>VBSM01002121.1:15010400-15025923 GCA_008086735.1 Cheirogaleus medius | reverse complement strand
ATCCTGCTATGGCTTATTTTATGGGTAGGTCTTATTTTCGGGGAAACACGGTATAATGGCAGAGCCTCTATTGGTCAGAGTCCCTGAATAACCGCATGGAGCAGAGCCCCTCCACTGCCAATTGGACTATGTGTGAGAGAGAAATAAACTTCTGTTATGTAAAGTCACTCAGCTACTAGTGTCACAAAAGCTAGTATGAACTAATGCAAGAAATGGTAAAGAAAGCGGGGTGCTACAATAACAAAAAACTAAGAGTTGTAGAGCAGATAGCAGGAAACTGATATTGAGAGCTAGGGGAATGGGGACCCATGATTGGCAATGGCCAAGATTTTGGAAAATGTCAGTGATAACTTGTAAATAAAATGCCTACTGAGCTCATAGTTCTAAGGAAAGAGATTGAAGAAAGCAATGTTAGTGCAATTGGCCCTCCATATCTGTAGGTTCTGCATCCGTGGATTCAACCAACCACAGATCAAAAACATTTGGGGAAAAAAAATAGATGGTAGCATCTGTACTGAACATGTACAGACTTTTTTTCCTGTCATTATTCCCTAAACAATTCAGTAAAACAACTTTTACATAGCATTTACATTGCATTAGGTATTATAAGTACTCAAAAGATGATTTAAAGTATACAGGAGGATGAGCATAGGTTATATACAAATACTACACCATTTTATATCGGGCACTGGAGCATCTGCAAATTTTGGTATGGGAGGTGGGTCCTGGAACCAATCTGCAGATACCAAGGGACAGCTGTGCTGTGTGTTTGTTGACTGTGACTACATTTTGCAAGGTTTTAAGAGAGAGAGATTGAGCAAGAACTGCCTGGCTCAAAAGCAGAAATGAAACAAAACAGAAAATCCAGGAATTTAGGGCTTGAGAAGTAGGAAAAGCTGACCGCCTCTAGAGTTTGAGCAGCAGGAATTTAGGTTGAAAAAAGATTTTGAGGGGTTAAAGCCCTTTGAGAGTCATTCCCAAGGCAAAGAGCTTATTTAGGGTGCAGTCTTCCCTCCCAAGCTTCCCCAGATCTCCACCATTAAGTTGAGAAATAGAGGAAAGGAGTTGAGTGAGAAAAAAATTAATTAGGCTCAAGGATTATGTCTAGGAAAGAAATCTGGGTGTGGTTCTGGACACAAGAACTTCCTGGAAGCAAATCAATTAGAAGCTATTAGGGTTTTGAGAGAATTGTATAGCCAAAGAACTGTAAGAGCCTGGATGCTATACAAACCTCCTCTGTGATTTTAAAATCAAGCACTGTAAATGGAGGTGACACGTCTGAGTCATGCTCAAGCAACCTGGGAAGAGTGGCCAAAGATGAGGGCCATGGTCAACCCCAGCCAGGCCTATTTCCAGGCCGTTTCTGCCCTGTGTTTGCTGAAGCTGCCAAAGGGCCCACAGCATGAAGGAGGCAGTCCACACCTGCAGGGCTTCTCTTTGCTCTGGAGACATTTGGCCCCAGACCTGTGTAAGGCTTCTGATAATGCCACTGACCTGCAACAGGAGAGGCCTCAGGGAGCTGGCCTCGTCCATCTGATGGCTGTCTCTCACCCCCAGCCCCTGCCCCTCCAAACTCAGGAGTGTTAAAGGTTCCCTGAGGCTCTCTTCCCTTTTTCTTTCTTTTCTTTATAAAAAATTTTTAAGCAACTTTATTGAGCGATAATTCATATATCGTAATATAGGTCACCCATTTAAAGTATACATTATCATCATCGAGCCGAAATTGTTACTAAACTAATTTAGGGTCTATGACATATGTAGTTCTGTTTGTTATTTCACTAAATGGCCTTTGAAAACTACTTTTCCTGCTTATTGTTATCATCAATAGTGGCAGCAGCAACAGTAATGATTTATTGAGCACTCACTATGTCAGGGGCCAAGGATGGCAAATGGTATTTAGGGAATGATATTTATATATTTTAAATTTTCTGTGCTATGGTTAGGACAAAAATTAAACTTATATAATCTATGGACAATTCCTTAGCAAACAAGTACATGATTGATTACAAATAAATGAATCATTTGTAATCATTGATCATAACTCAAATGTGTGATTACAAATAATGATAAATTACATAAAGGAAATTAACAAGGTGAAGTAAATGAGGACAAGAGGGAGGAAACCACTCAAAGTAGCCTGGGAAGAATTATCCAAGGAGAATTTACCATTTAACCATTTATTGTAATGAAATTGATTAGTAAGATTTTAAAAAACGTTTTATGCCTAAACCTTTTCATTTCCTATTTGGACAATATTGCAGTGATGACGTGAAATCCGGCAGGCAAATTGATTTTCAGTTGTTTTGCAATCCTGGAGAAAAGACTTCTGCTATTGTAACTAGGCCAACATACTCTGGGTAAGCTGGTGGTTCCCCTGGGACAGGTGGCAGTCGTTAGTGCTGTTCACAAGTATTTCCATCAGAAATGTGGTAGGATAGTACTTCCCTGCCCTTTGAAGTTAGGTGTGGTGGCTACGTGATTTGTCTTGGCCAATGAGATGTGAGCAGGAGGGATGTGTGTCACTTCCGGGAGGAAGCTTCGAGAACCAGCATGCAATTGCTATGGTTCCCTTCCCACCACCATGTGGACATGGCAGCCGTCATTGTCCTGGCTCCCTCTGCCAACCTGCTTTGGACCTGCAGTGTGAGTGAGCTAGAAACCTTCGTTGTGCTGGGCCACTGAGAATCTGGAGTTGTTGAGCTTATTGTGTCTGATTCAGTATATAAGTCTCAGGATACAGTCACTTTATAAGATCAACTGTCCTTTCTAGCCATCTCTTCCCCACATCCTCACAAATCTCCAATCTACAGAGCCTGCCTGGCTATGTCCTTACCTGGGGGCATACGCCTGTCCCTGTGTGAAGGAGCCATGCACAGCAGCCCTCTGGGCCTGTAGCGTCCCCCTGCCATGGAGGGGGCTGCTTCTCACCTCTGGTGTAGCTCCTCTCACATGTAGACTTTGAGTCTCAGTGCCTTTTGGATGATGGTGTTACTGGGACCAGCAGCATTTGCCCTGGCACAGAAACCGAGTGCCTGAGCCAGCTCACCTCTCTCTTTTCACTTTAAAGCAACTTTCTATCCTCTCCTCCTCACCCTTTAATGGACACCCCTACCGGTGGCTAAACTCCCCTGTTTCATATTTTTCTAGATAGACTCTCCCCATACCGTGTCTCAGGACTCTTTTGAAGGTCTGTGCCTCATCCCCACCATCTCGCTGAACCAGAGCGGGACTCGGGCACACACCCTCTTCTTCTGTATCAGCAGTGGGGTGCCCACCTCCCCAGTTTCCCCTGTGTATCTGACTTTTCATCCTCCTTTTTCATTTTTACCAGCCACCTCCTAGAGGTTTAGTAATAAGGTTACTTACATCTGGACAGCTGAGCTGTTACTGTATGTGGATGTGTATCTAGCACTCTCTTGGGGCTTGATAAAGGAAAATTTAAAAAGTAAAATGTATAATCCTTGAATACAAAATGCTTACAACCTAGTTAAAGAACTCGTATATATGGAATAACGTGTGAATGAAAGAGTATTATATTTAAGCATTACATAAATTACAGTAGTTTAGGTGGGGAACCTGCAGCCTCCAAACTTCAAATCCAAACTTCATGGAACAAATGCCTTTATTAAAATGATTTGTTCTGTAAAATTTGGATTCAGTCAAAAGGCCACACTCAAGCATCCAGAAAGCCACATGTGGCCCCAACGCCACAGGTTCTCTACTCCTCAAGGGGTTGAAGGAAAAGGTCATTGCATTCTCTTTCTCATCCTCTGGGATGTGAGAGAACAATAGTGAAAAGGTAAGTGGAAGGTGAAGGCCACTGATTAGATTTCAGCAGAAATATGGAAATAGGACATTTTTGCTTCATTGGATGACAGAATCTGTACTGAGATGAACCTCCCAAGTCCACATGTGGATACAGACACACCAGCATTTAGCGAAGTTTATTTTCTTGAGTTTCTCTAAAAAGCACATGTGAAAAATGGCAAAATCAATCATTTAAATCCACATTCTTGATCTGCATTTTAAGGGTAGAGAGAACCTTTTAAAGCTCCAGGGACCATGGAAATGACGGGCTGGACATCGGGACGCTTCAGCTGCAAGGCAAAGGCCATCAGTTTTGTCAGCCTCCTGTGGCTACGCAAATACATTCCAGAAAATGGCCTCTCTTCTAAGGATACGCAGCTTTTGGAGCACGCCCCTCTTCAGGGAGTCCCACAGCATCACGCAGCTAAACTCCTCCCTACGGTTTTGTTGTTGTCTAAAGCAGCATTCCAAAGAGGAATTTCTGTCTTTCATTCTAGAAAATGTAAAAGTTTGCGTGTGTTGTGTTGCTTGTTAGCAACAACCAACAAAGCTTATGGGAAAAGAAAGTGTCTTCAAAGAGGAGAAAGAAAACTATGAGAAAAAGCAGCTGTCATCACACTCCTAGCCTTTTTGAGCCATGAATTTATTTGTAGATTTCTCCAGAACGACTCCCTTCGCTGTCCCTATTCTACTCACTCATGGGAGGACAAAAGGTCAGCAGTTTCTATGAACACATCCTGCGTTTTGACTTGGGCTTGCATACCAAGAGCTGAGATAGGGAATTCGGGTTCATGGTCCTTTATCAGCAGGGCCATCTGTATCTAGTTCACCCCCAGCAGCATTTGCCCCCGGCCCCTTTCTCCTCTTGTTTCCCCGTGCTCCGCCCCAGCTGCACAAGCTGTGCTGCCCAGGCTGTCGTGCACTGGACGTGACTTTGGCTCAGCTGGGTGCTGCTACCCGATCTCATTCCCTGCCCTGGTCTAGGCTCCCTTTCTGATTATCCTAGCCCCTGAAATCTCCCACCGAACCCCTCTGAGAAGAGCTATTCTCCTGCACACCCCAGGATTCTGTTTTTGTCCAGTTTCTATGTCTATGTGTCCAGCTTCCATCCCTTTCCTTGGCGATCCCTGCCGAATGCACGGCTTCCCCACCACCTCCATGCTAGTGACCCTCTCTTCTGAGCCCAAGTCCTGCACTTCCAGGTTCCTGCAACTGACTTGATATTTTCTTCTGGGCATCTAGAGTATGTCCCAAACCCACCTTCTCTCCTCTGACTCCCATGTTCCTATTGCCCCTTGTTCAGGTCTCAGGGCCTTTTGCCGCTTGGCTTCCTGTTCCTAGAAGGCATCATTCCCCCAACCCCCAGCTACATTCTATGCATGGCTGTAGCCTCCTCATCCTTCCGGACTCAGCATAATGTCACCTGCTGTGACAACCTACGCCAGACCGCCCTCTCCGAGTAGGTCTGTCCTCTTTCATGTCACCCTGTGCACTTCCATCACAGAAGTTTTATTTTTTCCCTTGAGGCACAGGACCCTTCATTAGCAGAACTTACAGCAAGGTAGAAAATCGGTTTCTCCCACTGGCTAGTTCCCACTGGGTGGCAGAGGCTCCCTAGAATGCCTTTTCCTCAAATTATTTATCATCTTGTATCCAAGTGTCCTGATCTGTTACTATTTTCTGCCACAGGTGCAGGGGGAGAGAGTGGGGCACATACATTTTTTTATTTGGTCAGCATGTAGTTATTGTGCACTTACTGTATGCCAGATGCTTTGCTGATCACTGGGGAAATGGGTCCAAAAGAGAGAAATGATTTGGCTTCACAGGCATGTGAGGAAGGCAGACAATTAAATTACAAAAGGATGAAGAGTCTTATGACAGGGGAAGTACATAGCACTTTGGAAATAGGTAATTGAAAAGAAAGGGGAAAGCTTAACCCCACAAAGTGGTACTATGATTATTGTCCCCATTTTATTTATGCAAAAACTGAGGCTTTTTAGAAAAGAAACCTAAGATGTTGAGGATCACACATTGGCTGTAAGTTGCAGAATTAGAATTTTTACCCCAGATAGTCTTACTTTAAAGCTCCTGTCCTTGTGTTTTTATTGTTATTTTTTCACTTCATGTGAAATGTGAGCATAAAGTAGTGTAGAGTGGTATGCTGGTTAGCTTGTGCTGTCTCATGAGAGCTGATTGTACATTTTCAGGAATTTTGCAAGTTTTTTGATGTTATGCTGAGCTTGAAATCAGCCATGGTTGGGGTATCGACACCATGGAAATTGGCAGCCACTATAAATCGGACTTTTTTCTTCCCCTAAGAGCTGGTTGTTAAACATTTACCAGCACACCACTAGGTGTGCAATACTACACATTCTTCAAAAATTCACAAAATGTGCTTGGATTTTTATGAAGAAGTAAATCCAGTGGATCTGAACTTTTAGTGGCATAGCAATCATTTGGGGAAGTGGAGTTTGTTATAAGGGGTTCGTGTTAGTAGGTCTGGGCTGAGGGAAGAAATGTACATTTTTACAAAGATCCAAAGTGAAATGAGAACACACTTTAGATACACTCAAACTTTTCAAATGAGTATTTCCTTCCTTCCTCCCTCCCTTCCATGCCCAGGCTCCACCCAACCCAGTTAAATCAGGACCCTAATCAAGGAATTGCTGACATGTGCCCAACTGTGTTTTAGAATTGCTATGGACAAGTGACTTCTCTGTGACTCCTGTTGTCCCCCTCTCCCCTTTTGAACTTGAGAGTGTACTGCAATTATTTATCTCAGTGTGATCATCATATGTTGGGTATATGGGCAGACAACACGGGGCCCCAGTTTCCAAGTCTTCAGACAGAGCGGAACTCTACTTGAAGAATCAAACCTGATTAGCCTCATCTGCACCGGAGCCTGATTTAGAACTGTGATCCTGGATCTCCAGTCTGAGCCTGTTGCTGTAATGAGATGAGGCTTTTGGGAGTTGTGGGAGAGGGTGAGTGTATTTTGCATGTGGGAGGAATATAAATAATTAGTGGCCAGTGGATGGGCTGCAGTACATTAAAGATGGCCACAAATTCTTTGATACCTCTCCCACTAAAAGGTGAGATTCATTTCCCCTCCCCGTGGGTCTGAGTCTCCTGACTGCTTTTACCAATAGAGAATGGCAGAATAACACTGGGTCAGTGTGAGCCTAGTATTTAAAAGAAATGGCTGTTTCTATCAGTTTCTTTTTCTTTGTTTTTTGTTTTTGTTTTTGTTTTTTTCTTAGATAGTCTGGCTCCTTTGCCCTGGCTAGAGTGTAGTGGTGTCATCATAGTTCACTGCAACCTCCAACTTCTAGGCTCAAGCAATCCTCCTGCCTCAGCCTCCCGAGTAGCTGGGACTACAGGTGCGTACCACCATGCCCAGCTAATTTTTCTATTTTTTGTAGAGACAGGGTCTCACTCTTGCTCAGACTGGTCTTGAACTCCTGGACTCAACTGATCCTCCTGCCTTGGCCTCCCAAAGTGCTAGGATTACAGGTGTGAGCCACAGCACCCAGCCTCTATCAGTTTCTTGAGCCCTATGCTACCATGTAAGAAGTCTGATGTATACGAAGATTATGTAGATATTCCCTCAGACTGCATGAAGTGAGGGAAACCAGGTGAGCCCAGACTCCCGTTCCTTGCTAACAAGGCACCAAGCATGCAAATGAAGCCATCTTGCAATTCTCCAGGCCAGGCCAGCTGCCAGCTAAATACAACCAAGTGAGCTCAGTTGGCACCACACAGAGCAGAAGAATCACCTGGGTAAGTCTTGCTTACATTTCTGTCACTCAGAATTTTGAGGTCTAATAAATGGCTGTTTTCAGCTATTTTTTGTAGTTTGTTACACAGCAATAGATAACCAGAACTCTCCCCCAAGTGATTCTAAAGTGTGGCCATTTGGAAGTAGTTTCACCTGGGTAGCCATGAAGTTTTTTTCCTCCCCCCAGCCCCTTATCCACACATTACCCAACCATTTCCTTCATTTTCTACCTAAATAAACTATTTTACAGACTAAAGACATCTGATGCATTTGGAGGAAATAATGCATTTCCCCCATTTAGCATTCAGTAGTGTTGTTGACTTTTAAAGAGACTGAGCTATGGACCAGGAGTCAGGAAATCTTGACTGTAGTCCCACTACCTCTGTCACCTTGGGCAAGTCATGTATCTTTTCCCAGTCTTATTTTTGACATTTGTAAAATGAGGAAGTTAGACTACTTTGTCTCTAAGGTCCCTTTTACTTGTGAGATTTTGTGACAGTGTAATGATGTGTTGAATAGTAACTGTCGATGGGGAGGAATTATTTTAACAGAAAACATG
This sequence comes from Cheirogaleus medius, assembly GCA_008086735.1. Classification (NCBI taxonomy): domain Eukaryota; kingdom Metazoa; phylum Chordata; class Mammalia; order Primates; family Cheirogaleidae; genus Cheirogaleus; species Cheirogaleus medius. Next base: position 15,017,779 of record VBSM01002121.1, on the reverse strand, counting down.
CGACGCGTCACGTCAATCTCCTCTTTATTACCACTGACTCAGTCTAGATTTATACTCCCCACCCAGGGGTGAAAAGCTTTGTGTCTGCATCACTAGTGACTTCCTCAGGCACTTAGCTTCCTGAGTATGTATGCCTGTTTTAAATGCACAAAGCTCAAGAAGAAGAAAAAATAAAGCTCGGCATCCATTTTTCATTCCATAAAATTCAGTAGAGGCTTTGTGTTCAATGTGATTATGCCATGCAAAAGATGTTCAATGCTGTGGGCTGTTCTGGAGGAATGAGAGAGAGTAATGGAATTCATGACATGTGAGTTTGGATTTACAATTTGACAACAAATCCCTCTCTGAGCCTTCAGAATGTATCCACCTCGCCTTAGTGACAATGTTAGATGCAGAAAGAAAGCATTCTTTGTGTGGAAAGCTGAAATATGCTCCATTCTAGGACTTTAAATATAGTTGCTCATTCCCTCGAGCTCTGGGTAAACCCCACTGACCTTTCCCAAAGTATTCTTTCCGGGCCTCCGTTAATAGCGCAGCATCTAACCCACTGCTGGTAACAATACACATTATACATTACAGTGTCTTGTAAGTTGAAAAGTGGTAGCTCCATGAGAACGGGAGTTGTTTTTAAAATTTAAATATAACCTGTGTTCTCATGTTCCTGGTAGTTAAAAGTCAAACTCTTTACATGCCACAGGAAATCATTAAAAGAACTGTCCTTTCCCCCCATAAATCAGACCAAAAGAATTCCCCAGTAAGAATGTTTCTCTCATCTTTTGCTCAGCACAAAAAGCAGCAGTACAAAACATGAACTGCATGGTGTTTGCTACCCTTGGGTGGCAGCTGCTAGCAAGCGGCGTTGCCATTTGTATTCAAGGGATCTTTTATTCCCAGCTGCGTGAGCCAAGCCACAGGGCTTGCAAGAACGCTTGGGATGCTTCCTGTGGGCTTAGGACACAAAGAATCTGTGGTGTGGTTCTGAAATAGGGACCACTAAAGAGAGAAGAGCTGAAAGGGACATTTATTATGCTGGTAAGGACATTGTTATTCATGGAGTATGTGTATATGTAGAAGTCGGGGTGTGTGTGTGTGTGTGTGTGTATATATGAGGATACATACATGCTAACTTTTAAATCTTGTTTTTTCTTTTTAGACAAATAAGGTTTTTGTCTTCAGTTTATAACCCAGAAGAGTGTCAGAATAACTCAATGGGCAATGAGCCATCATACCTGTGGTTGGCCAATTTCAACGAGGGAATTGCAGAATTAGAGAAGGAGCCTGTGTTTTTCTTATTAATGGTTAAGCCATTGCCCCTGATAAGAGATTTTCAAAGTTTGCAAATAGGAAACTGGTCACTCAAGTTGGAAATACTTCCAAAATAGACTCCCTATTTCACTCAGGATTGAGCAATTTTAGTATGTCAGGTGCTCTAAGAGAAACTGCTTTTCATAAAATGTTCAAATTTATATGCTTCCAACTCATTCTCTGTTTTCCCAAAAGGCTGTGGAAAAGTCATTCGTAATACCACTTGCTACAGAAAGTGAAAGGTTTGAAACATTTTTGTTTACATCAAAGCCAGGGAAACCATCACATTCCCTGAAGGTCTTTGAAATGATTAATGTTTGCATTGCACCTCTTTCTTAACCAAGGTTGCAGTAAAGAAGTGAACTTGAGTTTATAGTTCATGGTCTTTAACTGAAACATCATAGATTTGGGTCTACAGAAATATAGCTGGTAATACAAAGAAGACCTTGAATTTCACACCACAAGTCAACAATAGACTCTCTTTAGTCATTTTCCCCCTTATTTACTTTTTCCAAATTATAGATGGATTTATGAGCAGTTTAGGGTAATGGGGACCCTAAGCCTAGATCAATTTCGTTAATCCCATATAACTAACAAATAGAGGTCATGTGCAAGTAGAAGCTTTCTTAGGTGTCAGGCCAGAGTTCTTGGGGCTATCACTCATGTGGAGAGGAAGTATGCCTTTTAGAAGCTCCTACTTTGTGAGGGTGCCATTGAGCTCTGTGACCTATTAATAAATAAGGCTTATACAGTTACTGCATTACTTCCTTTCCAGCCCTGGAGACTGTAAGCAAAGGAAGATATTTCCTTATTCAATTTTATAATGCTGCTAAATTACACAAATAATCTCTTTTGATTTAGAGAATTAAAAGAAGACAAGATATAGCAGAAAATCTTGAAATTAAGATCCACTTACGGCACTGTTGTTCAGATTGATCCAGTTCTTACTGACACAGTATTGAAAAGACAGAAAGTGGCAGAAATGCTGCCTTTGGTGAAGGTTTGGCCTCAGTGAATCAAATCCAGCTCCATTTCCGGCCTGACCACATGCACATAAATGATGCCTAATGTGTGACTCCCCTGGCAGGACTTGCAATTTACAAGATTGATTTTTCTTTCCTCTGAAGAGCTGTTAAATGTGATTAATTCAAATGAAACTCAGAAAAATTCCATTTTCCTTTTGCAAACAGAGAGGTAGAAGAATTCACAATGATCTGGAACACAAAATCGTCAGTCATGAGGTCATTCCCCTGCTTTGACCTTTACCAAATGGTGAGTTGATTAACTTTTCCTAGTATGAAACATGAGGGCCAAAGCCTGAAACTCAAACGTAAAGATACTGGAGGCCCATGTTAATGGTTAACTTCATGATTTCTACACCAAACACAGGGCTTACTTTTAAGCATCTGCAAAAATGTTTTTTATTGACATGGGAAACCTAAAAATAACCATAGCCTTGAAAACTTAGATCACTGAGCCTGGTCAGGACACTGACCAAACTACAGCTTCTGGGAGGAATAGAATTTTGTCTGCCCAATGTGCTGTGGACGTATGGATAGGGCTGAGAAAGCAGGCATGTCTAAAGTCTCTATGTCTGGAGTTCAATCCTGGGTGCCAGATATGAAAGTCTGGCAATTTCTGTTGCATTAATGAGCAGATAATTCACAACAAATGCTATAACAGTGGCCCTTAAACATATGAAAGTTGTTCACACCCACTCATATTTAGAGGAATATGATTAAAATAACACTGAGAAACCATTTGTTGCCTATCAGATTAGCAAAAATTAATAAATTTTATAACACATTCTGTTGGTGAAGCTCTGTACATTGCTGGTAGGAAATGAAGCTGGTACAATCTTTCTAGAGTGACATTGAACAATACTTTACAAACCTAAATATACATTTACTGTTTGACCCAGTGATTCCATTTTAGAAATCTAACCTAAAATACATTTCCAATGATATGAGAGTACCTGTGTACAAGGTGTTTATTGAAACATGGTTTGTAATGGCAAAATATTGGAAACAATCTAAATGCCTATACATAGAAGAATTGAATAGGCCATGCTTCATCGACACATGGAGTATTATATATCTGTAGCAAAAGCAATAAGAAAAGTCTCTATGAAATGATAGGTAGTGATTTTCCAGGATATGTTTTAAGTGGAAAAAAAGGAAAATGAAAAGAATATAGTATGCCAATCTTCATATAAGAAAAATGGGACATTAAGTGCAAATTCAGGCCAGTTGCAGTGGCTCATGCCTGTAATCCTAGCACTCTGGGAGGCCGAGGCGGGCAGATCACTCAAGGTCAGGAGTTCAAAACCAGCCTGAGCAAGAGTGAGACCCCGTCTCTACTAAAAATAGAAACAAATTAATCGGCCAACTAAAATATATAGAAAAAATTAGCCGGGCATGGTGGTATATGCCTGTAGTCCCAGCTACTCGGGAGGCTGAGGCAGAAGGATTGCTTGAGCCCAGGAGTTTGAGGTTGCTGTGAGCTAGGCTGATGCCATGGCACTCTAGCCCAGGCAACAAAGTGAGACTCTGTCTCCAAAAAAATAAAAATAAAATAAAAAAAGAGCAAATACATATATCTGCTCATTTGTACATAAGTAATACAGAAAGAATAAACCAGAAGGAATTGGGTTGGTTACCTACAGGGGATGGATGAAAACAGGGTGGAAAGAATGGGGAATGGCCAGAACTATGGGAACCTTTCACATAATCCTCTCCTTCTCCTTTAATAATTAATTAAATTCAACCAGGATGCTAGGGGAGCCCAAAATAGAACACAATAATGATAAAAGAACTAATCTAAGTAACATTGGAAAACAGTATTTTGACTTTTTACTAGAGCACTAAAGGCTACTATACACACAAAATTATAAAAAGAACTGTATACAAATATTGTCATCTAGTTAGTAAATGTGTTTCTCATGGAGATGTGGTATAGAAATTCTGAAAGTATGTGTCTACTAACGTTAAACACATAAATGAAAACATTGTGAATAGTGAGAGCCACATTTCTCAAGTAGAAAAAAGAAGTTACAAATAAGAAAGGGGGAGGCAGATAGAATAAACCCTGTGGTGTTAGAACAGAAGGTGTTAGCATAAACTCATGGTTTTCATTATATATACAGATGGATAAAGAAGTAAATATATCTCTTCTTGCCTTCATATAAATTATTTTTTTAAAAGTAAATATAGATATGTGTAATATACACACACATATTTCCGATAAATGACATCCCAGTATCAGTGAGCACATCTAGCATCTATATCTTGGTTCCTAAATGCCATTTTCCAATAAAAGGAACCAGTGTTCCTGTAGAATTGGTTGACTCCAGGAGTGAGCCAGGGAAAATGTACGATTGGTCTGGAATATCTCATGGTGCCAGAAAGTTAGGAAGTATTCAAAACTGGTGGGGACATGTTGAAGGATACAAGAAACTTGAAAGATCTCCACGTGGTGAAAACTGGGACGATTTGAACAACAAAATGGTAATAATGGGTTATATTCCATAGAATAAAATAATATGGGTCTAATTTGATATAAATAATTGAATGAGTAATTAAGAGAGTGGAGAAAGGACAACTCTTCCTTACAGTAGGATTCTGATTAATGTAGAAGAAATGGTGTAAATAAAAATTACTCTTAAGCAAACAGCAATAACTATTCAGGCAAGAACCATCATTGGGCACTAAAATTAGCAAAAGTATAAGAAACAGGATTATTTGCATAGTCTCAAATTTTCTCTCCTAAAGATTACAAAGGGAAAAATAATGACTTTATGGTGGAAAAACCTGGCATACACCACCTTACCCAAGTCATCAAAGTTAACACACCAGTAATAAAATACGCACATATTAAATATCCCTTGATATGGGACACTGAGGAATGCACAACATAGCCTCTATGGTATTCTTGCCAAAAAAGTATAATTATGAGAAGTTATTAGTCAAACCAAAATTGAGGGACATTAAACAAAATAACCAACCAATATACTTGCTTCGAAAGTGTCACAGTAATAAAAGACAAAAAAGACTAAGTCACTGCCACAAATTAGAGAAGACTTAGAAGACGTGATAACTGAACTCAATGTGGATCTTGGATTGGATCCTGGACCAGTAAAAAAATACATGAGTGGGAAAACTGGTGCAATTCTTCTAATAGGTTATATGGATTGGTTAGTACTATTGCATCAATGTTAATTTCCTGGTTTTGATCATTGTTTATTAAGATGTTGTTAGGAAAACTGGATGAAGGATGTCAGGGATCTTTAAATGTTTTTTGCAACTTTTCTGTAAGTCTAGAAATCATTTCAAAATTTAAAAATTAAAAGGAAATAGTGATAAAGAGGAACAGAGGGAAAAACAAACATTTGCTTTTTATTAAAAACCTTAAGTGGCCAAGTCTTGAATTTTTACAACTGAAAAAGGCACCAACTGCATATAGTCATGTTTACTTTGACCTAAACCATATTCAAAACTATTCATACTATGTAGTGGTAACTAGAGGCTGGGAAGAGTAGAGGGAGGAGGAGATAGGGAGAGGTTGGCTAATAGATATGAAATTACAGCTAAATAGGAGGAGTAAGTTCCAGTGTTCTATGGCACTGTAGGGTGATTAAAGTTAACAATGATTTATTCTATATTTTCAAATAGTTAGAAGAGAGGATTTTGAATGTTCCCAACACAAATGATAAATGTTTGAGGTGATAGATATGCTAATTCCCCTGATTTGATCATTACACATTATATACTAGTACCAAAATATCATACCGTACTCCATAAATATGTGCAATTATTATGTAGCAATTAAAAAAAACTATTTATACTAAGAGGATGCTCTTAAGAGTGACCCTAACAGATTGACTAGTTTTTCCTCATCTGGCGAAACATAGCTAGAAATAAAAGAGATAAGTCAAAGAGACATTTTGTGCACATGTCTAAAATTCTATGCACACAAGTCCCATGCTTTACTCCAAGGAGATGTCCTCTCTATTCAGAGTCTGTTCGTTCACACTGCATACATATCTCTGTCAAAGTTGGCTTTGGCTTTCTGGCACATAATAGATAAAAAGAGAGCAGTCCTGCATCAGACCGCTATGGAGGCAGGTCCACAGTAAGCGACCCCCATAACGTGTTCACCAGGTTTAAGGTTTTGTAAAATTTGCAAAGGTAAGATATTTTAACCACAATTGGCCCAGACTGCCTGTTGTCACTCTGACTTGCCCTCCAGCACACATCACCTCATGTCAGATAGCACTGAAGAGGCTGGAGGCATTTTTGAGCCCCAGTGAAGTAGAAGTCGATTAGGGCTTATTTGTATACATAATCACTTTTTGTATATAATCACTTCTCTGTATTGTTAAGTCATTGCTAGCTTAACCAGAGTTCTCACTTCCAGGAATACTCCCACTGTCCAATTTGGTATCTAATTTTGTATTCTTTTTCTTAAAGAGCCCCCCGCCCCAACAACCAACAGTTGTATGAGCTTCAGGCCCATAAAATTTAAAATCCACCCTTGGCATTACACTAATTACATTACACCAATTACAGTCATGTTTGAGGGAAGAGCTAGTTAGAAATGTTATAACAAGGAATTAAGGGGAAAAAAACCCTCTTTCTCAATATAAACAAAAGATCAAAAAACAAAGTGCTCTGGATCTATTTAGAGTGTGGATTAAGATCTAACTTCAGTAGATCCTAAGATCATCATTGTATTTTGAAGTATATGTGATGATTGTATGTTAGTAGTAATGATCTTGAGTCATGAAGAAAAGCTTAAACTGTGAAAGTACTCTGTTAAAACTACAGAGAAGTATATAGTCCACTTTAGGAAGATTTTTAAAAAATGTTTAAAATAAAAATGTTGGTGCTTTCGTATCTGAATCTTCAGTGATCCAGAAAACATACCTAAGAACAATTAATTATCCAAGGGTTTAGCTGGCCTGGGTGTTACTCCAATTTGGTTAGGTAATGTTGGAATGATGGTTTATGACCCTTATTCTAAAAATCAGGGCCGGGCGCGGTGGCTCACGCCTGTAATCCTAGCACTCTGGGAGG
>VBSM01002121.1:14844207-15010300 GCA_008086735.1 Cheirogaleus medius | reverse complement strand
AAAAAAAAAAAAAAATTGCTTTGTGGAGGCAAACAGTGTCAAGGATGGACCACAGAGCCAAACAGACATACTTGTACTCGTTTACACATAAACACACACACACACACGTGTGCACGCATATGTACACACAGAGAGATAATTGTCAACGTTTATTATCGAGTACTTACAAGATGTCAAGCACTGTGCAAAATATTTCATATGATACTTCTGTCTGATTTAATCAGCACAATGACTCGATAAAATATATATTTATTTGTCCCAGTTCTTCAAATGAAGAAATTAAGGCCCAGAAGGGTTAAGTAATTTGTCCAAGGTCAGAGAGCTTCTCAACGCTGGCACTATTAACACTGTGGGCTGTATAATCCTTTGTTGTAGGGGACGTCCTGCGCATTTTAGATTTAGAGCATCTTTGACCTCTATCCACTTGATACCAGTTGTGCCAACCCAAAATATCTTCAGATATTGCCAAATTTTCCCTGGGAGTGGGGAAGCGGAGATCTTTGGTTGAGAACCACGTTTACCAGCAGGTGTGGAATCACTGCTACAAATGCAACGTCCAGTCTTGCTCCTTCTGCCATTGGGCTTCCTCTCCACTCTGCCTGTTGCAGACATGTTGGTATACTCAGTACCAGGCCGGCCTTGCCTACCTGTCAACAGCCTGCAACAGGACATGAGGAGACTTTTGGGCCCTCCCCACATTCCCAGACCCTGACACTTACAGCAAGCAATTGCTGGGCCACTTCTTTTGGAGAACTTCATATGCTACCAGAGGTCTGTGGAGGTTTGTGTCTATTCTTATGCTTTCCCTCAGGTCCCAATTTGACTCTACTTAGCATCCATTCCTTAGAAACTGAGGTTTGAGTTGTGACTATATCCTAGTTTCATTGAAGAAAGTCAGCTTTTTTATTTATTTTCCATCCCATTAAAATTTTATTTGCCTTTAGGGAATGGAGTTGAACCAAAAAACCTCTATTCTGTGACCTCCACTAGGGGCCCTGATCCAATTTTACTTCCTGTGTCATGATGCTATATGGGAGAGACGGAGAAGATACAGGTGTCTAATTGAAAGCCAATATGCTTAGAGCTTTAACATTAGCTAACCCTTCTCCTATATTGATGTTAGAATGAAGCTAAAAAAAAAGTGCATAGAGCTCTTCTTAAAACTATGTAATTTCAGAAAAGCACATAAAAAAAAATCTTGTGGGAATAATATAAGATAATGATGTAAAATTACTTTGAAAATTGCCATACATACACAGTGACATTAAATGTGCTTGATAATTATATACTACTTCAGGACATAATTAATCTTTTCTATCTCTCTCCACTCAGATGAATACACAAACATGCTCCCTTCTTTATCCGAGCACCTGAAAAATCAAGGTTCTCAAGGCCCCGTCCTGTGGGAGGCTTGCTGTCCTCTGTTTGTGCATGTGCTCGAACCTTCCCACGGTCAGGCAGCTCGCGGGGAGTGCCACAGGCCGTGGTGTCAGAATCGTTTTTATTTAGCTGGTTCTGTGAAGCACATTCAATGCTTCTCATGTATTTAGGTATCTGAAAGGCATTTGTGAGTGATGGTGACTTTAACACTTCTGCTATTAGTAGAAAGTGCTTAGTGGTTTCTTGTGTGAGGGGTTCAGACCCAGGTTAGGGATTCCTTTCTCCTCCTTTTCCCTCTCTTATCCTTTCTCCTCTTCCCTCCTTTCCTTTATCTTCTCTCCTTTCATTTGCATGCTCTCACTCTGTGTCTCTCTCTCTCTCTCTCTCTCTCTTACACACACACACACACACACACACACACACACAAACTCCTACCCCTCTTTTTTCAAAAGCCTATCAAGGGTTTTAAATTCCATACCTTGAGAAGTAATAATCTTAGTAATTACCCAGTATAGTGCTAATTAAGTTAGACCTCCAGAGGGAAGGCTAAATCTTGAGGCTAAATAGCCTTTTAAGTTTTTCTATCTCTGATTTCACTCTGGCAAACTTCTAGAAAGTCTCTGCCTTTGCTTGCCTCTAGCTTTACTATCTTCTAATTGTTTAATATTTATCCCCCCCCCAACATTAATATTATAAGCTTCTCAGGGCAGGAACTATGCCTTTTAAATTCATACTATTCTAGTGATTGCTTAGGAAATATTTGTTGGCATGTTTGACATGTTGACTTTGCCAGGTCACCGAGCTTCCACGGCTTGTAACTAGACATTGCTGGTCACTTTCTCCTCCTCTGGGGCAGCCTCTTTCAGGGTATCTATAGGCCAGACCTCTTTAGTTACCCATTTTGGTACAAAATACGTTGAAATTTTATGTTCCACCTCAGAAGATAGCAAGAAAACCAACAAAGTAATGCATCACTTTGTTAAGCCATGGGAGTATAAAATAGGAGAATTCAACAGGGTCTGGCCTTGTGCCCTGATGTTTTCTGAGCTTAGACTCCTGTTGTAGGAATCACTGCATGGCTCTAGCTTCCCCATCCTTGAGGTTGTGAAGACACTAGGATGGGAATGGCCCCATAGGGTTACATCTCATGTTCATTACCCATGGGCTTCTCCCCCTTCTCCTATCCCTGGCCCAGGACACACACATAGTTCTAAGAAATAAAACATGTTTGTTCTCTTTCAACCAGGCTTTCCCAATCTAATGTATCAAAGATATTCAAAAGTTTGAACAAAGACTCTTCTTTCTCTGATTTTGTTTGATCACAGGCGAGTCTGCTAAGGAAAACAGCACACACTAGCAAAGAGAACTTGAAAAAGTCTAAGATATATAGATGTCTTATTTCTGCCCCCCAAATCTTTCTATTTATATTCTATGAGTGTCAAAATGGATGTGACTCAGCTGTGATACACCAAAAGATTAGGCGGCATGTAATTCAACCCTCGCTCGCTCTCGCTCAGCATATGGCAAGGTTTACAGCTGCCAAAAACTGCACAGACTCTTGCCTCCAAGTACGAATGAACAAAAAAACTCGTGCTTCATGAGGCCAAAGGCTGACATCCACCAGCCTGCACTGGATATGTACTTTTTCTGGGCCTGACCTGGCTGAAGGTCCAAACAACTTACAGAACCAGGAATTGGTCTTCCAGTGTGGGCTCCATGCCCTTCTCTCTGAAAGCTTCCTCCCTACAGCCTCTGTCCCCGTCTTCCAAGAGAAACTGCAAAAGATCTCTCCCCAAGTCCCTTTGAAGCAACCTCCCCTTTAAAAAAATAAACAGAGAAATGTTTCCTCAGTGTTTGTCAGAAATGCCAGAACTGGGCTTATCTCCCACTAACATAGAAGTAACAAAGATGATTCCTTTTCATAGAGAAAACCGTGTGTGTGCGTTTGGGGTGGGGGTGGAGAGAATGAATTATCTCCTTCAAGTTGTGAGTTTTTGGCTAACAGAGTGATTTTTTCCTAGTGAGAGCTGGCTCTGCTGACAAGAGGCTTAATGATAATTTTGTGGCTGTCAGGCTCTGAGATTAGCTCCTGAACTTGGCCTCCGGAGGACTACCTGAGGCTGGGACGTGAGGGTGTACACTGGTACGTGGTATTTGTACAGGGTTGCCAGGATATGAAATTAGAATCAGGCTTCAATTCAATTTTTCCTCTCCTGTTTTCCCTGAACAATCTATAGCAATTCAATTGTTAACTATATCTACAGTCAATCATTTAGTAAAATGCCAGCCCATGCTTGTGGGCTGATGGAAAGTGGGAGAGAGCAAGGGAACTTGGACTCGTGACCCATCTTTCTTAGGCACTTCAAAGGCTCTTTCTGCCCCTGCTGGAGATGGCACACGCGAGGTAGGAGCCAGCTCCTTCTTGACTGTAGTAAGGAGTCACTGAGCCCTACTCTCGTAGAATCTTGTTCTTCATATTTCTAAATTGGTTTTCTAAATTGCCATAGCAAGCAGCCCCTGTGCAGCCCCTGGGGTGGGGAGGCATCTGTGTGCTTGAGAGCTCCTGTTGTTGGTGTCAGCATCTAGAGAACTCACATCTTGGTCCATTCCCATCTGTCCCAAGATGAAGCAACTCCTCAGAGATGTTCTTTTAAGTGGTCCCCCCCCATCCTGCAATGCACTGTGCTTGAAAATTTATTCAGAAATAATATAATGATTGATTTGGATCAACTGCCTATTTTTATATTATTGGTTCAATGGACGCAGGAAGAAAGTGAGGGTCCGTGGCCATCCAGTGGACCATCGATGCCTTGGTGAATCTTGGCACAGGTTGCTGCCTGCCCAGAGAAACTGGACTACTGTCTCAGGCAGGGAGAGGCTGAATGGCTCCTACTCTAGGTCTTGGCCTGGAAGCATCTCTTTGCTCTATCCTGGCCTGTGTGGGGGCTGCAGCTGGGCCCCCCACAGAGACCTCAGGCACACCAGCCTCCGGGAGAGTCATATGCCAGCTTCCCAGGTCTGAAGAGAATACTCCTGCCCCTACCCTGTGGTCATCAAAGCCAGTGGTTGGGGCTGGGTTGAGAGGTCTAGAGTCTTCCTCTTTTGTGACCTCAGAAATGAGTCCCCATGGACTTCCTAGTCCATGAGAAGAACAATGAAAGAGAAGCTGCTGAGACAGAGGAGTTTTTATAAACAACCACATCCCCATGATTATAAAGTCATACAGTGTTAATGCTGGAATACCAAGGAACCAAATCACCTGGCTTGGTAGGTGAGGAAACTGAGGCCCCAAAGGATTAACAGAGGTGCTTAAAGAGATTTTTTGTTACCTGCTAACACCTTTTGAGAGACACAGTATCAAATATAATAGAGAAAAGAATATTTTCCCAAGTAGCATCATCTCCCCAGGTGCTGTTCATCTTTGTACCCTCAGCAGCTTGCACAGAGAAGGCTCTGTAAAACTTTACTTTAGATTGGTATGAAAAAGTATGTACCTAGCACAATATTGTTCCATGTTGTGACTTTGCATTTACTCATAATTAGTTCAATAAATATTTATTAAACAATTATTATGATAGCTAACGATTCTTGCACGTACTACAGACCAGGTATTTTATATGCATTGTCTAATGGAATCCTCATGGCAGCCCTGTGTGGTAGCTAACACCACTGTCTCCATTTTACAAATAAGGAGGCAAAAGCATTCAGAGATTTGGTGCTTACCCACTGTCACAGAGCTGAGAAGTGGTGAAGTTAATATTCAAGCTGAGGCCAGCTGGCTGCAGAGCCTGTTCTTCTACACTGCCTTGCAGAAATCGGTTGTGTGCCTAGCACCGTGCTAGGAGTTGTAGAAGACAGTTTTTAAGAAGTTTACATTTTCTGGGAAAACAAACCATGAGGTACAGAGCTTTGAGTTGGTGCAGTGGTAGAACAAAGGGCCAGAGGGGGGACTAGGGTGGCTTGCCCTGTGCTCACACTTCTCCTTTACATTTTTGGGAAAATGTGCCCTGTGAATGAGGAGAAAGTAGAATAGGTTTGAAGACTGATGAAAGACTGCTGATGCCCCAGGGAGGACACAAGGTAGCAAGGAAGGGAAATACTATGGCCACAGAGGAGGATGGTCCTTCTCTTTTTGTACAACTATATTTGGATGTTGAATCTACCTGTATTAGGTTCTGGATTTCATATTTTTCTGAGTCTGTAGCACATCCAAAGAAAGATGAATTGGAAGGTTTGGAAGCCATGCAGTATGGTTATCATTTACTTATCTTTCAGAAACAATTTAGTGAATTGAATATCTTCCATATATTCCCTAGTGCTCCAGACCTGGTGGATATTGACAATGATCAGTAATCAATGGCCTTTGTCCTCAGGGTAATCTTATGAGGCTCTAGTGATGGGGATTATAGTGCAGTTAAAATAAACTCTGTGATGGGGTGAGCGCAGGTGCTGAGCTAAATCCTGACAGTGTTAAGATGGTTAAGAAGCATTCCCTTAAAGAAAAGCCTGAGACTCTGCCTGGGAGAAGATAGACATAGGGAAGAAGTGATAGTTGACATCCAGGAGGGAAGATCCACCGTGGGAAGGAGGCCATGAGCCTCTGGTTCCTGGGAGAGCTTGGGCAGGAAGGAGATGGGCATTAGCCACAGATGACATGTAAGAAGTTTCACTATGGCTGCTAGGAAGTATGGAAGTATGGCTGCTAGGAAGTATGGAAGGTTCTTGGTTCCTCCAATAACATATAATACTCTGTCCCCACGTGTGTGGGCAAATGAGGTCAGAGATCCAGGACTCACAAGGAAATCTGTACAGTTTGTAACTCCTTGCATCTCCCATGGTGTGGAATGGAGAAGTGGGATTGGACAGGGGCCTGCAGGGGCCGTGGGGAGCAGCAGCTCTGCCACACCAGGGTATGAGGAGAGTGGAGGGACCTGTGCAACTGCGTGGACCTCCTTAGGCTCAGAATTCAAATGGGTCCCAATGTCCTTGTGCCCTTGGAAATCATGTAGTTGCAATCTAGTTTATTTATTTATTTTTAGGAGGCAGGATCTTGCTCTTTTGCCCAAGCTAGAGTGCAGTGGCATCATCATAGCTCACTGTAGCCTTGAACTCCAGTGCTCAAGTGATCCCCTACTGCCTGGGCCTCCCAAAGTGCTGGGACTATAGGCACAAGTCACTGCGCCCTAGGTTGTATTCTAGATGGGCCTCATCAGCCTTGAAACTCCTAATTTGCTTACCCACTGTGCTGCCTCTTCTGCTCACAGAAACGAGGGTTCTTCTATACACTCCAGTGCATAAGCTCGGGCGACAGGCGGAAGTCCTACTCACTGAATGCAGACACTAGAAATGTACTGTTGCCTGAATATACCGAAAGGGGATAAAACAGTAGGTGCTCACGGTGCGGGGGAGAAAGATTTCTCACGCAGAGATTAGGGTGTGTGTGTGTGTGTAAAAAACTTTATTCCATCTTCTTAGAAGGAGAGAGTGAGAGAGAGAGAGGGGGAGAAAAGAGAGGGAGAGTAGGAAAATGAAGTGGCATAAAGAAAGAAAAGGGGCATGCCAGCCCTGAGGCCAAGTGGCTTGTTGATTTTATGGGGACAAAGAGAAAGAAAAGAAAATAGTGATTGTTGTGAGAAACTGCTGCTGCATCTGCTCCTTTCTTCTCCTCGACAAGATAACAGAAGCGGGGAGGATGTTAAAGTCCAAGGGTTGGCTCTCCTGCCTTTCCTTGAAGAAAGGATTATCGCAGGAGATGTGATTCTGCCCTCCAGATATGGCTGAGACCTGAAACTCGTACCCTACTGTTCACTCAAGAACTCTGTAAAAACAGATCCTCAAAAGTAATTTTAATAATGGGACCTGATCAAATTAAAAAGCTTCTGCACAGCCAAAGAAACTATCACTAAAGCAATTAGACAGCCTACAGAATGGGAAACAATATTTGTATGCTATACATATGATAAAGGGCTGATAAGTAGAATCTATGTAGAACTCAGGAAAATCAGCAAGAAAAAATCAACCCCATTAAAAAGTGGGCAAAGGACATGAATAGAAACTTTTCAAAAGTAGACAGACTGATGGCCAACAAACATATGAAAAAATGCTCACCATCTCTAATCATGAGGGAAATGCAAATCAAAACCACAATGAGATATCACTTAACTCCAGTGAGAACGGCTTTTATCAAAAAATCCCCAAACAACAAATGTTGGCGTGGAGAGATAGGAACACTCCTACACCGCTGGTGGGACTGCACACGAGTACAACCTCTGTGGAAAGTAATATGGAGATACCTCAAAGAGCTAAAAGGAGAACTACCATTTGATCCAGCAATCCCAATACTGGACATCTACCCAAAGGAACAAAAGACATTCTATGAAAAAGATGTGTACTAGAATGTTTATAGCAGCACAATTCACAATTGCAAAGATGTGGAAACAACCCAACTGCCCATCAATACATGAGTGGATTAATAAAATGTGGTATATGTATACCATGGAGTTCTACTCAGCCACAAAAAACAATGGTGAACTAGCACCTCTTGTATTATCCTGGATAGAGCTGGAGCCCATTCTACTAAGTGAAGCATCCAAAGAATGGAAAATCAAGTACCACATGTACTCACCATTAAATTGGTATTAACTAATCAACACTTATGTGCACATATATTAGTAACATTTATCAGGTGTCGGGCAGGTGGGAGGAGGACGGCGTATGGGTATGTTCACACCTAATGGCTGTGGTGCGCACTGTTTGGGGGATGGACGCGCTTGTAGCTCTGAATCGGGTGATGCAAAGGCAATATATGTAATCTAAACATTTGTACCCCTGTAATATTCTGAAATAAAAAACAGTAGATGCTAAAAAAATTCATTTAAAGAGACAAAGATTGACATCTCTGTTCAGCTCTTTTCAGAAGTTGTGCAAAGCAGAACTCCTGCAGGGTGCCTGTTAGAGAACTCATAGGAGTGATCTCTAACTGTCACTAGGTAATTGCAGGATTAGGTATTTTCCTATTAATTTTTGCAAGGCTGTCCCTTTCACGTACCACAGAACACACCTCAGGCTATGCCTTAGCTCAGACTGCTCTGTGCAGACTATGCTGCATAAGGCCACCACGCTGAAGAGCCAGGGAGGGCTGGCATCCCGCCCACAGCCTACGCTCTGGGCACCTTGAGCGGAACTGTGTTGAGTTAGAGGCAAGGCCTTTTCCTCACGTGAACCAGCGGGCCCTACCACCAGCTGCAGCCCTGTCTCCCCCTCTCCCCAGCTGTCTAAATCCTACTCGTGTCAGGATCCAAATCTAGTTATGTACCGCTGTTCCGTTCACCAGCCCTCAGCACCATCATCCGTGCACAATTATTTGCTCCTCCCTAAGCTTTCTCAGAGCATCTTATTTATAACTTTATTACAATTCCTACCATGGCCTAAATTGTTTTATTATTGCTTTGAGGGCATACAATGCTAGCTTATACATTATGCACTAACTCGAAGATCCTATTCCCCTATCTTTCTTAGCTTACTATTGTCATGAAGAAGCTTCATTCTAATTGCTGTTTCTTTGTAGGTAACGTATCTTTTTCTCTCTGGATGCTTCCAGGATGATCTCTCCATCTTTGCTGTTCACAGTTTCACTATGATGGAATATTTGCAGATTTCCTTTTGTTTAATCTACTTGGGATTTTTTTGAATTCCTGATGTTTAGAAAATCCTCAGTTATTATTGCTTTGAATATTGCCTCTTCATCATTCATTCTATTATCTCCTTCTAGATTTCTAATTATATGGTAGACAGTCTTACTTTATTCTCCATATGTTTTTACCTGTTATGAAAATATTTCCATTGCTTTGTGTCTCTGGGTTGCATTCTAGATAATTTATTTACCTCCATGTTCCGGTCCCCTAATCTATAGGCAGGGGTGTGTATGTCTGATTCCACACGTTAAATCCGTAAGCTCCTTGAGGTGAGGGACTGCATCTATTTCATCTTGGTTGAGTGTGTGGTACATATCAATAAGTGTTTGCCTTAATGAACTGGTTGGCATGTGTGAGGCAATTGTGAAACTGATTTTTCCGTGCAGTCCGAGGTAGAAATACATGGTGAGATGCAAATTGGTTGTCTGTTGGCAAGGAAAGAGGGACCATTAAGTGCTTACAAGAATGGCCTATGGCACCAATTGGCTTGTCCTGCTCTGCCTATAGCTGAACGATAGGTTAGGCCAGGCAGAAGCACGTGGCGGGTGTGCTTAACAACCACGGGCAAGCCAGGCTCTCTCTTTTTCAAATAAAATGCCTAAATATCATCCTGCTTATTTTGCTAAAAGTTGGGGCAGGAAATGAAACATAACACCCAAGCTAAAAACTCAGGAAAAAGCCACTTTTGGCTTGGGTTGCCTCACCCAGTTGGATGTAGGCATAATCTTGACATTGTCTCTCACTTAGAAATACATGAAGGAAGGTTACCATCAAGAAAAAGGAGTTTAGTAAGTCTCAGGAAGCTTGTTCAGACTAGTTGTGGGATCTCGTGCCAGGCACCAGGTAAGTGGGGCAAGTGGAGGCGAACGAGGTGTGCTGCTTGCCCTTGGAAAGACCTGCTGCTGCCGGTAGTCTTAGCAGCCGTCTCTTGAGTCTCATGGAACAAAGATTCATCTTCCCAGAACAGATGTCTGCCCCTCAGTGGCTGTACCCAGCTGCTGGTGGCCACAGTCACGCACACGCAGGGTCACAGTCCAGAAAAGATATGCATGACTTCAGAGGGAGTTTCCCAGAGCGTTTTTGGCAAAAGGGAAAGGGCTAGTGGGAAGGGTGAGTCTCTCCCTGTGGCATTCAATGTCTGGCAGTTAGCCACCCTTCAGTGGGAGGTTCTTGGGGAGAAACACGAAAATCGGTCTTCAGGGCAGTTCAACAAAAGAGCATGTGCTGTCTGCTGCCGATCTGAGATTCCACCCAATGAGAAAGGAATCTCAGTGTACAGTGAGTTTCCCATCCCAGCTTATGATCAGGCTAATCTGCATCTTCTCCTGTCTGTCAGTGCTACTATAGAACAGTTCCAAAGCCACAAAGAAAGGAAGAAGGCTCTGTATTCCCTGATCTGAAATCCTGAATGGAGCATGTTGGTTGGTGTCTGTAATGATCCCAAAGGGTATCATCAAATTCTCCCAATTAAATTAATTTAATTTTATTATTATGAATAAATATGTATCAAAAAGCATATAGTAGCAATATCTGATCGAGCCAAACATTATACTGTGACACTCTACCTCTGGAGGTCAAGAACACTGACTGAAATCTGCCCAAGTAAAACACACACGCACAGCTGGATGGTCCCCAGGTCCCCAGGGAGCCCCCCCAGTTCCTGGGTCAGCATCGAGGAACAGATGGCAGCACCAGTAGGTCAACTTCTGATTTCCTCTGCCTAGAAATCTGCTGCTTTATCTCAGCTGGGGATTTCAGCTATTCCTGATAGAAGCGATTTCCATCTGGGCCTGTGGTGAAAAATAAACTTCTTCTGAACCATTAAAATTCATAAAGCTGTTAACAGTTAAGATGTAAAAAGCTCTCGAGATGTCTTTGTGCATGTGATTGTTGTCTGTTTTGTGTGAAAACAATCAGACCTGTGGCGAAAATTCAATATGCTTATAAAATTGAATCTCTCATGCCAAGACCCTGTGACTCTTGTCACAGAGGTGAGGTAAGAATGAAACAAGAAAGCAGTGATGAAAGTGCTGGTGCGAAGATGATAATATCACTTCCATTCTTCTCTGAGAGCTCTTTAGGGAGAAGATGGGAAGGAAAATTTGAGATAAAGTTCTTTGAGTTTCAAAAATCGAGTTAGGATTACAATATAAAGATTTAGATGGTAGACAGAAATCCAGACAGAAAACCAGAGGAGACTTCTTTGGCCAGGGTGGGTTTCTTGCTCTACATATACATTCTAGGACAACCAAGTTGATCTCTGACCATTTCTTCACCATTTAAGGAAATGCCTGCCTGCTTTGGACAGGGCCTGGCAGTTTCCTCAAATGAAGCCCAACCAGAAAATTTCGCCGTATGTCTCTTTGAGCAGAGCGGGTGTGAGGAACTTGTCACTGAGGTAGCAGCTCCATCCAGGGTCCAAGAGAGATGTAGTGAAGCGTGAAGATGGTGGGCAGGTGCTCTCTCTAACAAGGTCAGCTACCACAGTAAAATATGAACCTAATGTTTCCAGATATTTAGACTTCTCAAGAGTCCAGAATTTTGGATTTTTGTACCAGGTCTCCTAATTTTTAAACATTGGTATATTAAAAAAAAAGGCCATCATGTATGCCCAACAAACTATGACTGTGCATTGGATTCGACCTGCTATCCACCAGCCTGCACCTCAAATAGATAGCTAAGGTCCACAAATGTTTGTTGAGGCCTATCTCATGCCAGGCATTGGCCCAGATGTTGTGGACACAAAGGCAAGGAGAACCATGTGCTGCTCCTGCCAAGCTCACAACTCAGAGAGGAAGAAAGGCTGAGCTGTAAAGGGATCATTTGGGTGCACAGCAGAGAGTGGTCTGGGTGACAGCTAGCTGACCCGCAGGGTGTGCATGCCATGGAAGGCCTCCTGGAGGCAGTGACCTGGGAGGAGTTGAGTCTTGAACGTGAGTTGAATCTTGAAGAGTTAACCAGGTAAAGAAGGTAGATGGGGTAGAGAGAAAAGCACAAGCCAGTAAAGGTCACAGCAAGAGCTGAGAATAAGCACAGTCCTACCTCAAGCTCAATGAGTGACACAGGTGAGGCTGGGGACATGAGAGCCATAGAGGACTTGGCCATATTAACTTATCTAGGCTTTATTCCAAGGCAGTGGGGAGCCCATGGAATGCTTTAAGCAAGGCAGAGACAGAGTGACATTTGAGTTTCTAAATTACCCCTTCCACAGCTTGCATCTGAAAGGGAAGAAAACTGGCTATGAAGAGAATACTCAGGAAGCCAGGGTAGTCAATCAGCATAGGTGGTAAGGCCATGAGCTAGGGGTGGAGAGGAGGGTGGGAATTTAATAACTATTTAGGAAGTTAAATTGTCAGAACGTGGAGACTGAGGAAGAGATTGAAGGGTGCAGAGTGAATGGTGACCTCTGATGGGCAGGTAATGGTTAGAGTGACCTTTCTGTTTGCCTGGATTGTCCCAGTTTTAAGACCAAGAGTCCGCATCTCAGGAAGCCCTTCAGTCCTGGCATACAGGGATGATTGGTCACTCTAGTGATGGTCTCCAACTGACATGGGGAATAGTAGAAGAAGCTGTAAGTTTGGGAGGTTGGGGAGGTAATGAGTTTGACTTTGAAGTGCTGGTGGACATCTAGGTCAGGACACCCAGCAGGTACTTGGAATATGAATCTATAGCTCAAGAGTGGGAGGACTTTGACTTGGAGAGAGTAAATTTAGGGGCCATAAGCAGAAATAGGGGTTGACTAGGACCATGAAAGCTGGTTAAATTGCTCAGGGAGAGATGGTACCATCAAAATGGAAGTGGATCTAGAATAAAAGTCTGGAGAATTAACTGTCAGAAATGTCAATGTCCAAAGAGCATATAGAGGATGAAGAGCTCATGAAAGAGGCTGAGAAGGAGCAGGCAGAGTGCAAGGAGGACAGACTGGACAGGGGTTCCTGGAAGCCTTGCGAGTGGAGAGCGTCTCAGGGCATGAGCTGTCATCAGGGTCAAAGGCCAGAAAGATGCCCACTACCATGAGTAGTGAGGACTGTGCCTCGTCATTGGTGACCTGAGCAGAAACCCTCTCTGTGGTTTGATGGGTAGAAGCCAGGCTGCTCCTGGGGAGAAGTGAAAGTGAATGTGAAAAAATGGGGACAGTGAGTACAATCTAACCATTTGAAAAGTTTGAGGAAAAGAGAACAAGAGAGAGGAAGCAATAGCCAGATGACCGTGGAAGGTCAAGGGGCAGTTATTTAAGATGAGTAAGAACTAGACAAGCTGATACACTGAGAGGGAAAAGCTATAAAAGGAAAAAAATTAAAGAGATGATGTCTAGGAGAGGTGATCAGCGGATCAGGGTCCATGGGGATATCAAATGATATGAGATGGACTCAAAGCAACAGCAGAGGATCTTGGCCTTGAGCAGGGGAGGAAAGGACCTGACATGCTCTGGGACTGTGGGAGGGAGGGCAGGTTAGGCTGATGCAGGAGGGAAGGAGCAGCGGCCTGGCATGGGGAGACGTGCGATGGAGTTGTGGTTAATGCTGGGCAGAAGAGAGTGTGCCCATTGAAGGAAATGGACATGCTGAAGACATGCCTGAGCCACTCCTTTAAAGAGGAATGAGAATAGTCTCAAGATTCAGGGTACTTCAAGGTAGCAGTGGACGTATAGTTTTTGGAAAACTTCAGTAAATAGATATTGCAGAAGTGACTGAATGCGTGCTATTTGATTGAGAGGATTACCAGATTATTCTCTTTAGAATTGAAGGATCTGAGAGTCAAGTGAGCTGTCAGCTCTGTCTCACACACATGCACACACACACACGTGTGCATGCACACACAGGCACACATATACACAGACACACATATATCCCTTATACATAAACAAGTTGCAACCTGCTTGCACTCCAAAATAGGCATTAAAATCTCTAAAAGTATTGTTTTAGACACAGCCAGGCTGCAGAGAAGTTTTTTCTAGGTGCAGGGCTAGGGCACAAATACAGAAAGGCAACGTAAAAAGATTTTTTTTCCAATTAAGCTTGAATACTCAGTAGAGCTTAGAATCACAGAGGAGCCATTCCAAGCCCATCTTGAGACACACGCTTGAAGAGGAGACAACCAAAGGCAGTGAAACAGGGCTCCGCTCCGTGTCAGCTGGTGGGCAAAGCCGCAGCCACATGATGCCGACCAGAGAGAGCTGGTGCCCCTGCCAGCTGCCAGCAGGGAGGCCTCTGTGTGCTGCCTCAGTGAGTCATTCCTTGATCACAGCCTGATGCCTCCCCTGGCACAGGGAAATGCCACGGCATTTCGTTAGCTCTGCTTATTTTGGTCAACAACTAGGAGCCTTGTACATGATGCTTTCCAGGGTATGTACTTTACCTTCTGGGGTTATTTTTTTACTTTTAAAATGTAGTTTTTTGTTTTTTATTCTGGCTTAAAAGCAATTTATGCTCATTTGTGATCTTTGCAGACATTTTGGTCAATGCAGAAAAATAGAATTAAGACCAAAATATCACCTCCATGTCCAGCATGGTTAACATTTTGGTGCATTTCTTCTCACCTTTCTATTGTGGGTTTCAGGATGAAGAGAACTGAGTTTTTCCTTTCTGAGAAGAGCGGATAATTCCAGGACAGGAAAATTTCCTGGCAGAGGCACCAAAAGATCTGGGTTCTAATCCCAACCCCAACACGGCTTAGCTTGTGGTTTTGGCAGCTGCCAACCCTCCTGAGGCTGCTTTCTGGTTTGCAAGATGATGGCATTGATTGGCCAGTCTCTGGGGCTTGTTCCAGAACTCAGGTGTCCTGGGCCTGTGATGTTCTGGGGAGCAGAAAGATGAGCTTTTGGACACAAATTCTTCTTGAGCAGTTACAGCTCTCACTCCAAAACCCAGTCTTCTGAAACTGTGACTGAAGGACTGCAAGAGAAAGTTCTTGAAGTGATGTGACTATTCTCTTATACCTTAATGAGTGAAAATTTTTAAAAATGAATGCACTGAATGAGGATGCAGTTCAATGCATATGTCATATGTCAGAGAATCATCCAGTGAACTGGGCAAAGCCAGTAGCTTGGTTCATTCTATTAATAGCTAATAATTGAATTTAGAGAATCAGGAGTTAAAAAAACTATTAAATAAGTCTGGCTCAGAATTTCCCAAACGGTGCTCTCAGAACTAACAGATATTCCATTAAAAGAGAGAGAGAGAGAGAGAAAGAGAGAATGAGAATGGGCAGTCAGGCATGAGAGTAAGCAGGGGTCAAGTACATTTAGAAAAGATTAGGTTAAGTCAAGTGTAACAGATTTCTTCACTCTAGGACTTCTTAGGACTTTAAATATGCTTAAATGCATTGGAAGTACCAAGGGGGATATGGAGTATGCACCCTAAACTGACCTGATTATGGAACTATTTTGTCCGGGCACACTAATTCACATCCCAATAATTTAATTTTCCATAGAACACAGTTTGAGTCATACTGTTACAGCTCCTTCTAGCAGATCCCAAAGAAGTGGTTTTCTTAAGGCACCATTATGGATTTTTCAGTAATTATCCCTGACTTCTCTGGTCATTGTGGTGAAATCTTGAGCTGAGTTGTGAAAACCCATAAACTTCTTGAATATTTTGCAAGTTTTATAAATTCTTGCATTTGTAGGACAATTTTTATTTTCTCGAATGTACATTTGTCAACTGAGTGCTAACCTGTGCCTGATGCCACAGCAGCCTTTTCAGCTGTCGGTTTTGCCTCTATGAATCTGTGTGAACTTGGATGAGTCATTTAATTTCTTTAAATAGAGTCAGGTGACTTAGGCTGGGGTCCAGGAGCAGCGGGCTGCCGAGCAGAGGACGGCCTCAAGAACCGGCAAGCTCAGGGCTGAGAGCCAGTGGATTTGGGGGAGTCAGAGGAAAAGCAAAGGTCTGGGGAAGACAGGAGAAAGCATGGAGTCCTGGTGTGGAGAGGAGGAGGGAAAGGGACAGGGATAGGAATTTGAGCTCTCCATTGCCAAGGTCAGGCCCCCTCCTAAGAGCCATATCAGTGCAAAGATGGGGAAGGTGAAGTTCAGGGTCAGGAGTGCTTGGTCTTCAGGGGGAAGATTAGGGATTCACATTCTGGAGGAAGTCTCAGGCCTGGGCCTGATCTACCTGTCGCTTCGTGGGATTATAGGAAATAGGCCCAAGCAGTGGGTGGGCTGTGCCTGTGACATGTGCTCCAAGGAGGTGAATAGTTCCCTGCACCTGGGCCCAGGGCGAAGTCTCTGGAAGCACTGGGTTTGAGGTGGGTGGGTGTTTATTCCTGGCTGGCTCCTCATCCTGTGAGAATATTTCTTTATAGATCACATCAGCCATTCCTAGGTAAGGCCTGAGTCCGGCCTAAAGTGGGATAAGGCTACTATTAATGGGATACGCTTAACAACAACATAAATTTGTTATCAAAACCATCTTTATTAAGAGTCTTGAGGCCGGGCGCGGTGGCTCATACCTGTAATCCTAGCACTCTGGGAGGCCAAGGTGAGTGGATCGCTCAAGGACAGGAGTTCGAAACCAGCGTGAGCAAGAGCGAGACCCCTGTCTCTACTAAAAATAGAAAGAAATTAATTGGCCAACTAAAAATATATATACAAAAAATTAGCTGGGCATGGTGGCGCATGCCTGTAGTCCCAGCTACTCGGGAGGCTGAGGCAGGAGGATTGCTTAAGCCCAGGAGTTGGAGGTTGCTGTGAGCTAGGCTGATGCCACGGCTCTCTAGCCCGGGCAACAGAATGAGACTCTGTCTCAAAAAACAAAACAAAACAAAAAAAGAGTCTTGAGTGGTGTTCCAGGTAGTAGAAAAAAAGGGTTTTATGGATAATTAGTAAAAATAAAAATTATTCTTCACTCTCCCTTCCCCTCTAGCCCGTCTCCCTGTCCTGTACTCTCCTTCCTGCCTTTGGCCATGAACTTGCCTCTCACTTTTCTAATTCTGGGGAGAAGTGGGTGCCGTTTACCGGGAATCTTGACTCAGTTTTGTGTCATTTTTGCTATTATCCAAACTTTTTGCTTGATCTTAGCCCCTAAATGACCAGGCTCTCTGGCTCGGGCTCCCGAAGCCCCTCCAGCCCTTGGACCCTGTCTCTAATATCTAAGGCCCTTGATGAGCTGGGCGCGGAGGCACAAGGTGAGCAGGCAGAGCCTCTGACCCTTACTTCTCCGGCTCCTGGAGACACGGTGTGTGCTCCAGGAGGACAGACCCCCTGAATTCTTCCTTCTTGCCTGCCTTGATTCTGCCAGTTTGTCCCACCCTCCCTTCCTTTCTTCACTCCTAACTCTAGATGATCTGCCCCAGAGCACCTGCTTCTTCTGCTGCCCCCAACAAGGCCCCGCCCTCTGCCTCCTGCCTGCTCTCACCGACCTCACCCTCCCTGGGCCGCTCTGTTGTGCAGCCGCAGCCCCACCCTGCTCTCCTGGCCCGGCTGGGCCTCTGCGAATCTCACCCATCCTGCTGCGTAAGGGCTCGAGGCTGGGCCTCATCCTGGCAGGAAGGGGGACAGTCTGCTGAAGGGGGTGTTCATCGGGCTTTCTGTCGCACTCCAAAGAGGAGCCCAGTGGTCGATGGACTGGCTTTATTAGGGGAAGTCAATTTCCAGAGAGCCATGAATTCAGGTACAAGTGCACAGAAAGCTTTGCTAATTCCAATTTATGAGAAAAATGTCTGAACGGAGACATCAACATGCCTCAATTAAAAATATTTGTAATAAACTTTATGTATATAATTCAAACGTAATACATGAGACAGTATAAAATACTAGACATACAATAGAAATAGGAAAAAATCTGAACAAGGGGTCGGGAGAGCTGACTTCCGCGGGCCCCACTCTGCCTCTGACAAGCTGTGTGATCTGCGCAAAATCACTTCGCCTCTCTAGGCTGAAGTGTTACCTGTCCCTGAAATGAAAAGATCTATTCAGACCATGTATTATGTTCCTCCGTTTTACAATAGCAGTTGCCTGCAAAAATGAACTAACGAAGCTCCTTTGAAATCTTTACAAATAGAGAAGTGATGATGCTCATATTTAAGAGTTTTTATAATAGTCATAATTATTGAAAATCTAGAGAGGCAATCAAGAAAAACAGCTATAAATCTTCAAGTGTATGATGACTAGGGAAAAAGAAGCACAACAACAAACCCATGACAGAAGTGTGGATGCTGTGGTTAACAGAGCATTTTTATACAAAGCCAATTTGGATAGCTGTGAGTCCCTGTGACTTCAGGTCCTTGCTTTTACTACATCTATAACTTGGGGAGCCTTATTATTTTCCATGTGCAGCTAATGCTGTGGCAGAATCAGAGAAATGTCCCCCACTTTCCACCCTGCAGATCGTCCTCTTAAACATCCACCATTCTTAAATGTCACAACTGAGCTGTGCTTCCAGGTGTTAGGAATTGAGCAGGTTACACTATAGCCCCTTGCTGTAATTGGATGAAGGGCCTAATCGTTGGGTCAGAGTATCTTTTATGGGAACTTACAGGGAAAAATGGCTGGTTTATAAAAAGCAGGTAGCATGGAGCTCCTTAGGGAATGTGATAGGTGGCTGAGTTGGTATGTTTTCATTTTTGCATTCCTATCACCCACTGCATGAGTGCTTTAACATAGAACAGATGTTTATTAACGTGGAACAAATGGACCAAATCATGAATATTTAATAAATCCTGGTTATAGAAGAGGATCTTGAAAGCTCAACCTGTGCTTGCTCTGAGATTTGCTTGGTTTCTGACATGAATGTTTGTTTGCTAACCTTTTTAAGGTGCTTTGGAATGTGGGCCAGATAAAGTGGGTAAAAAACAGACTTGCATTCCATGTGAATAACTTGATTCCTTCATTTCCAAAATCCAGCTGTTCACTTTTTGACCTATCGGGCTTTGTATGTTGTAGTTTATAACATTTTTGAAGAGTAGAAGAGAGTTGTGTTGGTATGATATGAGAGATCGATACCAGTTATTAATTGTCCCTTTTTCTCGCAGGGCCCCTTTCCCATCCCTTCTCTCCCTCACCCCAATCTGTTATCAGTCCTGGGAAATGTTTGCTAAATGACTGATTAGATTTTCACAGTAAATTGCATTTTTTGAAGATGATCGTGATAGCATTTTCACAGCTTTCATGGACCATTTTGAGATTATGTATCTTATCTTCAAGCTGTTCTGCATCTTTAGTCCGAGCTGTGTGTTATCTCCAAGGTTTTTTGGTGTGTTTTAAATGGGTTAAGTCCTTTGAAGTTTGAGAGACAGTCCTTCCTGGGTCTTTCTAAACTCAGTGAATACCACCATACTATCTTTCCAGACCATTAGTGATGCAATTCCAGAACCAATTGGGTGATTGATTATTTATTATTAGGGAAACTAGGAGATAAGCAGGGTGAAAATGAAGAATTGAAAGGGAACCTGCACTGTGTTCTAGTCTGCATCCTGATCGTTTTGCTTGGACTGGGGTTGGGTGAGCAAAGGGTGATTCACATAGTGTCCAGTTGTTCCCAGCACAACCATCTGTGTGGATTTTGATTCTCAAGCCACGATGGACTTATTCATGGGAAGTCTGCAGCTGTTTAAACTGCGTAGAGGGCTGGTGTTGGAAATGAAGGAGTGCACTTACCGAAGCTCCCAAGCTCACTGGTACTGGGATCGAGGCTGTGATTTTGTGGCTTGGGTTGCCAGAGAGAATGAGAGAGCTTCGTTGAATAAGCAGGGACGGCAGAGGTTGTCTGGATTAACCCGCCACCTCCACCATCTCTGTCAGAAGGGGACAGGGCGTCTGTGATACACAAGGCAGCATGGTGAAGTGTTGAATGTTACCAGTAGCTGGTTAGTTTCCCCCCTTACGTTGACCCTTATATCTATTTACCTATAACTGAAATCCATTGCTTTTACTTCTGTTCTCTGTGGCAACAAAGAGTAAATACCACTTTCTTTGAGAAGCCCTCCCCCTCCCAGACTTTTGTTATTTTTCCTGATTCCTATAATCTGTCAAAGATGGCTGTCAGTGACTCTAAAATTCCTGTAGACCTTGGAATCCAATCCATGAAAGCCTAGATTCTTAAGGCCACTTGAAGTGACCAGGCCCTCTCTCACTAAGTGCTTCTTGCCTATCTGGAACTGAAACCGTTCCTCTCTGCACTGCTTGTTCAACCCTCTTTAGGTTGAACACCAGGCTCCCCGTTGAATAGCACAGAGGTAAAACCGTCATTGGGCATTTCTGCTTTTTATCTTCCCTTTCCCAAGCAATGTTCTTTGCTTTTCTTCTTGTTTCAATTGTATCTTCGAAAAGAAATTGTAGACTCTAATATTTTTTACAAGACTAGCTAATGCTAATCTTTAGCCTTCCTGACACTATTTTAACAAGCTCTTGCTAAACAACATAAAATGGTACTCCTGGCTTAATTACTCTTTCTGTTAATATAATTCGAAATCCTAATTTTTTCACTTGGTATCATATCATAAGAATCTAAGTCATTAGAATTTATTTATATAGACTATGTTCATTCATTCAGTAAGCACTTATTGAGCAGCTACTATGTGCCAGAAGCTGTAACAAGTGTTGGGGTTATGTTGGAGAAAACAATTGAAACAGGGTCTAGTATTTTTAGTAGAAGTACATTAAATAATCACACAGATGTTTAATTAATCACAATAGTAAGTGCTACAAAGGAAACACGTGGAGCATGAGAGAGAACACTTGGGGGAAAACTTGACCTAGTCTGGCATGTAAGAGGAGCTTCCCTGAACAGCATGGAACATAATCTGCTCCACATTTCCTCCATTCAGGGACTTCGTAGTGTTTGTGCAAAGGCTTTGGCTACTTTCAATAAGGCTACAGCTAACACTTCTGGGCATAAGTGATACTATTTTCATAAGGTAGATTCCTAAAAGTTTAATTACTGGGTCCCTCTGTGTGTAAGTGATATTTCCTTAAGGTAGATTCCTAAAAGTGTAATCACGGGGTCAAGAATGTGAATATTTTATGGCTTTTGATACATGTTGTTAAAAACTTTCTAGAAAAATCAATGCACAGTTTTAAAGCTGGTAAAGGCTCTTGGACCACCACAGCTCTAACTAACTTTATGAAAACATCAGGTTGATTTCAAGAAATCGGTTAGATTAGTAGGAAGAGCAGTTTCCTGTGTGTTTCCTATATGTGTTTTCAATTTGTGCTACTCAAAGTGTAGTTCTCCATCTGGTGTAGATCCTGGGTTAGTGGCCTGTGATAAGTACAGAAATTGAGAACTAAACATTTAAAAATTTTAATGGCAATATGATAAAGTAATTTTATGTAAAAAAAAATCGGGGTATGTATATTGTACATTGCTTTTTCTTTTTTTTCACAAGAAAATTCAGAAGAGATGTATGTTTCTTTTTCATTTTTTTTCCTAGTAATTTCTCCTTTTTTTCAATAAGAGAGGCATTGGTTTATGATAGATTGGGAGGAAAAAGCAAGTCCTCCCCCGCATATGGTTTGTGGGAAAGCTAGTGGAACTCCCTTAGTCATGTTCCCTTTTCTAGACAAAGACCCCAATGCTATATAATGACTTTCCCCCTTTCTCATGGGAGACAAATGGAATTAGCAAATTTTGACTAAAGACATGTATACTTGAGTTAAGCCACACCAGAGCTATATATTCCTTTCCCAGAAAGATAAAGCATACTTATTGCAACAAATGAGACATGTATTGTTTAATGAATTTCTGTGAGAGGCCTGGCATGGTGGCATGTGCCTGTAATCTCAGTACTTTGGGAGGCTGAGACAGGAGGATTGCTTGAGGCCAGGAGTTCGAGACTACAGTGAGCTAAGATCACTTCACTTATACTCTAGCTTGGGTCACAGAGTGAGACCCCAAGAATTGCTGTGAGAAATTTCTTGGTCCCAGAATTACAATTCCTTGCTGTTTCATTTTTGTTCTTAGACTATATCAAGGTACTTGACCACTGAACCTGTCTGTGAGCAGGCACCAGAATTATGATTAGATGAATTATGATTAGGTGCTAACACTGCCAGTTATTTCTTCCCAGAGGAAGTAATGAAAGGTGTCAAAAAAACTTCCACCTCTGAAACTTTCCACTAGTTGTGTCCATAAAGTTCAGCTGTGGGTCAAAGGCTACTTCCTTTGTGTTCATATTCACAAAAACAGTGACCAGAGCTGTTCAGACATTTGACATGATGAAGAAATCAATGTGGATATCATCTGAATGTCATTTAGCAGTGTACTGGAGAGAAAATAAAAGGAGCTAAAACATGATCTTTTGCTTGTCTGTCTTTTGGTGACCATAAAAAAGTAAAAACTTAGCTCAGAGAAAGGGCTTACCCATTATATTGGTGCAGTCCCCAACAGGTGAGAACTATGTTTTTCTAAAAACTCTGCCTACCACTAATTTGCTAGTCAATATAAGAATTAAGCATTTTATTTTTGACTCATCTTGAGTCAAAGGAAAACAAAGTAGTGATGAATTAAAGGATGTGGATTCTGAAGTCAGGCTGGCTGGGTTTAAATCCTAGACTCTGCATTTTGCTAGCTGAGCTGGTCTGGGTTACTGGCCTCAGAGTCTCCATTTTCTCATCTACACATTGGAGAGAAAAGTGAAGAGAAAAATCCATGTAAAGTACCTGGCACACAGCAAGCACTCAGTAAATGTTAGCTGTTCTTGTTCTTATAATAAAACTTATCAGAAGAAATTCTGTCAGGAAGGGAGGGAGGGAGGAAGGCAAAAGGGAAGGAAGAGAAAGAAAGATAAGCAGTAGGGCTGCTGTCACAGACTCACTCCTCTTGAGAGATGTTGGAGAAGAGCACAGGATTTGGATCCAGAGGACTCAGGCTCTGGGCCTGGCAGTGCCATTTGCTCCCTGTGCAATCCAAGGAGTCATGTGACACTGCTGAGCCCAGGTTCCTCTTCTTTTGGGTAAATGGGATGATGTCAATAATCCCTGCCCCAGGGGTTGTGAATGCAAAGAGCTAATGTGTGGGTAGATGCTTTATAAGTGGTGAGAATGATTTGGGTGTGGGTTATCTGCTCACGATTCTTCCTTAGGAGGGTTTCCTTCCAGCATGTGCCTGCTTGAACTTGCAGCTGGGGGAGGCAGGCCCTGCCTGAGTTTTGGGCATCAGCTGTGGGGCTTTCCCTCCTGGGCTTCTGTACAGTAATTGTTCATTGAGACCAAATGGGCAGACCCCGCCTTCCTGGTTCCTGGTAACCAAGAGGTGAGGTTACTGGTGGATGTCTGTGTATGTGTCTTCTGAATTGCTCCATCAGATCACTGCCCCTGTAGAGGGGGGAAAGTTTGGTCTTGGGCCATGCTGCTTTTGTTTATCAGTTTAAGCTTTTTTGGAAATGGAATTTGAGGACTCATTAGATTAATTCTGTTAACAAAAAAGAAAAGAAGCCAAGGAAGGAAGGAAAAGAAAGAAAAGAGAAAGAGAGAAAGGTGACTCACAGATGAAGAAACAAGCTAAAAACCCAGAGGCCAAGAGTTCTAATCCTGTCTGTGCCACAACTTGTTAAGTGACATTGGGCAAGTAACTTCTTAATCACTTGGTGGCTTCATTTCCTTGTCCATAGAATGTGGTATGACAGTACTAACCAATCTTACTAGATTGTTACAAAAAGAAAATTAACATTGGCCTTAGATATATATTTCAGCTACATACTGCTTCTGTAACTTCCTGGTTTGGGGCAGATTGGAAATATGAAAAGGACTTTTCTTATAACATTTAATTAGATTCACTGTAAAGGAATATTTTGCTCTTCTGTCCATGAATTTTCTCAATTTCATTCTGGTAACTGTACACTAAATAGCACTAATCTACTGACTGAAAGTATCTGTTTCTTTTGTCCAAAGTAAATGTACAGTTGTCTGAGCACAGTGGCTCATACTTGTAATCATACTTTGGGAGGCCAAGGCAGGAGAGTTGCTTTAGGCCAGGAGTTTGAGACCAGCCTGGGCAATGTAGTGAGATCCTGTCTCTACTAAAAATAGAAAGAAATTAGCTGGACAACTAAAAATATATAGAAAAAATTAGCTAGGCATGGTGATGCATACCTGTAGTCCCAGCTACTCTGGAGGCTGAGGCAGGAGGATTACTTGAGCCCAGGAGTTTGGGGTTGCTGTGAGCTAGGCTGACACCACAGCACTCTAGCCCTGGGCAACAGAGTGAGACTCTGTCTCAAAAAAAAAAAAAAAAAAAGAATTCCTTGTGTATATATCCTGGATACATATCTTCTTTTATATAGGTTGTAAATATTTTCTTGCATTCACATATTTTAGTTTTGTATTTTAAAGAAAAAAATTAATTTTAGAAAAGTTCAGTTTATCAACTTCTTTTGTGATTTATGCTTTTTGAGTCTTAAGAAATCTTTGCTTCCTTAGGCAACAAAGGTTTTCTCCTATATATTGGTGCTACTAAAACTTGATTTTTAAAAAACATCTATTTTTAAAACATTTGTTACTTGTATATAAAAATATAAGTGTTTGTATATGAACATTATCTCCTGTGACCTTGCTAAATTCACTTGTTTCTACTAGGCATTCTGTAGATTCTCTGTGATTTTCTCTATATGTAAAATGAAAATAAGGGCAGTTTTATTATATTTCTTTTATAATTTTTTTCTTTTTCAACTTTGGACTTATTTCTAGAACCTCCAACACAGTGTTGAATAGAAGTGAAAAAGAGTATTCTTGTTTTGTTCCCAGACTTGGAGGGAAACAATTTAGTCTTTTATCATGAAGCATGTTAGCTATAGGTTTTTTGTAGCTGGTTCTTATCAGTTTGAGGAAATTTTTTATTAATTTACTTTTAGTCCGTCCTTCCTTCCTTCCTTCCTTCCTGCCTTCCTGCCTTCCTTTCTCTCTCTCTCTCTCTCTCTCTTTCTCTTTCTCTTTCTTTCTTTCCATCTAGCATGAATAGGTGATGAATTTTGCAAAGGCTTTTTCACATCTACTGAAATAATCATATGGGCTTTCTCCTTTACTCTGTTAATATGATGAATTACATCAGTTGATTTTCTTAATTGTTAAACCAATCTTGCATTTCTGGGATAAAATTTACTTGGTCCTGACATGGTATTCTTTTAAATATTGCTGGATTTAATTTGCTAGTATTTTGTTAAGAATTTTTTCAATACTCATGAAGGATATTGGTCTTAAATTTTTTTTCTGCCATGTCTTTGCCAGATTTTGGTATTAGGGTTATAGATGAGTTGCACAATGTTTTCTCTTGCTCTTATATTCTGAAAATGTTTGTGTAAGACTGGTGTTATTTCTTCCATGAATGTTTGATTGAATTCACCACTGAAATAATTTGTACCTGAAGTTTTGTTTTTGGGAAAGGTTTTGATAACACATTCAATTTTCATATAGATTCAGGACTATACAAATGTTCTGTTTCTTCTTGTACCAATTTAGGTAAGTTGTATTTTTCAGGAACTTTAAATAGTTGAATTTATTGGCATAAAGTTTTTCATATTATTCTTTTTATCTTTTAAATGTCTGTAGGATCTGTGGTGATTACCCCCTTTTTATTCCTCATGTCTGTGATTTGTGTTTTCTCTCTCTCTCAATAAATCTAGCTTGGGGTTTGTCAATTTTGTTGATCTTTTAAAATATCAGCTTTGGCTTTGATAATTTCCTCTTTTATCTGTCTACTGTCCATTTTGATGATTTCTGTTCTTATTTTTATATTTTCTGCTATTTTTATTCTCTAATTTTTAATTTTTCTTGTTTTATCATATATATATTTTAAAGCTATTTTAGCTGAATTCTACACATTTTGGTGCACTGTATTTTAATTTCATTCAGTTCAAAATATTTCCTTTTTCCCTTGTGATTTTGTTTTTGACTCATGAATTATTTAAGAGGCTGTTATTTAATTTCTAGATATTTAGGGTTTTCCTGGACACCATATTGTTATTGGTTTCTAATTAAATTCCACTGTGGCCAGAAAATATACTCTGTATATTTCAATCTCTTAAGACTTACTGACATGTTTTATTGTCTGGCATATGGCCTATCTTTTTCAATATACTATGTGTACTTAAAGAGGATACATATCCTGTAGTTGGGCATTTTATTGCATAAATGTCAATTAGACTGTTGATTGATAGTGTTGTTCATATCTTCTATACCTATGCAGACGTTTTATCTAGTTTTCCTAGAATTGCTTACTGATGGGGTGCTAAATTCTCCTGATATAATTGTGGAATCTATTTCTCCCCTTAATTCTGTCAATTTTTGCTTCATGTATTTTCAGGCACTCTTATTAAATTCACACACATTTATAATAGTTATGTCTTCCTGATGAATTATTCCTTTTATCATTATAAAATGCTCAGTGCTATTTTTAAAGAAACATGCAGCACTCTTGGAAAATAAAGATATGATAACTTTAAATATAAAAATATGTATGTTAAAAAAAGGTTTGGATGATAAAATTGAAGAACTCTCCCAGCAAGTGGAGCAACAATAAAGAAAACAACAGTGATAGAAAATGGTAGGCAAATGGTAAGAACCTGTGGGGATTGCTGTAGGAGGTCCAGCATTCAAATAACAGAGCTTTTTTTAAAAATAAAAAACAAAACAAATAAAATAGGAAAGGAGAAAATTACCGAAGAAATAATGTAAGAATACTTCCTCCTTATTTGGCCTTTTAAAAGGGCCAGAGGAGGGAGTTTGTCCCTTTTGCCCTTCCACCTTCTGCCATGTGAGGACACACCATTGCTCCCTGCCAGAAGACGCAGGATTCAGGGTGCCATCTTCAAGGCAGACACCAGACCCTCACCAGACAACCCAACCTGGCGGTGCCTTCATCTTGGACTCCCCAGCCTCCAGAACTATGAGAAATACATTTGTGTTGCTTATAAATTAAAATAAAAAGGAATATTTCTCCTAGCTGAAGAACATGGTCTACTAGACTCAAAGGGCCTGCATAGGACCCAGCACTGGGAAGGTCAAAGAACTACACCAAGGCTCAAAGACTCATCATTGTAAAATTTCAGAATGTCTGAGTGTTCTTTTTTATTTGCTCAACTGCTAAAGGAATGATTTTAGCCAGGAGAGAAATACTTGTGCGAGGAGAACAAACGAGTCCCTCCTTTTCAGTTCCTGAGTCTTATCCTCAGCTCACCTGAACTTAGCCTCACAGCTGAAGCATCCTACCAAGAATTCAGAGCAGCCTATTCCCTTTGCCCAGGTTTCTGGTTCGTGTGAATCTTTGAAATGCTCCTGGTACTCAAGCACTTAGGCGCCAAGAATCTTTGTTTAACCACTTTAGCAAGTTAATCCCCAAGGCTGTGCTTTAAGTCTGTTACCAGATTTAATTGAGGATAATGTGGTGTATGCTTCCTTAGGAGACTATTTGTCCCTGCATGTGGTGAGATCTAATAGTTACCCCTGGAACACTTATTAGTTGATACCCTTGGGCAGTTTGGGAAATAATTTTCAAATGAGGTATAATGAGTTCAAATTTTCTGGAGGTCATCCAAGTGAGGGTGCCCAGGCCAATAGGAAAGGCCCTGGGAAAGGAGGGAGGGCTGGGCCGTGTCCCTCCAGTCCTGCATGTGCTCCCCAAGTCAGGGTGAGGATTTACAGCCATTGTTTTCTGGGGCTGTCCTCGCCTTGAATACATTCAGGATTTGGCCTTAAATCACGCTCATATGTAATCTTCAGCCAGCTCCCAGTTTTACTTTGGTTCTAATTCATACACCATCTCATTCCAGTGAAGGCTGATCTTTACCCGGCCACGTGTCGGTTTCCACTACAGTTTCCAACTAACCCCATAGGCCCCCATCACTGCTCTCCTCTGCTGCCCCAGCTGAAAGGGTTTCTCAAGAGGTCCCAGCCTCTGCCCAACCTAGAATGGTCTGGCCAGTAAGTGAGCACAGCTCTTTGCACTTCCAGAGGTAGTCCTGTTCTTCCTGTTTTACACACCCTCAGTTGAGGAAATTTAAACAGGTTGAAACCAGTACACCTTTCATTTGAAGACATTACCTGGAGTCTCATCAAAAACCTCTCTTGCTGATTCTGGACTGATGCCCCAGGTTAGGGCACAGGCTTTGGCTCGATCTCAAGGAGTTTTCTGCCTTCTTAGAGCAATACTCCCTCTGCTTACTCTTCTCTTATTCCCAATCACAAATAGCTGAGGAGAGGACATTTTTGTCTCCCACTGATTACTAAGGACTGATAGTCCAGGTCTTAAAACTAATTTTGTGCTTTTTTTTTTTTTTATCCCAAGACACCTTAAAATCTTGTGCAATTTCTCTTGACCTACAGCTATCCCAGCATTTTCAAAGGAAGGACTCAAATGAAGGCTGCCCTTGCAGCTCTGCTTATTAACCAGGCTAACATTTACTGAGCTCCTACCATGTGCTAGGCACTGTGCCAAACGTGGCACTCCCATTGTCTCATTCAATCACCAGAGCCCTATGAATTCTCCATTTTACAGATAAGAAAACCTGGCTTAGACAATCTTTGTAACTTGCCCTAAGTCTGCAGATAAAAGTAGCTAAGCATGGATTTGAATCGAGATCTCTCTGAATCCGGAGCCCATGGTTTTAACCACTGCACCATTTGATTTCACCTGGGAAAGACTTGGAATATTGGCCGCCTTACTGTCCCCAAGTGCAGAAGGACAAAGAGAACATATGTCAGAGGCCCTTAAACAGCACCACGTCTAGGTCTAGGTGTTGCAGTGTGGACATATTTAAATTTCATTTCTATTTGGGAGAACGCAGAGGTGTTGATTTGTCATCACAGTGAGGATAAAGAGGAGAGTTCAGAAATTTTTCTGCCCTTAGAACTCTGAGAGACCAGACATATATATATAAAGCAGTTAAATACTACATAACAGAATTTCATCATGCTTAGATAACAGAAAAGAGGGTGGAATGGTGACAAAGGCAACAAAAATCCACAATGGCAGTTTAGGACTGGCAAGAAGGGGGCCTCAGAATCCCGGGCAGCACATCTGAAATGCAGGAAGCAGTGGGTCCCACAGGGCTGGAGTAATTTTCATGGAGAAGGGTGAGCTTGAACTTGCCCTGGAACTAGGGAAATTTTGGTTTGTGGAAAGGAAGCGGGAAGACACTGTAGATAGGAGAGAGCCTGAGCTGAGGCAGAGAGGAGAGGAGAATGTGGGCATTTGGGAAGGCATCAGAATGGGTCACACTGGACTGCAGCCCATGCTGGGGAATGGTGGAGGATAGGTTTGAGAAGGATCTTGGGAAATATATTCAAAAGTTTGGAATTGAATGTAAAGGCAGTGGGGAACCACAGAAGGCATTTGGACAGGGGAGATCCAAGCACACAAAAATGATACGGAATATTTTGTTCACAGCATGACTCATTTTGCCATATCAAATGACTGTGACCGGAGTCAAGATACTCACACTGAGCTACAGAATTTGCCTGCATTACCCTTTTAGCAATAGAGTCACATTCTCCCTGCCCAGATTTTTCCTTAAACTAAGGGAAAGCCTTATGTGACAAGTAAGAGATTGCTCACTGGCTCAGAGTACAGGGAGCTAGATGATCTTAATAACAGAGCCATCAATTATCATAACCCCACTTCCAGTATAGGGATGTACCGGCCACGAGAGTGACAGTGCTTGTTTCAGCCAGCCAGGAAGGACATGCTGTCTCTCAGTGTTAGAGACTCACCCACAAATTCCGGTTCTCTGGTCCCCCCACCCCTTTCCTGGATTCCAAGCTGACTACATTTTCATTATTTCCTCATCCAGGAAACTATGCAGTTTACTTGGGTATAAACTGATTTACATTAATGACATTTGGACCAGAGGATGTATACAGGTCACCCTGGCTCTTGACTGGATATAAGAAATACCTTGTTTTTCTTGGTTCCATTGGATGAACAAGCTGCTCTTGGAGTTGAGGAGCACTGGAATGTCAGGGTTAACTTTTGCTTCAAGCTGGTTTCACCCATCTATAATAGGTTGATAATACCTTCCACTTCAGAGAGTGTTCTTACCCCCAGGCTCCCCAGTGGGAGGGGCATGGCCACTTAGGATCTTGTAGCTGTCTTTGCCTTTCTACAGGGAGCATGAGCTAATATGATGCTGTTAGCATATTTCATGATTTCTCTGTCCTTTGAATATATGTGTGGCATGAGAAAATCTCTGTTTTCCCCTTGTGTTGCATTCAGAACCTAATATAGATATGCTATTATGGTTTATTTGTATCATTCTAGCTAACAACATTTAAAATTCTCACTTACAAACATCCTTGTTCATCATAGGAGGGGACAGGTAATAACTGAGATGCTTCCTCCCAAACTTTTTGCCAAAATGTCCATGAAACTACATAAAGAGTGAAAAAAGAAAGGACAATGAGCTGTTAATTTAAGACAGAGAATGTCTACTAATGGATCATCAATAGGATGAATTGAGAAGCCCCACTGGTGTGAAAGGTAATAGCAAAGCACAGTACCTTGCTCGCCCTCATTGTTTGCTTCTGGCGATTTCAGGACCCTGGAGCTGAACTGGCCAGAAAAGCAAATGGTTCAACTAGGAAGAAACTGCCTTCTGAACCAACTAGAGTCCAATCGAGGGCCATGCCTCCAACCCAACCCATCCATTTCTCTCTTTCCATATCCTTTCGGAGACTGTGGCCCCCAGACCACAGCTGGGCAGGAGGTAGATAGAGACAAGAAAAGGTGTGCTGCATTCTAGAATGGCCCGTTGTATAATGAAAAGTACCATGATAGGGAGAGAGACAAGAAGGCGGCAAAAGGCAATGCATGCTGAGAGGGCAGGTGGTCTTTTATGTGCTACTCTCTAAAATAATGGATGGCCTCACAGAATTTCTCTTCCAAATCAGAAATCACAGCAGTTGGAGTAGGAGAAGCTCCAGCCTATTACTCAGACACCCAAACTAGCTAAATTGTCTGTGGACCCTGAAAATTGAAGTAGGAACTATGTTCATCAGTTTACTCTTCAGATCCACTCTTCTTGTGCCCAAGAGGAGAGTGAGGGAGTTTGAAGACCCCTCCCCAATACTCTAGCAAGTGCCAGGCTTGAACATATTGTTGTTCTCTTTTTTAGTATGAATAGGTGGAAAATGCCCAAAGGGGACTTATGAAAGGAATGCTGCAATATAAGGGAAAAGAACCTTTTCCATTAAAACTTGAAGCAAAAATATGTATCTGAAAATAAATTTCTCCAGGAAAGAGAACATTTTAGCAGACACACATTTTTCGCTTTAAGAAGATTGTGAAGGCACAGCCACTGTGAGATGGGAGTCAGGGGCCATCAAGATGAAACAAGTTGGGATGCAGGCAGATTTGCAAAGGTCAAAAATAAGAAATGAGAGCCAACGTACCAAAACTATAACAGCAGAATTACAACTTACACAGAAGAGAGTAGACACAGAGAAGACTGCAGAAATCAAACCAGGAAAGTGGAAGACAAAATAAGGAGGAAAAGAACCAAGATTAAAATGTTGATTGAGAAGACAGAAAACACAGATCTAATCTAAGAATTATATTTATTCCAATGAAGAAATTGAACAAAATACTAGAAACAATGTTCAAACATTAGGGAGAAGAAAATTTTTTGAGCTGGAGAAGATCTGAAATAAAATTGAAATTACCAGACTCATACAGAGACATATCTTGTAAAATGTTTTGAATTTCCAGGTTAAAGAAAGAGGCTTTCAGGCATCAAGACAGAAATAAACAGGAAAATGAACATCATGCTGGGCTCAGACTTCTCAGCCCTCAAGGCTAAAACACCACGCTAGGAGCCAAGGTGGTATCTAAGGAATTCCATATTCACCCAGTGTGATGTTTATGTGTAAAGGCTGTAGGAATTCATTTTCATGTTTGTAAGAAGGCAGAAAATATACCCCACGTGGTCCCTTCTTTAAAAAAAGTATTTGAATTTGCAGTCCAATTGATCAACAGGTGAATTGGCCTGAGGAAGCAAGGGGAAAAAAAAGAAGATGAGTTGCATGAACACTAGAAGCTATTAAAAATAGAAAATAAATAATTGTCTTGAATATGATAACGAAACTGTATGCAAAAGCTAATACATGCTGTTGAAAAAAGATTTACTGAGGTCTAAAGATCTTAGATTAGCAAAGATGGATAAATGAGGAAGATGTATATTCTAAGTGCTCCATAATGAGCTGGTGTTTTTAAAAAATAATTAGAGAAAAAGATAGAAAATGTTATTTTAACATGAAATAATGTTTTCTCCTACTGAATGAGTTCGAAAACTGACTTTTTCAAGAGCATGCTTTTCAAGCCAGCATGTCTCTAAAAACTGAAATCACTAAAGGATCAAATGGGTCATGTATCTGGCTTCGGTTGGCAATGAGGGAAATCCTAATAAGCTGAGGCTGGAAGACACTACATAAAGAGACAAGACACATGTTTCTCTTTCTTCTTGTCAGATTTTTTTTTCTAAGACAAGAATAGTGCTGGCATCAGTGAGATGTAGTAGTCAGTGGAAACTCAAACTAGGATGACTTTGGTAAGATTTGTTTTCTCATTTGATATTTGGTTGAGAAACTGTCTGTTTTATTGCTTATAAGAATTTGCTCAGGAATTCATGAATTGCAGTTGAGCCAATGTAAGAATTTTGAAATAAAATTTTTTCTCTATAGTTTTGGCCTCTGTTGAAGCTTTGATCTGAAGTGGGGGGAGGAAAAGGAATCTCATGAATTCTTGCATGTGCTATTCTTCATAGAACGGGTGTGGGCATGAGAAACTGTGAATTACGCCTATGATGAATATAAGAAATATTAATAATTATGACTTTTCAACAATATTAAAACTTTAGTCTAACTCAAAATCTTTTACCTCCTTCACATTGACATATTTTTTAATTATGTGTATATCTTTACAGCGTACATATGATGTTTTGATACAGGCATACAATATGCATTAGTCAAATCAGAGTAATGGAGGTATCCATTATCTCAAGCATTTATCATTTCTTTTTTTTAATTTAAAAAATTTTTTTATTTCAGCATATTATGGGAGTACAAATATTATGGTTATGTATATTGCCTATGCCACCCTCCCTCCTCGAGGCAGAGCCTCAAGCATGACCATCCCCCATACGTTGCACATCTCACTCATGTTTGTATATACCCATCCTCTCCTCCCCCCTCCCACCCGCCCAACACCCGACAAATGTTATTCCTATATGTCCACTTAGGTGTTGATACATTAATACCAATTTGCTGGTGAGTACATGTGGTGCTTGTTTTTCCATTCTTGAGATACTTCACTTAGTAGAATGGGTTCCAGCTCTATCCAGGAGTATACAAGAGGTGCTATATCACCATTGTTTCTTAAAGCTGAATAGTACTCCATGGTATACATATACCACATTTTGTCATTTATCATTTCTTTGTGTTAGTAACATTTCTATTCTCTTTTAGTTATTTTAAAGTGTACCCTACCTGATTGTTGATTATAGTCACTTTGTTGTGCTATCAAATGTTCATTCTATCTAACTATATTTTTGTACCTATTAACCATCCCCACTTTACCTCCCTCTCTCCGCTACCCTTCCTGGCCTCTGGTAACCATCATTCTACTGTGTGCCTCTATGAGATTCATTGTTTTTAATATTTAGCTCCCACATATGAGTGAGAACATACGAGATTTGTCTTTCTGTGCTTGGCTTATTTCACTTAACATAATGTTCTCCAGTTCCATCTATATTGTTGCAAATGGCAGAATTTCATTATTTTTGTGAATATATAATATTTCATTGTGTATATGTATCAAAACTTCTTTATCCATTCATCCGTTGATGGACACTTAGGTTGATTCCAAATCTTGGCTATTGTAAATAGTGCTGTAATGGACATGGGAGTGTAGATATCTCTTCAATATACTGAATTCCCCTCCTTTGGATATATACCCAGTAGTGAGATTTCTGGGTCATATGGTAGTTCTATTTATCGTTTTTTGAGGAATCTCCATACTGTTTTCCATAGTGGCTGCACTAATTTACAACCCTACCAATAGTGTACAAGGGTTCTCTATTCTTTGCATCCTCATCAGCATTTGTTATTGCCTGTCTTTTTGATAAAAGCCATTTTAACTATGGTAGGATGATCTCTTATTATAGTTTTGATTTGCATTTCTCTGATGACTAATGATATTGAACATTTTTTAGATACCTGTTGGCCATTTATATGTCTTCTTTTGAAAATTATCTATTCAGGTCCTTTGCCCATTTTTAATCATATTATTTGATTTCTTCCTATTGAGTTGTTGGCACTCCTTGTATATTCTAGTTATTAGTCCCTTGTCAAATGGGTAGTTACAAATGGGTAGTTTACAAATGGGTATTTTCTCCCCCTCTGTGGGTTGTCTCTTTGTTGATTGTTTTATTTTCTGTGAAGAAGCTTTTTAGCTTTATGTGATCTCATTACATTGATATTTATACTGTGGTATTTATCTTTGATGAATTTATATCTATATCTGCCATAGATGTTAAAAGAAAAAAATGTGCTGGAAGAAATTTGGAGAAAATTCATAATATTGTGGTGTAAATATATTTGGTTCCTTGGGGAAAATCTTGTTGTCACTGATTTTTAATAAAATCAGAAGACCCAGGTGTTGGCCAGGACCAAATTATTATATAATAACAACCTCCCCTGCCCTATAACCCTCCAAGAATGCTAGTTAATTTTGTCATTGATAGCTGACAGCACATCTGTGGTTTCCCATCTTTAATGTTTTAAGGGAATGAGTACATGGATGAGTACTTAGAAAAAATCACTTAGGGCCATTTGTAGACTATGAATTCCCCCAAACCATCCATCACTGTGCTGTAAAGTGTTAGTTTAGCATTTATGTGTTCATTGTACAAACATGGTACAACTCTTGCAGTATAGAAATTTTTAAAAATGTGTAGCATTGACATATAATAGAGACCAACCAACAGTACTAACTGATAACCAACCATACACTCAGCACTCTGCTAGTTGTGTGGGAGACACAGGATAAATGTAAAGCTTAGTTCTGCTCTCAACAAAGTGGAAAGCTAGTTTGGGAGACCAGGGTAACACACATGAAATGATTAGTAAACAATCAAGTATAAAACTGACTTGTAGTGTTTTCCCTGTGCCTGCATTTCTTCATCTGTAAAGCAGGGATAATAAAACTATTTGTCCCAGTAGGGCCTGGCACATAGTAAGTGCTCAGTAAAGTTTAGCTCAACATTATTGTTAATGTGTAAATGTAATAAGAGGTAAGAGAAAGAAGTGATGGGCATGTGCTGTAGCAGTAGGGAAAGTTTAGTTATAGAATCGAGGCTTGAGCTGGGCTTTTGAACAACGGGTAGAATTTAGGTAGCTGGAGACCTGAGCAATGGGGAGGTCATCTGAGGAGGTAAAAGCAGTAGTCGTAGGGGCATGTGAGTTGCTGCCTCTATAGTTAAGTAATAGCCTGACTGGTTCAGTGGGTGTGTATTGGACTTTGTGGGAAAGAAAACTGAATAGATAGGGTGGGGTAAAATTATGGAGGCTTTACAAGTCAGGCAAAGGAGCCTGGATTTTTATATGATCAGCAATGAATTGTCTGTACTTGAGTGAAAGGAGTGATATGGCAAAGATGCATCTAGGTAGCAGGGTGCAGGATGCTTGGAAGCAGTGGATCACTGAAGTCAGGGAGGCAGGAGAGCAGGTTGCTGCAGCAGCCCAGGCAGCTGTAACCAGAGCTTGGCTTGCAGATAGGACCAAGGAGCTAAGAAGGAAGAACGGACAAGTCCTGGGAAAAACAGAGCAATGAAAGACAACACAGTTACATTTTGGGATCTGGTGCCACATTTTCTGAACCTAATCCCAGGATACACAGTTGACACATACATGTGTATTTATGGAATAACTGAGTCTGAATAATTAATGAGGTCGCTGAAACTCTGAGACTTATGGGGACCATAAGGAGATGGCCAGGCAGAGAAAGTGAATTGGGAAATATATGAAGAGTGGGATGTCCTCTCCAATGTTCTTTTAGCACATTTCTATAATGTGTCTATGTGCCTGCTGCGTAGAAAATGAAGA
This sequence comes from Cheirogaleus medius, assembly GCA_008086735.1. NCBI lineage: Eukaryota > Metazoa > Chordata > Mammalia > Primates > Cheirogaleidae > Cheirogaleus > Cheirogaleus medius. The sequence continues at coordinate 14,974,201 of VBSM01002121.1, read as the reverse complement.
CTTAGATACCAAAATACATTGGTTTTAAAAATCCAGGACTGTAATCATCTATTTGCTCATGTGCATCCTCCATTGGTCTCTGTGCTTCTTTAGGGTAAAAATGCATCATGTTTATTTATAGTGACTGTCTGGTGTCCTACCTGGGTTCAAATTCTGACACCACTGTGACTAGCTGTATGTTTCTGAAGTTATTGAACCTATCTATACTCTAGTTTCCTGATGGGTCAAATGAAATAATAATCACATCTACCTCACCATGAGATTGTGAGGCTTAGATGATTTAATTCGCGCTAAGTGCTTAGAACAGTGCCTGGTGAGTGTTAGACGCTGCCTGGGAGGAGTTGTAATGGCAGCAGTCGGGGGTTGTGATGTGGTAGTAAGGGCAGCGCTCACTTTACCCCCATGACTGTCACCGTCATAACACTCTTGTTCAATAAATGGGCCTCCAAACAATATGTTGACCACATAATTGTCAAAGGCAATTCCTGTGAAACCACATGTACCATATTGTAAGTAAAGAGCAAATATTTTGAGAGTATCTCTTAAGGCCAAGATCCTAGGTTTCAGGGATTGTTGTAGCTTTGGTTTATCATTCACTCAACGATCATTTCATGAAAACGGTTTGCATTCATATAGACATAGCACTTAAAGAGTGAAAATACCAGGTGTCTACTATTCGCAAAAGTGTGAGGTGTAAAAAATACAGACACGTCACATGAGTGAATATCGCTTGGGTTCCAGGTTTTCTTCAGTTGCCCAAGTTGGCTTTTGCTATAGTTCTGACACCATGGGCAAGTTATATCCTGAGCCCTGAAAAGTGGCCAGTGTGGGTGGAACATTAAGTGTGGACTGTCACTTCACTGAAAACTGGGAAGCAGTAGAGTGCTTCCTGGCACACAGGCTGCTCCGCGTGCTTTCCGAGCGGCCATCCCAGCAATCGGTCAGCAACAGAGATTAGGGCATGTGCAGTGCGGCCACTCTTGCTTTTCCAGGAACTGGGCCTAATCTGTATTGTGTTTTATTTTGTTTCTTCAAATTGCATTTCATAATTTATAATTACATTCCCCCCTGAGACAAGCAGTATGGGTTATGGGAACCTCAGCTCTTATCATTTTTCAAAGGAGTTGGATGTTTCAGGAACTGAAGAATGGGGATCATTTCAGTATAGAAAAGGAAAATATGTCTAGCAAAAGATGACAATCTGAGCTTGATTAGTGTTTTCCATAGCATAAAAGAGATGCTGCCTCCAATGGAATTATCTGGCTTTACCTACTTTGGGCCCAAGTCCAGATTCTCCCAAGAGCTATTTGCTGATCGCCTGAAATGTTAAGACAGGGCTTATGCCATGGCACACGGGCAGGATGCAGGCCTCCTTTCTGGAGCCAGCCACCGGCACATGGTGTCACAGAGACTACAGAACCCCATACCCACATTTGGCTGAAGGCCACACACTCCCTCCAGGGCCAATGGAGAGGCTTCTCGATTCATGTTTCTAGAACAGAGCTCAACCTACAGCAGAGGAGACTAGAAGAAGAGCTCTGTGGGCGTTTCCATGTCCTGTCTTTACCAGGAAGGCAGAATGCTGTCTTTTACTCCCTCCGTCTCTGCTCAGAGAGAATCACTGGGAGTAGCGAACTTCAGGAATGCCACAAAAATTCTTACAAAGTAGGAGGATCTGCCCAAGGAACAGAAATAGGTATAATACAACTATATCTAGGAAACCAAAAGATGCAATTGGAGAAGGCACTTGCAGAGACATTCTCTGTGTGTTTGGTTAGTTTTTAACGCATCTAGTGAGGTTTCATCCTGTTCTGGTTTTTGAAATTTTTTTGAAAACCAGATATATTTTAGTTTCGTTGTATACTGGAATACTTTATTGATAACAATAACAGTTTGGTTTTATAAAGTATTTTTCTTTAAATCATTATCTTCAGGGAGTTTTGATTGAAGGATTAATTTATTCAATAAGCACTGATTGTGTGCCTTTGTTTTGAACACTGGGTTGTTAGCGAGCAAGAGAATTGAGGTCTGTGCTCGAATGATGCAGGTACCTACTGGGGAAACCGACAATACACATGTAAGAAAATATCAGATGGTAACAAGTGTCATGGTAGATTAAAACAGTGGGGGAGTGTTAGAGAACAAATGGGGGAGGTGAGGGAGCCCTGCATGGGTGGAAGCAGGCATAGCAGGTCTGGGGGAAGGGCATTCCAGGCAGAGGGAACAGCCAGAGCAAAATCTGTAAGGTTGGAGTGAGCTCAGCAAGGCCCAGGAACAAAAACGGTACCTGTGGTTGAAATGTTTTATGAGAGCATTTGGAGAGGCTGGTAAAGGTTTGTGAGGGACTCATAGGCTAAAGTAAAGAGTTTGAATTTTGTTCTAAGTGCCACAGGAAATCATTGGGGGATTTTAATCAGGGAAGTGATGAAGTTTCATTTGGAAATGACAAGCAAGTACTGCTGAAGATTACTCAAAATATTTTTAAATCAATATCATTTCATTTTTACATGTCTTAAGGTAAAAGGAAGGGAATTAGCATCTATTGAGCATCTTTTATGTACCACCATGTATTGCTTGTTTCGTGTAACTTTTAGAACAACCCGAGAGGTAATTACTCTTAGTATCTCTATTCATCCAGATGATAAAACTGAGGCTTGGAGAGATTAAGTAGTTGTCCCAAGGTCTCCTAGGTAGGGCAGAGTGAGATTTCATCTCTTTATGAACAGTGTGTGCTATCTGCATTATACCATGTTGCATTTAAGGTCTAGAACAGTGCCTTGAACATAGAGGATGTTCAATAAACCTTTGTTAAATGCATGAAAAGAGTAAACTTTTCCATTAAAGATTCTATCTCAAGCCAAGTCAAGGAGCATCTGTACAGGGAATTGGGCATGTTCAGAATTGTTGGAAAGGCTGGAGAAGGGGATGTGAGGCTGGGACTTTAGATGAGTCCAGGATGAATTACTAATGTGACCGACCAGGGAAGCTTTCCTCTATTTCCTTTTACTACCATCGGGAGCAGGGTGATGAATCAGGAGGCCACTGAGGAAAGTGTTAACTTCAAGAACTCATCGCTTGAGCCTCAATGTAACCATCAGGAAAACGCCACCACAGCCACACGCTGGAGACTGGACCCCGGAGCACTGCTGTAGAAAACCTGCTGCCTCCACAAACCTGTTTGCCAAAAGTAACAGAAGCAGCAGGGAAAACAGTCACTTCCAATCTCCAAATTTCCCACAAGTGCATCTAATGGGGAGAATTGATTTGTAAACCAAACCATGGCTGGAAGGGAGGCTGGGAAATGTAGTTTTTAGCTTTGCAGCCTCTGCACCATGGAAGGACAGTGGAGTGGATGATGATGGCCAGTTCCTCATATCCATACTGTCTCCCTCTTCCTACCCAACTGCAGCGTCCACCACTTGGCAAAGCAAGTTTGAAACTTAGGAAGGCAGACAGTGGGGCAGAGAAGCTTTGAGTGACATGAGTCAAACGCAATGCTCTTTGAGCAATGAAGGGCTGCATTAGCAACCTCCTGTGTGAGGAGCTTTGGCCCATGATGCTACTGACCTCAAAGGGAAATGAGACGAGGATTTAAGTTGTACTCCGCGAGGTCCTCAGCAGTTCACGTGCTTTCTGGATAATCTTGGCAAGCATTAACCAAGCTCAAAAGTGTCTGTGGATAGTCAGCTTTTAAGGAGCCTGAGAATGTGGGTCTTAGAGGGCCTCTCACCAACCACCAGCTTCTAGGGAAGCCCACATGGGTTGGAGGATGCCTCCATGGCCTTTCTTCTGTGTCATAGCTCACCTACACAAAGAGTGTATTTGCACAGTCAACTTGACATGAGACTTAGATTAGCTAGTGCAGTGCAGAGGTCCTACCTTAGCCTTTGAATGTTTGAGCTGAGAAATTGAGGGCAGAACACTTCTGAATCCTCACAGAAGGACTCTGGCTTGACTCTTGGCTTCAAACATTGATGTTTGTCAATCCTCATTCAACAGGTGTATATCTCAGATACGTGATCATCACCAATCTAGTGTCCTCATGTTTCCTGAATAAGGATGAATGCCAGAAAGTCTCTAAGCCACAGAGTCCCTCATCTGTAATGTGAGGATTAAAAACAATCACAGAGGATTAGAAGATTGCAGAGTGCATGTATGAAAGCATTTAGCACACTCCCGGCATAGATATAGCACCACATAAGTGGAAGCTTTGACCCCTTGGCCGCATGATGCTTCTATGGATGGGTGGCACAGCGGCACATTTGTGTCGGCCACCAAATACACTGCCTCAATCTGCACTTGCACTTTTGAGGAATCAAGGAGACTTAAGAAATATGTAAGCAATGTTTAACGTTCATACCAGGGAGAAGAGATTAAATCATCTTTATGTAACTTGTTGTAGAAGGCAGGAATGACTTCCACATGAAATAGTTAAAAAATAAAAATATTTATAGGAATACTTTCAGTTGGATAGGAAACTTACTTATATAGAAGAACCCCTCTGTGACAATAGCTGATAATCTTTCTTTGTTTTTTTTTTTTTTTTCAATCCAAGATGGTTCTCTACACACAGCATAGAAGAGGCTACATGGTCCCATGCAAAATGTCTGGACTAGGAGTAAGAAACTCTAGATTCTATATCTACTTCCAACATTTGTTGACTGTGTTATCTTCACATAATCATTTAACGTCTGTAGACTCCAGTTTCTTCATCCGTAAGGTGGAGGTAGTAATACTCATTTTGCCTCTTTCCCTGAATCCTGGTGAGTGTCGGTGGCATCTCATGCCCTGCTCTCTAAAATTACCTTGCTCTGAGGCCCCATCTTGGCTGAATTCCCCAACAGCACCACACTTCTTTAGATATGGCTTAACTCGCCACAGTGCCTTGCTGTAAAGTAGGGTGAATCCTAAAATTTCTGTGAATTTTCCTCGCTCGATCTAGCACCTCTTCCAATGACACAGGGGTCTAAACCCACCCAGGATGCAGCAGTACAGGTGCATGCAAATTGGGGCCAGAAGGGTTTGGGGGCTGTATTAGTTTGCTAGGGCTACCATAACAGCAGCAACAACCTCACAAACTGAGTGGCTTCAAACAACAGAAATTTCTGTTCTTATATTAATAGTTCTGAAGTCCAGGCATCTGAAATCAGGGTTTCAGTAAGGCCATGCTTTTTCCCAAGGCTCTGGGGAAGAATCCGTCCTTGCCTCTTCCCAGCAATCCTTGGCATGTCTTTGCTTATAGCTGGATCACTCCAGTCTCTGCTGGTGTCTTCCCGTGGGCTTCTTCCCCATGTCTTTGTGTTTCCTTTCCTCTTCTTGTAAGAACATCGGTCATTGAATGTAGGGTCCACCCTCATCCAGTATGACCCCATCTTAACTAATTACATCTACAAGACCCTATTTCCGAATAAGATCACATTCTGAGGTTCCAGGTGGGCATGAATTTGGGGGGACATTATTCAACCCATGATAAGGGCCTTTTAAACTGTACACTGTATGGGCAGATTTATGCTTTCTTGGTAAAACAAACCCTAGATCCAGTACACACTTGCTTGAGGAGCAATGCCTCTGAACATGTCCTCATCCCATTCTCACCCTCTAACTCAATCCTGTTCAAAATTCTTTGTCCCTTTATTGGCTCTTTTGTTCATCAACCACCTAACCACAAACCTGGAAGGTCCCCTTGGACACACCCCTTGTCCTCACCATTGCTCTCGCCCTCCAATCCAACCAGTCCGCCAGGCCAGGCATCCTCTCTCCTGAATCTCAGTGACTGTCTCCACAGTGCTTCCAGCACTGCCCCCTCACACACCGGGAGAGCCTCACAGTTAGGCCTCCTGCTCTGGTCTTGTTCCCCTGTTCCCAGGCTTCCTGTTGCCTCCCAGGAGTCTTTATAAACAAAAACCTGGTCGACTCACATCCCTGCTGATGATCCTTTGATGACCACATCTAATCTCTCAGCTGACTTCCATCTACCTCGTCTCTTCGCTCCTGTTCTTACACATGTGCTTCAATCCAGCCACACCAAACACTTTGCAGTTTCCAGCACTTGCCACGCCCCCTCACCTCCACGCCTTTGAAAACATTGCTTACGTTCTCTGGCACGATGTGCTCCAGGGAGCCTGCCTGGCTCACATCTGTTCAGTTCCGCTGATATAGCTCAAGCCCCATTTTCGTTTTGAAGCCATCTCTGCTGACCCTCCATTGGTGCACACCTTATGCCCCTCATCTGTGCACACAGTTGGCTTAGTCCTGGATTTTCTTGTTTGTCTCCCTTACTGGATTCCTTGACAGTTGGTACCTGTGTTCTCCACATTGCAGATATCTATACCCAAGATAGCAAATGCAATAAAAAACAATAGTAGGTTTATTAAATGCTTCTGTAGTGAATGAAATGAGGTCTTCCTGACAGAGTTTCAGACTAGTAGTAGTTGGCCAAATCAGGGCTAATGTGTCACTCATTCTTGTATACTATGTGGCACTTCAAGATTTCTAATTTCTACATTAGACTATTGGGTATGTGATTCTCCAGGGCACACTGAGGTCATGCCATCCTTTGTTTAATGGCAATCACTTATGTGGCTATAGAAACATGGGCATGGCTCAGTTGGGGATTATATATACTGCATATATATCTTCATATTTTATTTATATGTCTATATTTTTCTAACTAAGGAAAAAATCTTTTTGGCAGATTACCTTTCCTGAGGTGAGAAAGTCTGAGCCCAGAGCATCTTAACAACAGGAGACATCTAGAAAACATACTGTGGTCAAGCAGAGAGATTACCAAGAAGCACTTTAGTGTGCTTCTCAGGAATTGCCTCAAAATTCCAGATCTGATTCTCGCTAGCCTGCCTCTTGAAGTTGAAACCTTATTTGCAAGCTTGGTCACTTTCTTCCTGGGAGTATGGATGGACTGTGGAGTGGAATCTGACTGTTGAGCATGAGCAGCTCTGTGTCCAGGACTCCTGTGTGGCATTGTTATGTACATTCACTGCATTGGCACATTCATTCACTGACTCTGCAGGCATTTATGAAGTTCTCACTGTATACCTGTTATCATAATTGGCACTGCAGATATAGGGGAAAAAAAGACTAGAATAGCTCCCAAGGGAATCACATTTCATACTTGTATTTCCATAGGCACTTGTACAATGCTAATATCTTTCCTGGTCAGTCCAGAGCTTTGCTTAGCTGTGGACTCAATCACAGGATGCTTATTTAATGTTGAAAATGATGATTCTGGTTGTGGGGATGTTTGTCCTTATGGTTGAAGAAGACAATGATTCCCCTTTTTGTCATATAACATATATTGTCATATTAGCTAACAATCTCTGAACTTGTAGCCCTTAAAAAGAATGATGTAATGCTACATGGGTGGCATGGAAAGATGTCCCAGATATAGTATTCAGTGAAAAAAGCAAGTTTCAGGATAATGTATATGGTATAAAACCAGTTTTATTTTTGAAATACTGGTGAAATGTTGTTCTGGGGCCAGGAACATCAGGATTACCCAGGAACCTGTTAGAAATGCAAATTCTTAGGCATCACCCCAGACCTGCTGAATCAGAATATCTGGGTGTGGGGTTGGCAGTCATGAACATGACCTCCAGGTAGTTCTGAGGGATGCTCAAGCTGGAGAACTGCTGCTCTAGTGTGTACAGTGTCCTGCCGTAGTTTGCTACCGTATATGATATCCTAGGGTCTAGTATGGGTTTGACACACCTTTATAATTGGCATATAGTCCCAGTAAATGAATTGTTTATGTTTGTAAAGGATTTTGATTACATTGTTTCTGTTCATAGTATTCATATATGCCTTTCCTTTGCAAAATCAGTAAAATAAGAAGTCAACAAATTACATGTACTAAAAATGCTGATGACCATGTGAAAAAATCTCTGGAGGATTATTTCTTAAGCCAGTGCTTTTCAGACTTTGATGTCCATACAGATTACTTGGGGTTACTTGGGTGAAAATTCAAGACTGGATTGAGGCCTGAGGTCCTGCATTTCTAACCAGCTCCAGGCCCATATTGCTGCTCGATGAAGCACATTTTGAATACCAAGCCGCTAATGTGTTATCCATGGTTATCTCTGGGAGATCAAATGGTGGGGGGTTTGCACTTTGTACATTTCATCTTCGTGCATTATTTGATTTTTTTTTTTGCAAAGAACTGTATTAAGAGACAAGAGTAAAGAGTTTAAAAATCTTTCACTGGAATTTGTCTTACATTTCTCTGGTATGCAGGCTTAGCTTTTAAAAAAACATTTTCAAGAGTGAATCAAAAGGAAACTCATTTATTGAACCTATACATCCTCCCCTACCCATACTGTTGTGGATATGAATGTTTAAAAGTAGTGGTAAGAAGGGATTCATATTACCTGGAATTTTTTCAATGCAAGTATCGGAAATCTAATTGAAATAGGCTTAAGAAGATAAAGGAAATTTTAAAGAAATCCAAGGGAAATGCTGGCTCGGTCATGGCTGAATCCAAGTCTTCAAATGATGTTTTCAGGAATTGGTCTCTTGCCATCTCTAAGCTCTGCTTTATTCTGCAGTGGCTTCATCTTCAGGCAGTTCCTCCTTCCCCAGGGTGGCTCCTGGCAGCCCCAGGCCCTGCTTCTATAGTTAGCAGCCACAGCAGGTGAGAAGACCTCTTCCCAGCAAAAGCTCCAGGGAGGACTCCCATGGCAGGAACCCAGTTCTACATCTTTCTCAGTGACTTCAGTTGGCCAGACTTGGCCACATGCCCTCTTCTGAAGAAGTCAGGGGGTAGCATCAGCCTCACTCAAACCAGCTGAGAGGAAGGGGTGATTCCCCCAAATCGAAGTTTTGATACAGGAACAAAGCGGAACAGATATAAACAGGAGAGATGGTGTTCTGTTACTGTGCAAATCTTCCAGCCCAACCCCTTCCTTTTACTTACTTGGAAACCAAGTTAAGGGATTGATCCAAGATCACATAGAGAGTCAACAGCAGAGCAAGATTTCCCAGCTTCTGCCCTATTCTCTGTCCTCTCTTCTGTGGATTCTTGGAAACTAGGAATGAATCAAACATGGAGCTTTTATAACACTTGACTGATCTGTGAAATATCTTCTTGAATATTGAATGTCATGGGATCAAATTGAAATGAACTGTAATTGCACATCTATCATCTTTGACTCTCCTACGTTGACTGCCTAGAGTAAGAAAACCACATTCCTTCTGTGATAGTAATCCTTGCTACTCCTTTCCTCTTTGGGGAAACAGGTCGAAGCTTGACAAAGTGTAGCTGCTGATCTATTTGGACGAAGTTTGAGCCCTACCCAGTGATCCCATGAGTGAGGTGGATGCCCTGTGGATGGAGAGGCTCCCACCAGCCTCTGCTCTCCTCTTGTGGCCTATTTTATCCCAAGAACTTGATTAACAGTCTAGACTGGGTCCTCCCTTTGGGTGGGCATGTTGCCCTCCCAATTTTCCCAGGCACAGCGATATCCCTGCAGACAGGTACAGGCATGCATCAGAAATCTGGAGGCTTTCCTAAAATGTATGTCTGCTGTTTGTGAAGGGGCAATGTAGCAATTACATGAGTAATGCAGTGGCAGATCTTCTATGAGAAATTAAAGCTGAAAAAAGAGGGCTTTCCTCTTTGAAGGAAGGGTGTCGGGTGAACTAGCTCTTGCTTTGGGAGTCCGGTCTTCTCCCTTCCCTTCCCTTTCCCTAGATTCAGTCCCTCTCTCCCCAGACATTCTTTCTGGAGCACCCCACTCTGGTACTCGACAAGCCTTGGAGATGAGAAGGAACTGGCTGGAAGTAAATAGTCTGCTTGCTAACAGCAACTGAAAATTTTCTTTCAACGATTCTGGTTCCATGGGAGGGAGCTGAAGATTAAACCCCGGAGTCTGCCCCATTCTGAGAGCAGCAGCCTGGTCCCTGGTGGCTCCAGCGGCAGGTAGGAAAAGAATGGTTGCTCTTACCTTTTGTTTTTTTATGAGATACAATTTGAAGACAAATTTAATGTTAAATGTCAGTACATTGGACACAGTAGAATCACCTAAGGGTTTAAATAATTTGATTTCTGTCTATAAACCAGCCCAGATGAGAGAGAGGGTTGGTTCTGCTGATCTGTCCCATGATTTTTTTCTTTGGGGAAGGGGCTGCCATGTGTTGTCCAATGTAACAGCCATTGCAGTCAGGGCTAGGAAGAAACTCGTGTCTTGATGAATTAGTGCCTGTGCTTTCTGGACTGTTGCTTTGAGTGCGTGTGTTCATGTATGTGTATGTGTTCTGTGCTCACCTTTGTTAAAACACTCTCAAAAACACACATGATGATCTGACCAGAACAGAATCCCCCTTTGATGCATGGTTTTATTCTAAGCATTTCAAGAACCCAACAATGACTCCTTATAAGATACCACCATAAGTTTTTAAAAAGGAAGTTATTAAGAGTCTCAGAAATAATTGAGTAGGTGTCAGTTACATTAAGTATCAGTTACATGCTCACTCTCTGGGTTGCAAAAACAGACATTTACATATTTTGGGTTTGTGCACTTCTTTTATAAGGGATATAACTTAGGAAAACTAGACACGAGATCATGAAGTGAATACGGTGAGCTGTTACAGAGTTTGTCCTAACCAGATACCAAGTGTTGTAAAAGTAAAATACGATGCATGTGTGATAGCAGGAAGTAATAAAGGAAATATGGAAAAAAACAGAATGAAGTGTTATGAGAAATTTTAGGTCTACTTTTTAAAAGCAAACTGAGTTTGTGAGTCAGCAACCAGGGAATCAGTTCTGAGAGAAATTATTTATGAATTGTGCCATTACATAACTTTTAAAGATGACCAAATATTGAGTCTACCTATTGTTTGCCATTGTGTGTGTGTTTGTGTGTGTATATGGACCAGAGAGAGGGAGACAGAGAGGGAGGGAGGGAAAAGGAGAGAGAGAATGAGGGGGAGAGAGGGAGAGGAGACCCTCATATACTTGATTACGGACAATTGTTGGGGTATTTTAAAATGCATCTCTGAAACACTTATCACCACCTTCTGTGTTTCTGGCACTGTGCTAGGCCCTGGACGATATATACATATTTCATGCTGAATTTCCTCTTCAGTAACCTTTACCTCACTCTTATTAGTGTTGCCAACAAAAAGACAACCACAGAGTTTTGGTGCAATTACTGTAATGGGACTCCTAAGGGGGCCTAGTTACCCAAACTGCTTGTGTATTTACCTGCTAGAAAAAATATATATTGTCATCAGTTAGGGAGGATTCCCTGTTGAAAATAAATACTGTAGTACCTCTCAACTTTCCTTGCTTGGGCTCAAGCTTCCTTAAAATCCAGTTCTCTGAGACCAAGGCAGAACAAGAGCACTATTATTAGATCTGGGTCCTCTTTGTGACCCCTGATTTCCATGGGTGGGAAACTGCTTCTTGCCTGAGAGCAGGCTGCAAGGCAGGGGGCAAATGCCTTTGGACCCTGCCCTCTCCCCAAAGCCCTGTAGGAGTGAAGTTGAATGGAGGCTGGTGGAGCCCCTTCCCCTCTGGAGGACTCTTCCTTAGGTATCTCCCTGAGGACCTCCTTCTTCATTTTGTTTCAGGTCTCAACGCCCTGGGCCCTCAGCATGCATTACTGAGTCTCCTTGCATGCAGCCCTGGACCCTCCCTTGCCTTAGAGGCTGGCTCCGTAGCCGGGCTGCGGCAGACCCAGAGCAAGGCAGATAGATGCAAAAGTTGCCTCCTTGCCATCACATGCTCTTCCTTCTCCCTACTTCCCTACAGCGGCTGCTTCTCTTGGTTGCTATAAATAACACCATTCCCCACTCTGGAAAACATCTGAGTTGGTCTTCAATGGTCTCTTAGTTCCTCAACTCTCCCAACTCTGGTGAGAAATGCTGCCGTGGGTGACATGACAAAGCTGCGGAAGAAATCAACAACAGCTGTGACAGCACCTAACGTTTGCTGAGCACGGGCTGTGTGCCAGGTGCCGTGCTGAAGGCTTTATGAGTGGGATCTCATTTATTCTGTACAAGCCCGTGAGGTAGAGACCACTGGTATCTCCACTTTACAAAGAGACTGAGGCTTGGCCTTTTACCTGCTGCCGGGGGATTCCGTTCTCCGTGCCTGACTCAAAGGCATTCGACCACAGCCTGATACGACAGTGAGAATCCAGTTTAGCGTGGAAGTCGGCCAAGAGAGGACAGTACGGGCTTGTGAGGCGGACACTTAGGCAGACCCCCTTCTGGTCCTCTTAGCTGCCCTGCCCTTCTGTGAAGCCCCTGCAAAGGTCTGCTGCAAGACCACCAGGGAGACCAAAGCACTCGCTCTGTGGCCTGTGACTGCTCCCCCCAAGTGGCCTGGTGTGCCTCCCTTTGAGGTCTGGCAGCTAACATTTATCTTGGTCTTTGTTTACAAACAAGGGCTATGCACCCTGTTCTTTCCTTGCTATTTAGAGCTGACTTTAATTCTGCAGGAGCATTGTTCTGCTTCTACCGTGCCACTGTTGCTAACGACAGACTCCAGCCTTAAGGGGAGTCAGCAGCTGTCCATACTTGTTCATTTCTTTTCCTTGGCATTCAGCTCATATATTCCACAGAACCTACCTAGAACCAAGAAGAGTTCTCCATTAGGGATGGTCTCTATTATATCAATTTCTACTCCTAGTACCTGTTTTAAGCCACTCCCAGGAAGAGTTTGGGAAATCTCGAGGCTGTTTTCTCTTGGTGCCGCAATTCACAAGTCATGTCATAGGCTCATTGTCACATCTTGAACCTCTTGAATCTATAGACAAATCTTCTGTAATGTAGATCTTCTCTCACCAGACTAGGGATGCCAGGGAAGGGCTCAGATAAGCCACTTTAGCACCAAGAACACTGTATGGTCTTTGGGTTAACTTGAGCAGCACACCAAGACCTATCCCCTTAACCTTCTTAGAAACTATTTTTACTGTGACTTTGTAATGAATTAGTAAAGTATCACCTTCTTTGATATTTGGCCTTAACTCTCTTATTTTCAGTTTCAAAATTCTTACTTTGAATTTTTTTTAAAAAAGAACAAAATAATTGGATGTTTGAAGCAACAAAAAGGGAGGATATTGATGTTAATTGAGCACCTACTATGTACTAAGTACACTGCTGGCCTCTTTGCATATAATACAACATTTAATCCTGACAGAGTTTGGCAAAGTAGAAAGATCCATATTACAGTTTAAGAGACTAAGGTTTAGAAAAAGTAAAGCTATTAAGTGTGACAGAAGTAGAATGCAAACATGGATCGGGATGCAAAGCCCAAGCTGTTTCCCTTTTTCCATCCTGCCTACACCATGGTGCCTTGATGATGAACCCCTTTCCAGTGGACAGAGTGTGCTCAGATGGCTCATCTCATTTAATCTTTACAATCCTGGGATAAAGGTACATGACATGGATTTGGTGAATGAGGAAACTGAGACTCAGAGTGTGCTGCTGGGACTACTGGAAACAGCCCCTATTAAGGCTTGATAGCTTCCTGCTCATCTCAAAGACAGCTAACTTCCTGGGAACATGGTGTTTACACGAAAAAATTTAATCTCCCAGCCCAGATCCTAATCAACAATAACTATTTGTATCACTTTTGATTTTCCAAACCTTGGTCTTAGCAATATGTGTTTACTACACATGCTTTATTTTGTTCTATTTTATTTCTAACACAATATCGTTTCATAGACACAGGCCAGTGTCAATGAAATGACATACTTGTTGTTTACTATATGAATATGGTTTTTTATCCTATTACTCAGGCCAGTTCCTTATTATTGAGCATTTGAGATGGTCTAAGGAATACAACTTCTTTATTTTTTTCTTTTGTTTTTTCTTTTGGAGGTGTCAGTCCATTCAGGCTGCTATAACAAATACCATAGACTGGAAGGCTTATAAACAACAGAAATTCATTTCTCACTATTCTGAGGCTGGGAAGTCTCAGAACAAGGTACTGGCAGATTTGGTGTCGGGTAAGGATCTGCTTCCCCATAGACAGCTGTCTTCTCACTCTAACCTCATATGGTGGAAGGGGCTAGCTTGTGGGTGTCTTTTATAAGGGGACTAGTCCCAATTATATGGGCTCATGAGGATTTCAACATACAAATTTTGGAGGGACACAAACATGCAGACAATAGCATTCTGCCCCTGGCCCCCTCAAATTCATGTCTTTCTCACATACAAAATACATTTCTTTCATCCCAGTAGCTCCAAAAGTCTTAACTCATTCTAGCATCAACTCAAAAGTCTAAAGTCCAAAGTCTCATCTAAAGAAAATCTAAACCAGATATGGGTAAGACTCAAGGTATGATTCATTTTGAGGCAAATTTCTCTCCAGCTGTGAACCTGTGAAATCAAATATGTTTTGTGCTTCTAAAATACAATGGTGGGATAGGCATAGGATGGATATTCACATTCCAAAAGGGGGAAATAGGGAAAAAGAAAGGAGTGACAGGAGCTCACAAGTTCTGCGCAGTTCCAAAAGCTTAGGGCTCAAGAATAATCTCTGGCTTGCTGCTCTGCCCTCCAGGCCCCCTAGGGCAGAGGTCCTGCCTTCTGAACCCACTGGAGTGTTGGTCCTGCCCCCATAGCTGTGTTGGGCACAGCCCACACCACAGCTGTCATCGTTTGGAGTCATGTGCCTGTGGCTCTCCTTAGCCGAAAGTGCATGCCTGTAACTAGTCTAGGGTCATGGGGGCAGTCCCACCACAATAGTTCCACTCTACATGGCCCTAACGGTGCCCTTGTGTTGCTCTGTGATGGCCCTGTGCCTGCTGGGGCTTTTGCACTCTGGGCCTGTGATGGACCTGGCAGCCCTGGTGTTTTCTGAAGTGACTTCAGGGCCATTCTCTCATTATCTTGGATAATCGATCCTGGTTTCTGTTTACAGGTTGACTAATTTCCTTATCAGATTGTTGTTTGGCCACACCTTTGTTGTTCTGTCCCAAACATGCTTTCTCATTCTTTACAATATGGATAGGGCGAGAATTTTCCAAATCTTTAAGTTCTGCTTCCATTTGAATTAATATTATAATTCCGTATTTAAATCATTTCTCTCTTCTCACATTTTAGTAAATGCAGCCAAGAGAAGCCAAACCCCACCTGCAACACTTTGCTTTAGAAATATCTTCAGCTACATATCCAATTTCATTGCTCACAAGTTCTTCCTTCCACAAAACACTAGAACACAAACAGAATTCAGCCAGGTTCTTTGCCACTTTCTTGTAAGAATCACCTTTCCTCCGCTGTCTAATAACATGTTTCTCATTTCCCTCTGAGATCTTATCAGAATGGCCTTTAATATCCATATTTCTGCCAACATTCTGTTCATGACCACTTATGTATTCTGTAAGAATATTGAAACTTTCTCTACAGCTCTTCTCTTTTCCTTCTGAGCCCTCAGCACAATCACCTTTACACATCCATTTTGGGAGGACACAAAAATTCAGACCATAGCAGGAGGG
The DNA here is from genome assembly GCA_008086735.1 of Cheirogaleus medius. Taxonomy (NCBI): domain Eukaryota; kingdom Metazoa; phylum Chordata; class Mammalia; order Primates; family Cheirogaleidae; genus Cheirogaleus; species Cheirogaleus medius. Next base: position 14,958,743 of record VBSM01002121.1, on the reverse strand, counting down.
TATGGTTTCCAAGAAGAACTCACTGAATCAAATAGTGTGACCAATTCGATAGCTCTTAGGACAAATTGCCAGATTGCTTCCCTCGGAAACCAGCCACGAGCACAGGTTCTTCTTTCTCTACAGTGTCAGGCCGGCCTGCTCTTTATTGAGTTGAATTTATTATAGTTATCCTCTCCAAAATGCTTCAGGAGAATCTTAGAATGTCTTTCTCCCCATCACTGAGCCTTTTCACTGAGGACTGGCACTGAGCCAGCTCCCAGCAGCAATTCCTCCAATCGGAGTAGTGAAGACCTGCAATGCCATGTTCCATGGCCTAATGGAGTTGGGCAGATGGAGGACAGGCAGAGGATAAGCGGAGAAGTAGAGAGACAGGTGAAGACCCTGTGATAAACAAGTAAGTCAGAGGAGTTATGAAAGACCTGGGAAAACTGACCTCGTTGGGGTTTTTGAAATGAAGACTAGGATGTGAAATGTATTTATTCACTTACCAGTTCATGTGGTAAGTGAATAAAGGAGCCAGCCCTCAAGATGGCTCCTAACAGCCCCACCTCCTGATATCAGTACCGGGTGTCATCCCTTCCACATTCTCTCAGGGGTGGTCTGTGTGACTAATAGATTATGGGAGAAGTGATGATCTGTCACTTCTGATATGAGGGTATCAAAGATGGTGCAGCTCCCACCTCTGTTACTCCAGTCCACTCCTGGGTCACTCCCTCTGGAGAAGCCAGCTGCCAAGTTGAGAGCCTCACGGCGTGAAGATTGCGGTGGTGACGGTGTTCCAACTGCAGTGGAATCCCAAATCGCACGCCCACCAGAAAACCTGTACCATCCATTCAACTTGTGTTCCTTGTTAGACTGAATAGATAATATCAGAACAAACCACCCCAAAACATAGTGGCTGAAAACAATGATTCCTTGTTTTTTTTGCAGTTCTTTGGATTAATTGAGTAGTCCCCATGCTGATTTTTCCACTTACTTATGTGGCTCATGTGACTGTGGTCAGCTGCAGAACTGAGGGTGTCACTGTCAGATCTGGGTCCTCAGATGGGGCTGGCTGGAACAGCTGGGATGGCTGGGACTCCCTCTGCATGTGGCCTTTCATCACAGGCCCTATCACAGTATGGTGTTCTCGGCGTGCAAAGGGAAGAGTGGAAATTGCAAGGCTTCTTGAGGTCAGGGTTTGGCAGTCACACAACATTACTTCTACCATATTCCATTGGGCAAAGCAAGTAGAAACGTCAGCTAGATTAAGGGATGGGGAATAAACTCTATCTCTCAATGAGAAGATTTAAAAATAATTTGTGGTTATTTTTAATCCACTAAGTGGATTCTAGCACCAATCCTAGATTGTTCTAGTAACAATTATTTACATTTTTCCTTCTAGCAACAATTGTTTACATTCTTCCCATGTGCAAAATACACTCACCCCTGAAGTTTCATCTGATGACCAATCAGGCTCCAAGTCCATGATTTTATGATCTGCATCTGGTCCAGACATAGACGTAGCTCCTCTTCATCCAGGGTTGAGGTTTGCCTTCAAACCTAACAAGTCCTGGCCCCTGTTTGTTTCCTCTAAATTCTGCTTGTAAATTAAACCAAACCCCCAGCATACAACTCTGAAACATGGTAACCCTGATAGATGTCCCCATTCACACAGGGGAGGAATAGGAGGCAACAGCAGTAACTGGTCCGTAGTAAGTGGGAAGTGTATCCAGGCACATCTCGTCAGGTTCCCCGACTCAAGCAGCCAGGGTTCCTTGATGAGGGTCTGGCTCCGCTTTGGCTTCAGCTCTTGGGGTTCTTGATTATACCTTCTGAGATGCCTTTTCTTTTGGAAGAGGAATGATCTATATTTGTAGCTAAGTCTCTTTCTCAGCCTGCTTCCCTGCCTCCCTGTAAAAAGTTAAGGGCTCAGAGGTCTCTTATCATTTAAACTGTTACTCCAATCTGATATAACTCCTTTAAAAACTTTATGGGTTGTCTATTATTTTATTATTGTTCCTTCCATTAGACAAAATCTACACCCACAGTTTCTTCTGGAACAGGCCTGTGTCTCCACCAATGCTGTCCAATAGCAATAGAATGCAAGCCACAGGTGTAAGCCACATGGGTATTTTTTGAAATTCTAATAGCTACATTTTTTAAAACAGTAAAAAGAAACAGGTGAAATTCTAATATATTTTATTTCATCTAGTATATCCAAAATATTATCATTTCAACATGCAGTCAATATAAAATTAATAATAAGATATTTTAGATTTTTTCATAGTAAGTTTTAGAAATCCAGTATGTATTTTACATTATAGTACATCTCAATTTGGACTAGCCACATTTTAAGTGCACAATAGCTACATGTGGCAAATGGTTACCATATTGGGTGGCCCAGCTCTACATTACTGGGAGATATTTTGGGATAGCCTTCTGTGAATTTTAGAAGCCCTTTTGTCCAGTTGAGAGGATCTACTCAGTACTTCCTAAAATCTTTTAGGAGACTTAATAAAGGGGCTTATAGCCACAATCTAGGTTTATCTTTACCCTGAGACCATTTTATTCTTTGAGAATCCTTTGCCAGCTAGAGAGATGGAAATAAGGAAGAGCCTTATTTTCCAACCCAGCAAGTACTGGGCCCTCCTCATTTCTTCTGTGTTCTGTCTGCAAACTAATGGATTCTTTAACTCATCCTCTCTTCCTGTATTTTATCATGCAATGCTTTAAAAAAAACCAAAAAACCCATTGGTGCTTTTAGCATCCTGTCTAGAAATCTCTTTAGCCAGACCTACAAATTTATTAGGTACATTTTTCACCTTACACCTTACTACAGAAGAAAATTTTATTGACCGATTGTTTCACCAATATAGGTTGCCCTTTCTCTAGCCTCCAAAAACAATTTCCTCACTGCCCTTCCAGCTTCTGCCCACCATCTGGTCCCAAAGCCAATGCCACATGTTTTCAATTTTTGTTGTGACACCATCCCACTCACCAGTTTGTGTTTTAGTTACCCAGTGCAGAGTAATAAACAATCCCAACACTTGGTGACTTAAAACAACAGTTTATTATTTCTCGTGATTCTGTGGGTTGACTGGCTAGTTTAATCACGACTGGTATTACCTGGGCTTATGCATGTGGCTGCCTTCAACTGGAAAATCACTGGGGCCTGGGTTCAGCTGGAACAGCTGGACCTCTCTTGTCCATGTGCTCCTTCATCCTTCCAGAGTCTGGACGTTCTCACGTGCTGGTGGCTGTGTCCTAAGAGCACAGGTCAAGCTTCAGTGTGCAAGCACTTATCAAGCCTCCACCATTATCATATCCGCTGATCCCTTTGACCAAAGTCGGTCACATGACCAAGCCCAGGGTCAACGTGGGAGGAAACTACACAAGGGCATGGACTCCAGGAGGCAGGACTAGTGGGGAATAATCGGTGTAAAGCCTACCACTCTATCTCTTATGGGTGTTTTATGGATTGCATGACATATTTATATCTAAAGCTCTGTTTAGCACAGTCCTACTACTTCGTAATCCGCCCAGAGTCCCAGAGGCAATAACTGAATTTGATTCTAAAGTTGCTTTTACTTTACATTTGGAAAGACTCCATCCATGCTTGCTCTAGTCACAGTCTAACAAGGAACAAAGAGTTGAACAGATGGGACAGGTTTCCTGGCAGAGGTGCGAGTTGGGATTTCACTGAAGTTTTCATCACAATTAGTTCCCACACAGAGAGACCTAACACGATCCCTTGCCATAGATGCTGTTCAATAAACATGTGTTTCGTGAATCTCCTTTTCTTCTGGAGCAAGACCCTTGCCCTCCTTTAGCAGAGATATTGACTCTCAGCAATGACAGGTGAGTCTGTAGTTTTTCTGTAATGTAAAAAGTGGTTACTTGGACATGCATTAATATATATGAGAAAACAAAGAAAGAGGAATTGAGGTATAAGTGGCTTGATTTTCCTTTCCATGTTTTACATTAAAAGTTCTGTGGCAGTGTGCAGTGGCATGTCCCTGTAGTCCCAGCTACTCAGGAGGCTGAGGCAGGAGGATCTCTTGAGCCCAGGAGTTCAAGACTAGCCTAGGTGACATAGTGAGACCCTGTCTCTTAAAAAATAATAACTAAATAAATAAAGAAAGAAATATTTTTTTTGTGAGGCTCTATGGTTTTGATAGACTGTCATATGTCCTATTTTTAAAAGATGGGCTAACATTTATGCGGTACTTGTTATGTCCGACATTGCACAGAAAGCTTCATCTATGTTAACTCATTTAATCCTCAGAGCAGTTTGTTTTATGGTGGGGGAAATGCGGCACAGAGAAACTAGTTAACAGCCCAAGGTCACACAGCAAGAAAGAGATGGAGCCGGGGCCTGAGCCCAGCCACCCTGGCTCTGAGGTCCATGCTCTTAGTCACTGTCCCATAGCCGTCTACATGAAGGAAAGCCAGGAAAGACCATGAAAGAGAAAAACAGGGTGTGCAGTATGGCAGAAAGCAGGGCAACACTCCAGATTCTGTGCATGTTCTTTTCAGGTATTTGGTTTTTTGGGTACCTGCATAAACTATTCTTCTAGGACCCTGACTTCTCTTTGGTGACTTGCTTTCCCAACTTGGGACATGTTTAGGGAAGTATGTTTTTTCCTAATTTATCTCATTTGATTCTCATATATGAACTGAGCTTGTTAAATTGAAAATATTCTGATTTGTTATGGAAATGATGGCTTGGCGGCCCTGAACCCTGGCCAGAGAGTTCGCTCTGTCTTGGGAGACTTCAGCAGGGCCCCTGCTGCCGCTGCCACATCAAGATTTAGGATATGTGAAGGTTCCAGGTTTTCAGGGTAAGAAAAAGAAGCAGCTCACATTCACAACTGAGTCTTTTAAAATCTGCCCAAATGTTGCAGGAGTTGCGCTTCGAAGGGTTTTGGCAGTTAGTGTTTTGGGAAACACTGGGGGAAATGTTAAAGATGTCAACTAAGGTGGAGGCGGTACAATGTGGTCTGTATGTAAAGAGGAAAGTTTTGAATGAAGCAAGATTTTTACTACTCACTTGTTTTTAGATTAGTTTTTGTTTGTGTGGACACAGAAGGGCCTGGGTCGTTAAAGTGTCTTCAGTTCCCAGAGGAAGATTTACAAGGTTAAAGAAACCTGGAGGCCATAAAAGATGCTACATGTACATAGATGGTGTGACTCTCACGAACCTTTAAGCACCCTGAGTTAGACGCCCTACAGTGAGTGCTAAAGGGATTTGTTTCCAAGTTAATTTATATTGCAAGTGTCAATGGTCTCAAAACTATTGTCCTAAATGAGGAAGCAGTTTTGATCTTTGATGCCAAGGGGATATTTTGCCATGAATACTTGTATGAAAATTACCAACTTATCAGGGTGGGTTGGCATTAAGAAAGCGGGTGCTCAAGACAGCTTCCCTGTGCAAAATATCCCCTTTGGATATAATCATCTAAAGTCCAACAGGTGCGTTAAAGGCAGTGTGTTCAAACCTGAATCCGTCCTTTCTTCTTTTGTGCCCACACTCACACCTTCTCCTCTGCTCCAAGTCTTCTTAAACCTCTCCCCCGTCTCCCCTACGCACTCACCAGTCCTGAAAATTTTATCTCATGCAATTCTCTGCTCCAAGTCCCCGCTGCCTGTGGCTTATTTCCCACTCTGTTTCTTCGCACAGCCAATTGTGACAGCCTTTTTATTGTTCTTTCTGCCTCCATCTCTTTCTTCCTACTTTACTTCTTCCTCCATAACACTGCCAAAATTAACCGTCTGAACACAAATCTGACCACCATTCTCCCCTAAGAGCCCTTGCTGTAGCAATCTGCCATAGCTGCAGAATAAAGTCTCAGCTCTGTCGTGCATCACACACAGCCTGTCTCAGTGCTGTCAGCCTCGTCCCCCGCCCCACGGGAGCGCAGGCCGTAGTGACTTCGCTCAAGCTCTTCCCTCTGCATTACATGACCTTTTCCTCTCTATTCCACTGTCTACCACTTCATCAATCCCAGCATAAATAGCTCCTCCCTGGGAAGCTCTCTCCAGCCCCCAGGCCACCCACTCGGCCCCTAGAGCACTTTGTACACTGCTGCTCCTGTAGCTGCATTTAGCACTGGGCCTGCACACAGGAAGCGCTCAATTAATGGTGACTGTTGATGGCAGGATGCTAGTGGAAAAGGGGCTCCAAGTGGTGACAGAAGGTACCAAAAGGCAGAAGAAAAAACACTGAACACCAAGTTAAAACAGCAAATGAGATATGCCTTTTACAACCATCCGACTGGAAAAAAGACTCATGATGCCCAGTGTTGAGGATCGGGGAGGAAACGGGAAGTTTCATTTGCTGCTGGAAGGTTGGTATACGGGGCCAGACTTTGTGTAGGGGAATTTTGACAGGCTGTATCAAAGCTTTTAAAAAAGATGACAGGATGTGACCCAGCACTTCCGTTTTGAAGAATTCCTCTTAAAGGAATGATCTGGCCAGCATTCAGGGATATTATATAAAGGCCCTTGTTGATATCAGCAATAACCTAGTGACATCCGAAATGTCTAGCTACAGGCAGTGGATTAAACAAACGACAGCACATTTTTACCCTGGACTATTAAACAGCCATTAAAAATGATAACATGGACCATTATGTATTAACATGGAAGAATAACCTCTGTGAAACATTGTAGAATGAAAAAAGTCAGTTATAAAGATGTGTACACACTATGATCTCACTTGAAAATATTAGCATAGAAAAAATCACAAGGAATATGTACTATAATATTAACTATGCTTATTCCCAGTCGGTGGTAATTTTTACAATTTTCTGTATGTTCTGAATTTTTTTTAAACAATCAGGAATTGGTTGTATAATCTCTCTCACACACACACACACACACACGAGCTATTTCCATTAGGGGGATGAGCAGAGAAAACAAGCACAGCTGCAGCTGGCTCATCCTGGCTTCAGTTCCCAGCGTCACAGTGGCCACAGGCAGCCTGGCTGGTGTGGCTTCTGAGAGCAGCTGAGCGGCAAAGTGTCCCACGTACCTCCTGTTAATATCCCAGCTAGCTGAGAATCCATTTGAGGATGTCTGGTAGACACTAGGAGCTAAATCAGCTAGTGACCCTGAATAATTCATGGCCACAGACCTTTTCAAAATTCTATAGTAGAAAATCATTTTAAGAAGTCCCTGCATCAGGAATTCCAGTCTGGCTGAGCTGAAACCTAGCAGGGAAGCTGGCAGGAGCTTCTGAAGCAGGGGACCTCCTCCACTTCCCCCTCGCCCTTCCCCACCAACACGTTTTAGTTCATGCAGCGCCTGTTGCTTTCCAATTTAATTACAAGTCCTCGGAGTGAGTGTTTGTTGAAAACACAACCCAGGGGGAGCTGAAAGGGGTTGGCTGGGCATTGCGGTGATGACAATGCTCAGGGAGGTTCCAGGGAGTGTGGCAGCAACATTTGCCTCTGGGTCATTCCCCAAACCCACACGATGGCTTGGGCAGATCCCTGGGCCAGGCAGGAAGTCAGGAAAGTATATTCTCTCGGTGCTGGAGGACAGGGTTACTCTGCCCTCCAAGGTGCTCTGTGCAGCTTGCAATGGCATGAGCCCTTGCCCGGTCATGGGAGACCCTCATCCTCCACCACCCCTTCCCCTACAGCATGTCCACTCCGGCACCACTGTGGGCCCTGGGGCCAGCTACTCCCCTCTCCTTCCCCTCGGCCCTCCCTGCAGCTGCTAAAGCTGCCCAAGGCCTGGGCCATGAGGTGGGTGCACAGCACCCAGCCTACCCCGTGCTCACAGCCTTTCCCGCAGGCTGACCCCAGCCGGCCCTGCCTGGCGCTTCTCTCTGTGTCCTCCCCCGGGCTGCCCACCCCCACCCCGGACTGCCCACACTCATAAATCTCCCGGGCCCCAGAGGCCGGCACTGGCAGCAGTTGAGCCAGAGTCTGTCCCCAGAGCAAATTGCCTGGGAGCTCTGCCAGCTCCTGAAGAAAATCTGCTTTGTGACCAGGGGAAGAAGCCTCTTTTATACTTTCTGCTAATCACGTTATTCACATAAGAGAGCTCCGTGTGTTTCCTTCCTTTCCCACAAGTCCTCAGACTCAAGCCCCTGCTTGTCCCGGAGCCCTGAGGAGTCAAGAGCAAGGACGTGAACAGGTGGTAGACTATTGTTGAAAATATGGAGGAAAAAGGAAAATAAATGTTCTAAAAAATGGCTCCCTTTCTCGAAAGGCTAAGGTATTTTACTAAACACATATTCTCAGAACAGAAGAAAACTAATGATCTAGCCTGACTGGAAAGTTTATAAGCCCATTATGAGCACACCCCCCCTCCCAAAACAAACAGTCATGAGTTATGTCTTCAAAAGCAAACCATAATTAAAGTCTCCAGCCTACAAGGTTGATTTCTCTGTGATGGTTCTAAGCTAATTTGATTTTCTTTGCCTCAACTTGTCCTTTCACTTTTGGTCTTTCTCCCTCTTCCCACCCCTTTCTCCAAGCCCTGGTCTTTTCCTCTTTCCTCCCCAGCATTCCCCATGTCAGAAGTGAATGGAGGCCAACAGCTCAAGTATGACCGTGAATGATTGAGATTTATCTACTAAAAACCATCATGGTGAACAAGTCAAGCTTAGACGAGGGACATTCTTCAAGTAACGAGTTCAGGAAGTTTTGCCTTAACATCGCTGCTTACTATCCTTCCAAATGTTTATGCAAGGCCTCATCTGGAATTGCCTTGAGGGCTGGTTTGCTCAATGCACAGCAAAATCAATCTCAATCCTTTTATTTCGTTCCTCTGATTCTATTCCTTCTTCGTCAGACTTGGCCCCAAATGAAAAATCCTGCATGAAAACAAAAATCTTTCTAGAACAACAAAGGTTTGCCACCAGTAGCAATATACATATGTGTGCGTATTTTAAATCACTCCGGAGGCCAATTCCGATGGAGGTGGTCCAAAGTTATTTTGTGAAGACAGAGCAACATTCCAGTCAGCACCCTCGAGTGGCATTTCAGTTTCATGTAAGTTCAGAACAGTTGTATGTTGTTTATTTTTAATCAGTCCTGTTGCCGTGTGAGGAGGCAGATGTGACATATGACATGCACTAACGTTAATCGAGTATGTTCTGTGATGAGCCCGGCTCTGAGCTGAGCGTTTTGTGTGCAGTGTCTCATTGATTCTCCCGGCAATGCTGTGAGGGAGCAGAGGCTTGGAGAGGCAGGTAATTTGACCAAGGTCAGGCAGCGGGGGGGCAGCAGACCCAGGAATTGGATCCATTTTGCTGACTCCAAGGCCCAGTTACCAACTCATCAACACGAGGCAGGTCACTTGTTTTCTTTGCGCCAAATAAGACACTTTGCGTGAAATCGCATCTAAACTGCTTGGCATTCAACAAATGTGTGTTCATGTCTTTCTCTGTGTGGCTGTTTCTCCTTAACTCTCAGTATCCCCATTACTTTTTCTTTTTCTTCAGGAACTTGTTTCCCTATTTTTCCTGGAATATTATTAATGATTTCTAAAAGAAATCCAATATATTTTATTACTACAGATTTTTGCTCTAGCCCATGGCTTCATTTGTAGATGTTTCTCACTTAACCTCATAAAAGACAGAGCTCTGTAGAAATAGTTATTGTTGATGTACCACAAACAGCACACATTGTTTTCTTTATAAAGCTTATGATAAATCTGAATACATAAACATATCATGTGTTCACCAGCTCCCATCAAAACTGCCTGCTATCTGGTCTCCTCATTCAGAACTTGGAAATCTGCCTGTTCCTTGGGAATTATATCTCCACAGCTAACACCTGAAGGATCCCTCTCTGCTGCTTTCCTCAGTTTCCTTTTCCCATAGGCCTTCGCAGCAACACTGTGTGTGATGTCAGTTTTATCCACTTCATTGTTTCTTTGTATTACCTCTGACCTTTCTGGATGCATTTTTTCCACTACCCTTCTCCTCCCCTCTCTGCTCAGGGGTTTACCTGAGGCCGTGTTTGGTTCATCTCTTTTGATCTCTCCATCCAGAGCAGAGCCTGGAGGGCTGCTTGGTAAAGACCATTCACTAAGCTGCTTTGTGCACCTGCAACCCTCCCCCAGCCCCTCCAAGTAGCCCCACTGCTTTCTAACCTACTGCCAGGTGCCAATTGAACTCACTAAACAAGACACTGATGTTCCTCACACAGAAGAGAGGCAGAAATAGATTTTAAAATCACTAATAAGTTTTGGTCTTAACTACAGTTTTTCACTTATAACCTTTGTGGTAGTTTTTCTACCAGCTTTGCAAAAAAAAAAAAAAAAAAAAAAAAAAGCAAGATGGTGACTGACTCAGGTAAGATAGTATCATAGAGGCCGGTGGCCATGAACTAACATGAAGAGGAAGGAAATGCTAATGATATGAATAACAGCTCTGATCATAAAAAGTCTTAAATGTTAAGTGAAGTATAAGTATAATCTATTTCAAATTGTGGGGGGATGCTGTAGTTCCTGGAAAACACGAATACTTTTTGTAGCTCTAGAACACATCACTTTGAGAGCTATCAAAGCTTACAATAGAGTAATGTAAGAGATTGGAGAACCCCATTCTGTCATCATTTTATAGATGTAAAAAATTGAAACAAAAAGAAGTTATGTTTTTTGGAAGGGAAAAGATTGGTTAAAAGCTAGGGTTATTGTAGTAGGACTTCTAATTCAATGATACATTCAATGTCCATATTTTATTCTTTTAGTAATAGCACTTCCCAGTGTATATATGCATAGGAATCATATGTTTTCCAATCACTTTAGAACTCTTCAATACAGGACTGGAAATGAAGACCACTGAATTTTGGGCCTTGCTCTACAATAAGCTCAGTCACTGAAGTCTGGCCATGCCTGTTATCCTTCAAATTCCTCATCTTTAAAGGGTTGGCTTGGAGCTGTGGGGAGTGAATAGATAATAATTATGCATACCGAAGTGTTGTGGCAATTTAATTAATATTTATACAGTACTTGGAGATCCTCAGATGAAAGTGCTCAACCAAAGAACAATTATTATCGTATCCTAATATCACAGGATCCCTCCCTGTTCCCACTCCATGTTTTGGGGCCAAAGTGAAAGGAGTTAACCTCGAGTCTGGGAAGCCCTGCCATGAGAATTATGATGAAGGGTGTAGATGTTAGCTTGTCACCCTCTGTGCAGAGTGATGGTTTATTTTGGGTTGCTGCGATGCTGTTGCAAATCACTATACCCCCAGGAGACAGCATCCTCTCATCCATCAAGCCTGCCACCGGGGTATTTTCTGCCTCGGCAGTTCCTCGCCCTCAAAGCTGGCCCGTGCAAGGGAGTCACAACCTCCTTCTGATAGTTGGTGTCATGTTTTATTTTTTTTCGTGATGGATGAAAAGAACTAAAGTCTGGGATACTGCACAAATTGGTTGGTTCCAGCAGCTGTGGAGGAGAGAAGTCAGGAGAAAGAGCAGCCTGTCTGTCCTTTATTCTTCCCCCCATTTCTGGACCCCACCCAGCCCTGGTCATGTGACCAGAATGGATGAAAAGCAAGGGTCAGGGCTCAGTTGTGAGGCCACTGTAGGCCCCTGGCATTTAGAGGGCTCCTCTCCTCACTGCCGTGGCCTCTCCTGGGATTGACCATGGCAGCACTGACCACTGAAGCACCTTCAGGGCCTCTTCTTCCCTAGCACTGGGAACTGGAGACCATTCAAGCGCAGATGTGGAGGCTTTCTACCTGCACGCTCTCAACATTGGGGTGTGCAATCTGATCAGCCCTGACAAACACGATGGCGGGAGGAGGGTTTCTATGCAGATATTCCCAGAGTGTCCCGACAGGACCCTCTGCCTCAGACTCACTTGAGCAACCTTCGGAATCTGGAGCCTCGAATTCTGCATTTTAACAAGCTCCCCAGGTTTCTCTTAACTGGTACAATCCCCACCCCATTCCTTGTCGGGACAAGTCTTGACAGAAAATTTGGTCCCAATGACCAAAACAGGGTGGATGTCCTAGACTTCCCGAGAAGAGCCATCCCTATCAGCTGGCACATTTTGAAAAAAAAGTCTTAGGATGCTGAGGGAATGGTTCCTTTGGCCATTCCTCTCAGCCCCAGTGCATGATGCTGCCAAGTATTTAACACCTACCAAGTAAGAACACCCGGTGTGGGACCTTTCTTTGTAATGGCGGTGTTGGCTTTATACTTTAAGGTCTGGATGGCAGAGGCTCAAAGCAAAGGCTCATATGTTCCAAGGGAACCTTGTACACATTTGATCAAGGTTCTTGGCTATTTCCTGTATCTCTACATTTTTAAACTAAGGAAGCATTTCTCTAATGTCCCAGAGTCAGGTCTGGGTGCCAATCTGTTAAGATGGCTTAGTCTCAGACCTGGGCTCAGGCCTCTCTGAAATTCTATATCATCATCCTTATTCATCCCCAGCCTTCCTCATATCTGGGCCCTTGTATCTCCCTGGCTAAGACCTGTCTCTCTTCTCCAATCCTGATTGGAGGCAAGAGGAATTTAAGCTTTCTCAGCTCCCATGTCTAGGGGGCTTAGGCTGATGGAGACCAACCAACCATGGGATGTCAGGGAAGTCACACCTCTCTGAGCCTTGGTGACTGTATTTGTGAACATGTGAAGAACAATTCTTACCTTGCTAGGATTAAATTAGATAATGTATGTTAAATGCCTAACCTTGTACCTGGCACTGGAAGGTGCTCAGCAGGCGGTGTGATGTCACCATTATCATCTCTGGATCTCTCTCCCAGCTCGCCTGACCCTGGCTGCAGCAATCCTGACCAACAGACTCCCAAGCAGGAGGCAGCTGGGAGGAGAGAGGGGAATAGTTGTCAAAGTTCTCCCTACCCCAGCACAGTCTTCAAATGTGATCCTTCTCAATAATTTTCAAGGTATAATGTTAATAAGATCAGTTAGTATGAGTATGATGACAAGAAGAGAGAAGAAGCAACATGAGATGCAAGAGGGTTACAGAGGGTGGCTGTGGGTATTGCTTTTTTTTTTTTTTTAACTCTTTTTCTCTTCCATCAACCAAATAGCAGAGTTTTCACATACATCTCAAGTCCCTGACCATCTGGTGCCATCATGCTGGTGTTCCCAACCCATCCTAGAACCTTGTCATGCCTCTTTTCCCAGACTATGCTACAAGATGGAAATAGAAGTGCACCACTCATTGCCCTGTCATTCGGCCCCTTCCTTCAATGGTTTGGTTCTAATAATGAACCTCCTGTCCCTTGCTCTCACATTCCAAGGCACCTCTGTTCCCATTACGTAGATCATAACTCTGCCTTCATCCCTGTTTCTGAGTGCTGATTCCAGGACATAACTCGGTCCCCTTCTACCACTCAGAACTGCCCATCTCTAGCTGTACCTTTTGCCTGGTAGCAGAGCCTCTATTCTCTATCTGTCCATCTGTCACCTTTTCATGCCCATTGCCTGCCTCCCTGAACTTCAACATATCTGCTGCCCAAATTCCCCATGGCTGGACTCCATGTACATGCTGAGTCCCCTCTCCCACTCATGCCCCCATTTGTTGGAACCCTGTATGGAACCATCTATGCCCCCTGGACACAGTGTCTTGGTCTGGCAGAAGCTCCACTGTGACCTGGTCCTACCTCCCTACACCTGTCTTGTCCCTTGATGACAGGTTTGCTCCCGCTTGCTACATGTTCTTTATAGTGACCAGCTGTGGCCAGGACACCAATCACTTGGAATAGGCAGCTAGCAGAGCAGAAGGAACATCATCAGAAGATAGGATCACTGAGTGTTTCCAAGAAGACCCAGAATAGCTGGACTAGAATAGCTGTGTTGAGGAAAACCACGAGGAAGACTGAATTTTTACCATTAAATAGCATGAAATCTCTACTAAGAGCCCAGCCAATAAGAGTTGAATCTGAAGAAAAATCAGCTTCTAATACAAAGATAATGTGAGAAGTTTTAGAAAAGCAGAGCTTTAAGGGGGCTAACATACTTCAAAGTCATGACTATCGTAATGCAAAGCAGGTGTAGGCTAGGAGGGGCCTCTTTCTAACCTTCTGGGAGTTCAGGTCACCACTCCTGAGCATAAGGGCAGGTTGGCTGCCCTGCATCTTGACTTCCTCGCCTTGTTATGCACAGGGCTGCACTGCACAGAGGGGAAGAGCTACATGGTGTATGCAGGAATCTGGAATTTTCTCCTCCGTTCAAAGATCTGTCTACTGGTCAATCCCTGACCTTGAATTCTGTCATTCAGATTCCAAGCCACCTCTGTTCCCATTACCCAGCTAATGAGAGTGTCCCAAGACACACTTTTAAAAAGTAAAATGTGTTCCACCCGAGTTGATAAACTCTCCATTTGCAGGGACTGGTTTTTAGGTTAGCTCTTTGCCATCCAGGCAACTAGACAGAAGGCAGGTCCATTTGACTGGAGGTTTGTAGAAGGAAAGAGCGCAGGTACACGTTGACTAAAGTGTCATCCACTCAGGAACACAATTCTGGAGTGATGACATCAGGGACAGGTAGGGACCAGGGCAGTGAGAAGCCAACACAAACAGCATAGCATCTACACGTACCTTCAGAAAGGTGCAGAGTGAGGATGCATGTATGTGTGTGTGTGTGTGTGTGTGTGTGTGTGTCTGCCTGTCTGTCTTTCAGAGTGAGGTAGATGATATGAATTTCCAACTTCCATTTCTCTATATTCACAATGCCTTAGAGCCCTGTCATCTTGGGCGTGTATAAAAATGAGAAAGTGCTTGTGCTTTTTTTTTCCCCCCAGGCAAAGGGACTGATTCTTAGACTCAGATAAATATGAAAAGCTGTGGGCTTAAAACTCAGTTTATTTATTTATTTTTTTGATGGCACTTAGAATAAAATGTTCCAAATTGAACATTTAAAAGGGAACAAACAAAGTAACCCATTATGCAAATGTTATTATGGGATGGAGAGTCCTCAGGGAAAGGAAGATAAATGTATTTATAATTGCGTTTTAATCTTCTCCACTGGAAACAATTCCTTGCCTCTTTTAAGCCGATGCCAATCTTTGAGTCAAGAGATGGTGATTTTAATCTAGAACTTGGTCAAGATGCCTATTGATTGCCTTGGCTATAAAGGACCTTGTAATTTTGCCTCCAAATTATAATGTCATTTTCATTTCCCTTGGTCATTATAGATAGATGTTCTGTTACAAAAACCTGAATGATTAGCTTCGTAGTATACTTTAATTATTTTTGTTACAAAAATGCTTAAAATTTGGAACTGGGATATAACAGGGATGATTAAGGAAACAATTTTAATTGGTATGCTACGCCCTCTAAATTACATTTTCCGATGGTTTATTTATCAAAGCTGACCAGTCCAGCTTGGCTGTTTCCATACATATGAGGCCGTATCTCTCCCCTGAGGAGACTGCTGGCAGACAGGCTAGGAGCAGTAATGAGTTTTCCAATCCAGACCAGATGGAATCAAGGCTCCAAGTCCTTTATGCTGTGCGAAGAATGCACCACTTGTCATATAGATATAAAAATCCTTAATGAAGCATTAAGCATTAATAAAGAGAGCTGTTTATCCTTCATGTAGCAGTTTTAGAGGCCTATGAGAATATAGAAATATAGCTGTTTGAGTAAGAGAAATTTAATTGTATTTTTCTCAGTCGTAGCTCTCAACTGTTGGTGGGGAAGAATAGAATCTCAAATTCTGTTCAATTACCCAGCCCTGATCCTGAACAAAGTTGAATTTTCCTTCTTTAGGACCCAATTACAAAGCCTACAATTACACCATTGTCATCCAGGCAGAAGCAAATGCATTTTATCTTCTGCAAAGCAATGGATTGAAATGTAATCCTGCTACAAGATTAACAACAAGCCACAGTTACTTCAGTCATGGCCATGCTTGCAGCTGAAGATCACTCTCCAAATGCAGGCTGGCTCTCCAGCGTGTCCTGGTGTGATAGCTCACAGATAGCCCTGCCCCACTTTACGCCTTGCAGGGTTGAGCAGGAGTGATGACTGGTTCCTCAGCCCTTCCTCCCAAGCTCCTTTCTACAGCAGCCCGTCCCATTGTCCCTCCAAGCATGGCCAAGACATTGAAATTTTTGAATAGTCTAAGCAAAGGAGTTCCTCCTGGACAAGTGTAACTAAAAACAATTAAGGAAATTTTGTCTTTGTAAGAGAAAAAAATCATCTCAGCTTGTTCTAGTTAACTTCCTTTAAATAGGGCTTGTGTAGAAAGAGAAATTAGAGAGTTCAGAGAGTCACAGCTTCCCAGGCACTCAGTCCCATGGAATTAGGGTGAAGCATTATGTCAAAACTTTATTCAAAAATTGAGATTTCTTTAATACTATGCACTGTAGTAAGGATAATTTAACTCATCTCCTGGCATAATAAAGGAATATTATTTACAAATTGATGGGAAAACAGAAATGTAGACTTAGATGTAGATTACTATCCATGGTACCCCATAAGTAAGGGGCTTTTCCTCCCAGGGCAATGGGAAAGAATTCTAGAGTCCCATCCAGTCCACTTTGCTGTTAAGTAGCTGTGAAATCGTGGGCAAGACATTTACATTCTCAGAAGTTCATTTCCAGATCTATATTATGGAGATAAGTATACTATTAATAATACTCCCTGTAACTTCCTCCCTGGAGTGTTGTAACGATCCAGTGAGAAAATGCATATGAATCTGTTTTATAAACTGTATTAAGTACTATTTGTTGTAATGGTGGTCAATCTTTTTATTATCAATTTTACCTCTGATATAATCTAAAGAGAAAGTATTTTCTTTGTGACTTTTCTCATTTCTGAAGTCCAGTACATTTTCTCTCACTTTGGAAAATTTTAACAATTAGGAGTCAAAATGACACATGCCTTACTCCAAATATTAACTGACTTCCCACCTGGGATGTTCCTGGAAGATTTGGATTATCTTATTGCCACCATAGCATTGTTTTCCCCCTAGTGGCTGTGGCTATCTGGTCATAGCTCTCCTATTACAGCAAATACTGCTTAGACTATGGGCAGGTGATTCTGAAAAAAACAACCAACACCTTCACAATCACTCAAGCAAGCCAACTCTCTGCCACTTCACTCATGTGTGCATGGATACAATCATTTATACATTAACTACATTTAATGAATATTTGCCAGCACTGAATACAGGGAATGAATAAGATAGTCCTGTCCTCAAGATGCTCATTGTTTTGCTAACAATAAACCAAAAGATTTAATACATGGTACCCTAGATATTTCTTACATTTCTAACAGAGTACTTGAGATATGGTACATTTTTTTAAAAGATAGGGTCTTACTCTGTCACCCAGGCTGGAGTGCAGTAGCCTGATCATAGCTCACTGTAACCTCAAGTTCCTGAGCTCAAGAGATCCTCCTGCCTCAGCCTCCTGAGTAGCTGGGAATACAGGTGCATGCCACCACACCTGGCTAAGTTTTTAAAAATTACTTTTGGTAGAGGCGGGGTCTCACTCCTGGCCTCAAGTAATTGTCCCAGCCGAGCCTCCCAAAATGGGAATATGGCACATTTTTACAAATATTTGCTGAAAGAAATGAATAAAATTTAATCCACCAGGGTTCTGAGAGTGAGTCACTTTTCCCAGCAGAAACTACAAACTCATTGGGTTCCAATTTTGAGAGCCAAGGAGAGGTTTGAGTTTTCTAACTCAGAGATTCCTATTTTCTCTGAAACCCAGAACAAACCCAACTTTTAAATTACTTTCTCCACTGCAACAAGGAGGTCATGGTGACCCTTACACTGTAAAGAAATGGTGTTTGTATTCATTGCTGACTCACTTATGTAGTGAAGGAGACTTTCTGTTGAGGAGAAGTATTGGAGAGAGAGGAAAAAAGTGAAGGTAGACATTGAGGCAGAGACTCCTGGTAGCACAAAATTTGGAGGCACTCTGTCACTGGTGGGTCTTGTGCTTGATAAGCCCTGGGACTTGCCACAGATACATTATCAATCGCTGTAAAGGAGTCAGTATGATTTGCCTTGGCACTGAATTTTAAGAGACATCACTGCACTCATTAGCAAAGCTTATTTGTAAACAGATGTGTCCATTTTGTCCTAAGCAATGGTATTTTCAAAAACTTCTGCTTTGTGAAAGACATCATTTAGAAAATGAAAATGCAAACCACAGAATGGGGAAAAAATATTCATACTATATATATCTGTCAAAGAATTTGTTTCCAGATGTATAAAGAACTTCTATAACTAAATAATTTTTAACAACTTAATTTACAAATAGGCAAAATGATTGAACAAATACTTTTCCAAAGAAGATATATGAGTGGCAAATAAACATAAATAAATGTTTGACCTCATTAGTCATCAGGGAAAAATAAATTATATATACTACAATGAAATATTGCTATACACCCACTGGAGTGGCTGAAATTAGAACAGCTGTGGTGCAACTTGGACTCTCATACACTGCTGGTGGGAGTGTAAAATGGTGCAACCATTTTGGAAAAGAGACAGTTTCTTATAAAGTTCATCACATATTATTCCATGACCCAATAATTCCACTGCTGCATATTTTGTTCAGTATAAGTGAAAAGATATGTCTACACAAAAATGTGTACACAAATGTTCATAGCAGCTTTATTCTTAATAGCCAAGACCTAGAAACATTCCAAGTGTCCATCAGGAAATGAATGAATATACAACGTATGCTATATCCATACAGTGAAATTAAAAATAAGCATTTAAAATGAGTGAACTATTCATATATACAACATGAACAAATTTCAAAAACATGATCAAAAAAAAAAACAAACATAGATGCAAAGGAACGCACATTTTATGATGCCAAAAAAGACAAATCTAATCTATAGTAATAAAGAGCAGATCAGTGGTTGTCTGAATCTGGGGGAGGGGAGAATGGTATTAGAAAGGGATTTGAGGGAACTTTTTCAGGTGATGGGAATGTTCTGTATCTTGACTGTGAAGATGGTTCACAGATGCACATATTTGGTTAAACTGTACAGTAATACAGGTATATCTTATTATATGTAAGTTATAGTCTCATAAGGTTCATTTAAAAAGCTTACATCATGAAAGGACATACATAAATGTATTAAAATAGAACTCAGAATCAAAGCATTTATATTATATATAATTTGTATTAAAGTCTTTTTATTATAGTGGAATGTAAAGAGTTAGAATGAGATTGGAGCATATAAATTGAAAGAAGTGTCACCTATATATATTCTTTTAATGGTCATACTATGATATGATTCAGAGAATATGCAACACAATGCACTTGAATCTTCAGGAAACATTTACATATTTATACTTTTTATCTTCCAATAGAGAATGTACAGCCCTAAAAACAAAGACAGGTGTCATTTTATTTAAATTGGTGGAAGAAAAGCATTGCTTTGTTGATAGAAGTGGGCAGGTTAAGAAACTAAAATGCAAAAACCCTAGCCAAGAAGCTGGCCTTAACCCCAACCAAAACAATAAGAAGAAGAAGAAGGGAAAAAAGACATGCAGGGACCATTTGGGGATTATAAATTTTCCTGTAGGAAGTTTGATACATATTATGGAATGGTCAAGTCTTATTTCATCCCTAAATCCTTTTTCTCTACTTTTTTCTTTAACTCACCAAGATAAATTTGTGAAGAGCAGAAGTGATATTTATGTACCATAAATTCTTAGCTTTGAACAAATCATATTTCTGGTTGTATCTGGTTTCAGGCTACTTATTTATGTAGCCCTTTTCTGAGCAGTGCAGAGAACTCACTTAAAATGCAATTCAAAATGTGGGGTATAGAATGAATACTTTTAAATGTAGTAATCATTTTAAATGTACCAGGATTAAAGGTCATTGAAATGACTCATCTGTGAAAACATAAAGTGAAAAGATGAAATTCTTAATTTAGTTGTTCCTTAGGTTTGTTTTTTAGCAGAATTTTAAAAGTGGCTTAAACATACCTCATACTGTTTTAGACCACACATCAAATCATAAGTGGATTCTTACATGAAATGTCTTATTTCTAAATACCAGAAAATAATCTGGTCTTAACCTCAAAATGTTTACGTTATGAATGACATGCAAACAATATCATTTTTATTTACATATCTTACATGTGGTTATTTTTATGTGAAGATATAAATCCAAAGAGGAGGGACAGGAGTAAAATAAAAAAATGTTGGGCAATTTAAACTTAACCTTTGCAAATGAGCTTCAAATTTTTTAATTAGCTTTGTCATTTAGGTTTCTTTCTACCATATTGCTGTTATAAAACCATGCAGCACCATGTTTCAGGAGTAGCACCATCATGAGAATGCTTTTTTTCCCTTGTACCTTTTTTAGAAAGCACTCTAAGAAATGGAGCATGAATTTAAAATCCCATCATATGTATCTTCATCTCAGCATCATCATAAAGTCATGGATTTGACAAATTTGCACAAGTGCCCCCCGCTTTAGGGATTTAGAAAGAGAATGTCGCATTTCCTCCCATGTTAAAAATACTTCCTATGCTGGAAATTTCTTCTGCAACTAGAGCAAATTAGATTTGGCCTGGAGGACTCAGACCTAAAAGAAACCCTGCTGTGGGCAAAGTTAAAATATAATAAACATTGAAAATGCAACACATAATATAAACTTTTATGTACAGCACTTACTTCAGCAGCGTGTGTACTCAATTGGAACAACGTGGGGAGATTAGCGTGGCACCTGTGCAAAGATGGCATGCAAATCCTGTGTGCTTCCCATCGTACAAAAATGTAAGTTATAGACGTGATCGGCATGTGATAAAGACTATATGGAAATACAGCACAATGGAAACAGTAATTATGTCTGGGAATTAGGACTACAATTTTTAAACCTGTCTGTAATTTTTAAATTTTCAACAATAGGGGTGTATAAATTCATAATCAGAAAAAAATAAGCATTTAAACATAAAATTATACGTTCATGCAAACTGACTACCTGAAGACAAAAGCAGAACTGACAAGAAGTGAATTGAAATTGTTTTCTTTCAGCCTTCATACCTTAGGGAAATGACTTTCGAGCTATTTTGAACAGTAGAATGCTTTTGTAAAAATAAAATGTTATACAGACTCCTAATGCATAAAACAGGCAGAAGCAAAGCTGCTCTGGTAGGGTGAGGTAAGGGCAAAGGACCCACTGAACCTTCCCCTCAGCCCTCTGTGGGCCTGGGAAGTACCTGCTCAGAACCTGGGGCAATGCAGAAGAGAGCTAGAAAGCCAGGGATTGTGAACTCTTGAAGATAGACACCCATAGGATTGATGCCTTGCCACTAACCTGGTGCCCTGGATGTGCTTGGTCTTTAGTAAATGTATATTGCTTGGCTGCCTGGCCAGCTTATTTTCATGGCCATCTGGTCTTTGTGATATAAATAACATGGTGACAAGGTCAAGGTTCTTCCCAAATTGTTTGCTTTGGAACTTCCCTAACATCTGATAACCCATGGCATGAGTCAAGGAGGCATGTCTACTGCTTAAGTCTTGCTTATGAAGTAACTACTGAACACATGCCCACTTGCAATTTAGGCTCAACCTAATTTTAAAGCAGATTTATTAAAGTCACCTGTACTTCTTTTCCTTTTTTGTACCTCTCTATTCAAAAGCATACAATCCTGGATGGATGGATGGATGGATGGGCGGATGAATGGATGGATGGATAGATAGGTAGAGATTTTTTTCAACTGCAAATAGAAGGAAAATGAATCTCAGACTTGGTTTTAAAGACCCTTCTTTCTTCACTTGATGTTATACTTTTCACTGCTTACTTTTCACCCTAGTAAATATCATTCTGATGGAACTCCCTTTCTCCTGCCTCCTCCTTTGTATGAATTGCATCATGACCCTTGATCTCATTCCTTTCAGCTCCTCTTCCATTTATTCTAGACTATGACACATGTTCATACACTATGCCAAACCCTTGCTCTAAAGGGAAAGTCGTAAAATAGAAAAGATTTATTACTTTAACTCTTAAAAGAAGGTCCCATGCGTCACTTGAAGGGGTCTTCTGTCAGGCACAGACTCTGCCCTCAGGAAGTACAGAGTCTTTTGAAGGAGATGAATGAGCAACCACGTAAGTGCAAGAAGATGTTATAACCACCATGAAAGAGGTGAGCTCAAAGTCCTATGGGGGGACACAGGAGGGGTCCAGGAGAGGGCTAAGGAGGTGTCATCTATTCTGTGACCTGAAAGACAATAGCAGTGAGCTGTGTCTTGTGCAGGTGTGAGCAGTAAGCCAGAAGTAGTTGATCTTCCCTTCTTTGTTTTCTTTCTTTCTTTTTGGAGACAAGGTATCTCTCTCTCCAGGCTGGAGTGCAATGGTGTGATCATAGCTCATTGCAGCCTCAAAATCCTGGGCTCAGCCAGTCCTCCTCCCTCAGCCTCCTGAGTAGCTGGACTACAGGCACACACCACCATGACTAGCTAAGTTTTTTTTGTTGTTTTTTTTTTTAGAGAGACGAGGTGTCACTATTGACCAGGCTGGTCTTGAACTCCTGGGCTCAAAGACTCCTCCCACCTCGGCCTCCCAGAGTGCCAGGATTTCAGGTGTTAGCCACTGTGCTTGGCCTGATCTTCTCTTCTTAACCAGTCCTGGTCCAGGGCTGTCGTGCTCTGTAGCTTGAACTCCATAGTTAAACAGCTGTCTAGCAACCAGAGAGTGAAAGGGATGCACAAGAGAACAAAGGACTTTGCATTCAAGCAGTGATTTCCTTTAAAAGGTGGAGCAGATGGTGTCCCCAGCTTGCAGCCCCTCACCTCATCACCTCAGTGCACGGAACTTCCACCTGCCACTGCGTCTTCATTTGAAGGCATTCTCTGGTCTCTGTAGCCCACTTTGCCACCCATTCCACAGGCAAGAAATGCGAGGGAATTCGCATTTTCCAGGAACAGTCTCCTGTTAGTAGCCAGAAGGATTTGGAATATAAATACGCCAGCTCCCTTGCCCCTTGGGGGACGACGCTGCAGAGTATGTTTCCCCAGAAATGAGCTCCAGTTGCCCACAGCGATAGTGCCCTTCTCCTCCCATCCCTTTATCACTTCTCCCAGGCCACGGGTGGTGCTTTCTTGACCTTCCAAAGAAACCTCCTGCATTAAACCCTAGTCCCGGCATCTGCTTCTGAGGGAACCCAACTTAAGACGCACAGGCAAGCCCATTTGCAAACAAACAAAACACCACTTCTTATATCGCTCCTACATTCCCCTACTCTTAGTCACCCTCCCTCTCTGTTTCCACTCGTGGGTCTGTTGCAGCGCTCAGCAAACTATGTCCTTGCTGTGCTGCCTCTCTTGTAGAGTCGTGAGGGCTTTGAGAACATGGACTGTATCTCTCATCTTTGTATCTCCAGGACCTCAATAAATGTTTGCTAACTGAATTTCCTGTGGGCTCTGAAGTCTTCCTCCAGGGAGAATGTCTGGCCAGAAGGACCAGGTAGATGAGTACGAAGAATGATGTTCTGGGAGAGAAGAGAGAAGCAACTCTGATAACGTATCTGCAATAAAACTTAACCCCTGCCCATGGGTACAGCACATGCGTTACTGTGCTTCAATTTCCCTGTCTCTAAAGTGGAGAGATTAAATAACATTTGCCATGATTTAGTGTCGGAAAAGTGCTTGAAATTTCAAAAATACTCTGTACGATTAAAATAGTAGCCACTGTTCCATCATTTAAACAATCTCATTGGCAAAGACCATGCATTAATCATCACAGTGGGGTATTTTTATATTCACTGAACATCTTTCATCTGAGAACATCACCATGGTTTATAAACATTAACTCAGCATATTTCTCATGATAACATCCAGACTGGTCCTTTGCATGAATGAATAAACTGAGACCTAGAATGGCTAAACAGCCTGTCCCCAAGCAGCCAGAGTTGGGGGCAAGAGACAGGCTACCATTAGGCAAGTTAGTAATCAAGAGATAGCCCTGTGTAAATATTTGGGTAGATGAGACAAATAGATCAGATAGGCAGACTTAAGAAAATAGTACTCTTGCCTCTCCTTTCCCTGATCCTTGTGGGAGGGATCTGGGATTCCCAGGGGGGTCTCTAGACAAACCTCCACTGAATAACAGGTTTCATGAATTATGAAAACCCCACAAAATATTGAGCAGTTGCTTTGTGCTCTGCGGCTACTCTATGCATTCCATAGAAGCCCATTCAGGTGACCCTATATTTTTCATGCTTCTGACAATAAAACTAACTGTACCTTTTCACAAGATAAAGAGGGAAGGTTGCTACACCTTTATGGAAGACAGATGGATGCGGCATACAATAAAACAGCTTCCATTATAGTAAAATATGATCCTTCTGTTTCAGCATCTGCTCTGTAAATATAGAAGGAATCCTTCAGCAAGACTCCGTGGCAAGACCCACTGGTCAGCAGTCCCTAGTTCCTCCTGCTTATGCCCTGGTGTTGGTGGGTGAATTCTCACTTTGGCCAGTGGGTCACCCAGCTGAAGGCTGTGAGTGACTTGCATGTTCTCTCCCTGGCTAGTCCCCAGAGAACTTGAAAGTCAGTAACACCACGATGTGATGCACAAAGCACTAGGAGCACTAGGAACTGGCAGATTCTGTGCCTGGTTGTGCCTGCTGTGTGGCTTTGGAAAAATCACTTTACCTTTCTGTTTCTCGGGTCCTCAGCTATAAGATGAGGCGTTTTAGCTAAATGTGTAATCTTCCATCTGTACCGGGAAACCCCTGCATTCTAGATTTCTTCAGAGCCATTTAAATGGTCCTCAAAGGCAAAACACCAAGGTCCCCAACCCAGCTACAACCAGTTGCTTTATTTTTCTCTCTTTTACAAATTGAGCTTCCATGTAAGATTGCATGGGGTGGGGGGAGGGTAGGCTTCTGCTTGCTGGTAGGGGGGGGTTGAAAATCATTGGTCTTGTTGTCTGCTTTTCCTAACTAGCAAAGGAAATCATTTGATACTTTTGATATCCTGTGACTCTTTTACATAAGAGCAGAATGGAATTGAATCATGTCCGTGCAGACAGACCTACCAGCAAAACTAGTCAATCAAGGAGCTCCCAGAAAGCTTCACAGAATCAACAGCCCCTCCACCCACCACAACTCTCCCACCCCACTCTGCCCCCACCCCGCCCCCCAACTCCACCAGTTCCCACATGCCGTTAAGGCCCAGCACATCTTTCCTGACAAAGCGTGCTGATTTCTGCTTTTCTGTTAACTTAATTGTAAAGGCTCTCCCACAAGTCCCATTGCTCCTCTCACATTCAGAAACTTAGTGTAACTATTTTAAGTCACTCTTTCTAAGACACACAAAATTAGTACTTAGCCTGTGGGACACGCTGGCAGAACAGCCCCGTAGACCTAGAAACATGGTGTTTTGTGTTTTCATTTCATGCTTCTCCTCTAAATGGGGAAGAAAACACTTTATATTGTCTGAAAGTACAAATTACGGCGCTAGACTCCTTGGGCTTAAATCCTGGTTATACTTCTTACTAACTTTTTGGCCTTGGGCAAGTTCCTTCACTTCTTTGTGCCTAAGTATATATATATATATATATATATATATATAGAGAGAGAGAGAGAGAGAGAGAGAGAGAATAATAGTAATAATGAAAACACCCACCTACCTTTCAGGATTGTTGTGGTGATTAAATGAATTAATACCTGTTAATGCATGTAAAGTGCCTGCTATTTAATAAACACTGCAGAAGTATTTGCTAATTAAAAATATATATATATACACACCCATATTTGTGTCATTTTATATATGTATATATAGAGAGAGAGGGTGGGAGAGGGAGGGAGAGAGAGAGAGGGAGAGAGAGTGTGTGTGCAAGAGTGAGAGCAAGTGCCTGCTGTTGTCCAGGCATTGGGCCAGGCATTTTATCAATATTGGTTTTATCTGTGTATTTATTATATACCCACTAGCAATCATCTCACTCTAATGGATCATAAAAAAGAACTGAAATTTCTCCCCAAGCAAGTAGTAGGTATAAAGTTGGGGGTCCCCCAGTCCCAGCATCTCACCACAGACCACTCTACCTTGAGAGACACACATCTTAAACGCCTCACCTGGCAGAGGCACCTGGCAGCCATATCACATGATGAAGAGCCCACACAGCCATTGTTACCCTTTCCTCAGTTAAAGTACTCAATCCCTATGACTGGAACAAATGCCAGACCACAAGGATCTCACAGAGATTTGGGTTCTCATTTCCAGCTTTGTGACGAGATGTCCTGGGTGAACCACCTGGCCGCCGGCAATGGTGCCTATGGTGATGTGCTGGAGGCAGCTCCCATGAGCTCGTAGGAGACAACTGCTAAATTTCAGGAATTTTTTGAGTTTACTGTTAAACACAGCCACTATTAAAAATTACATTGTAGCTGGGCTTATGCCTATAATGCCAGCACTTTGGGAGGCTGAGGCAAGAGAATTGCTTGAGCTTGGGAGGAGTTCAAGAGCAGTCTGGGCAACAGAGTGAGACCCCACCTCTACATAAATTAAAAAATTAGCCGGGTGTGGTGGTGCACACCTGTAGTCCCAGCTACGCAGGAGGCTGAGGCAGGAGGATCTCTTGAGCCCTGGAGTTTGAGATTGCTGTGAGCTATGATGGTAACACTGCACTCTAGCTGGGCAACCTGGGTGGCAGAGCAAGACCCTGTCTCTAAAAAAAATTATGCAAACTTACAATTAAATTACATTCCAAAGAAAGGTAATAAATACTCAGCTCATCACTTCCTAATTAGTTTACTACATTTTACTATTACCTCTGCTCTTGAGATTACTGACATCTACTGTGTCTGTGCAGTGGACACACTGTATAAAATGACATGCTGCTCTATCCCTCTTCCCAACCCCGATTTCCATGGTGTCACACTGGAAGCCAAAATGGGCCACGGTGGGTAGAAATTGGCAAATGCTACAATCAGGGTTGTGTTTATTGTTTGTTGATTATGTAGACTTAAGCAAGTAATGGGAAGAGGTTAGTAATGTGGATTAAATTTAAAAGGGTGTTGCTCTATCTCAAGATATTTGTTAATTAAAAAGGAAAATAGTAACTTTACAGTTTAGAGGCCTAACTGATACCACCTTAATAAAGATATTGTCTTAGTCCATTTTGTGCTGCTATAACAAAATACTTGAGACTAGGTAATTTTATAATACACAGAAATTTCTCGGCTCATAGCTCTGGAGGCTAGTAAGTCCAAGATCGAGTGGCCAGCATCTGGCAAGGGTCTTCTTGCTACATCATCCCATGGCAGAAGGGCAGAGAGGGTGAGAAAGACCAAGAGAGTGACAGCTGGAAGCCCTTTTGTAACCTGCATTAATCCGTCTGTAATAGTGGAGCCCACATGGTCTAAACCCTCCCACTAGGCTCCACCTCACAGCACTGTTGCATTGGGGATTAAGTTTCCACCACATGCTTTTTGGGGAACACATCCAAACTATAGCAGTGATCAGGGTTAACATCACCAGTAATAAAACATATCGACAGCATGTGCCCCTTGACGTGATGTGCTTAGAAGGGCACATTACTTCTGGAATATTCTTGCATAAAATGTATAACCTTAACATAATCATGAGAAAATGTCAAGCAATCCAAAATTAAGGGACAGTCTACAATGCAACTGACCATTCTTTTCAAAAGTATTAAGGTCATGAAAGATAGGGCATACTGAGATATTGTCACAGCTGCAAGGAGACATGACAAGTAAATGCAATGTGGGATCCTGGAAATTGGAGTAAAGTCTGTAATTTGGTTAATAGTACTGTACCAATGTTGATTTCTTAGTTTAGATCATTATGACTTGACTGTAAGTCTATCTTGCTTCAAAAGAAAAAGTTAAGAAGTGTGTTACATCTGAACAGCACAAAAAAATTGAGGAAATATTCTTCCAGTGTTCATCAACTATTATCCAGTTTGGCAAAAAATTTTCTCATTTTATTGTTGAACATGGTCTTTTTTGTTTCACTTTTGCCTTACTCATTCACATAAACAAAAAAAATCAGTCAGTATTTATGTTAGAAATATCTTCATTTGTTGATTGTAAACATAGGTTGGCTATGGATACAATATTGGAAAAAGTCAGCAAAAGTGCTGAGTATCAATAAGTTTGTGTTGCTTGTATTAACATTTGTATATATGCTACCCATCCTCTATATCAGTAAAATTTACAATAAACATATCCTTTTGTTTGTTTGTCTGTTTGTTTGTTTAGAGGGTCAGTTGTTAAACATTTGCCAGCACATCATTGAATATCTGTCAAAATTAGTCATCTTTCCTTCTCTGGGGCTTTTCTTAAGAAATTATTAAATACATTCATTTAGTATTGCATCTATTCTTTTTGTTTGTCTGTTTGTTTTTGAGACAGAGTCTTGCTCTTGTTGACCCGGCTAGAGTGCAGTGGCGTCATCATAGCTCATTGCAACCTCCGTCTCCTGGGCTCAAGTGATCCTCCTGTCTTAGTCTCCCGAGTAGCTGGCACTAGAGGCGTACACCACCACACCCAACTAATTTTTTCTATTTTCAGTAGAGACAGGGTCTCATTCTTGCTCAGGCTGGTCTTGAACTCCTGACCTCAAGTGATCTTCCTGGCTAAGCCTCCCAAAATGCTAGGATTATAGGTATAAGCCACCACGCCTAGCTGCATCCATTCTTTAAATACACAGAATAATACTTTTTTGGATAGGACTTTTATTATAAAATTTTTGATAAGGTAAAGTACACCTTGGTAAAGCAAATTATCATCTCTAATTTATCATTTTTATAAATATACATTTTCATACTCTGGCTTGACATATTGTATTGGTGATTATGTCTGGGGATCTTCTTGTGATTTTGTTGACAGCAATTCCATTCATTCAGGTTGAGGAGAGTGCATACAACATCTTGCCCACAGCACCGTCCGTGGCACCGCACTGATCACCCACTACTGACCATGTCAGCTGTCATCGTGTGTGAGCTTCGTTAGGAGTCCTCGAGCCAATTTTCCAACCAGGCGGAGGTGTTGATACCCAAAATGATTTAAATTAGTAAAAATCTTGTTTTGTATGCTTGTTTCATAATTTCTTGAGTCTGAAGATGTCCTTTATATATGAATAACCACCTACATTGACCCAAACTCTTGAGGACAGAACTTGTATTTTGTTCTGTCATGTTCAAAATCACTTTCCCTTCTTTGGGTTACATTCATCTCTTTAGCTGGGTTCTTACCAGGCTTCGGGCTGGTCCTCAATCTGACCCAAGCTACTTTTCCAGGCCTTGGTGCTGTTAATACCATTGCCATCCCCACTCCCTTTGCCAGCTGGCCGGACAGCTGTCTAGACCCACCTTTTACCTTCCTTCCTTCTGTGTTTGGCTATCACTCTGCTCTTGCCTGGAGTAACTTCTCCCTTCCTGCCTGCCCAGATGAATCCTGGGCCCTTACCAGGCACAATGTTAGTTCTTTCTACCTCCTCCATGAAGCTCTCCATGAAGGCCTCTGAGATCTTCCTCCTTGCAACTCCTATGTTACTTCTTGGGGGATACTGTTCATTTAGAGATTACATGATGTATTGAATTGTTATATTGTGTGTGTATTTATGTGTCATCTTTCCAATATGCCTTTAAGTCCCTAACAATAGAGACTACTTTCTATGCATCTATATATCATTCTAGAACCTCATATATTCAGTAAACATTTATTGACTGCTTTTAAAAACAAATGAACAGACAGACACCACAATTGAAGTTCTAGATTTTATTACTTTGTTCAACATTGGCCTTTAACCGTTAAGCAAATTTTTTGTCTCTAGTAAGTTTTTATTTCTGAGTCTTCCAGAGAGAAAGATCAATATTATTATAATCCACATTTGCATAACACCTGTCATCCTCTGGTTTCAATGCTAAAAACAACAAATTAACCTTCTCAACAGTGACAGTAGCAAAGAGCTCAGTCCTAGGTTATCCTAAAGCCCATTCAACCTCGTTTTTTAAATCCTTGTCAACCCAATGCCTAACACGTTTCCTGACTCTTAGTAGAACTGCAGAAAATGTAAATGTCACCCAGCCCTTTGAGGGCTGCAACACTGTCAAGAATGTTTCCCTAAAATACTTCAGAAATGTTTATGTCCTACAAACAGTGGCTGTGTCTGCCTCCTCCATGTCTGCCACGTGCTTGGCTCACAAACCTACTTCTTTTACATCTTTTACCTAAGTATTAACATAACCCAGAGACAAAGACAGCACCATTCAGAGGGATCATAATACCAGAGGAACAAAGCCAAGACCCACCTAGAGTTTTATTATGCTTCGAGAACAGTCTGTAGTTCTTTCTGGGGAAGGCGGGGTTAATAGTAGGGAACGGCTGTGCTTGAGGGCCTTTGGCGATGGCTCGGAAGTGTTTATAAGGATTTATTTCTCAGGGTGGTTTGATTTTCAGAAAAGTTGCCTTTAGAAAAAAAAGCTGGATAAAACAGGTTCCACATTACACTCGTATGAGTTGTCCTGAATGGCATAAATTATTTTTCCCGAGGCTATTAGCTCAGAGTCTGAGTAACACACTGGTATTTTCACGGGAGTGTAACGCACAAAGATCACAGTGCCTCTCTGTCCTGTATAACACCTGACCTGCTTCTGAGTCTCACCAAATGCTCGTGATCTGCGACTCATTCCCCAAATTGGAAACTGGGAAATAATCACCTTCAGACATTTCTACCTGGTTTGTCACACCTACTCATCCCATCCTTTAAAAAAGAAATTTTCTCTTGAACTCTGTCAATAAATGTCACAGTCTCAAGATGACATTAGCTGGCCTTAGGCCCAGGTTTCCTGCCCTTCCCTAGGGTGCCACCCACCTCCGCTGCCCCCTCTGCTCCACTTTCAGAGAGCAGCTCTAGGTCTCGCTAGGTTGTGCCTGGTGAGTGAGTCCTTGTCGCTGTGCACTGACACAATTTCCCTCCCTACGGTTTTCCTCGTGGGCTATTTTCCTCAACATGGGCCCCTTTATCAGTTGATACCAATAGAAGGAAAGCGTTTGGAGAACAGCAGAATTGCAACCTCTAGGCGGGTGGAGAGAGGACCTAATCTGCAGCCTTGGGTTGACTGGGTGTTGGGCGTGGGTGAGGCAACTCTGCCAGCGTCTTGCACGGCCGCAGAGGTGAGTCTCTGGAGGGCGGGGGTGCGCAGACAGCTCACTCTGCTCCGTCTGCCTGCAGGGACTTGTCCACACAGTTCACACGGCTGCAGATCTCAGCTCATTCCAATGGCTACTAACTGGTTCTGTTTTCCTGAACCACATGCTTAAACCATCTTCCTCCACATAGGCAGCTATTTCCCATGTGATATCACTACTAACGAAAGGAAAGATTTCTCTCATTCTACCAATGGTAGTATATGATTTTGTCACCAGTACTCTAAGCTCAGTCACAACAGTGTTGTATGATTAGAGAGTGAGTCGTTTCTTGTGATCGTTGAATTTTTATTGAAAAAGGGCTTAGAGCCTGGCTTCAGGGAATTCCTTCTCTGGGGTATGATCTGAGATGTTTTCTTTTTAAACCTTCTTTCTACTTTTCCTATTTTGAATACCCATAAGGTCTATGTAAATATCACTGTCTCTCTCCCCTTTGCCCAGACAGCGGTCACTTTATTTAGCTTTTCCTTCTGTAACCTTCTACTTAAAAGGGTTTTCAGTGTCACTATCCTTCCTCTAAAACTGGGGATTAAAATTCCCAGCCTTCCAGAATGGGTGAATAATTGCTTTGTCATGAGAAAAATCAATATCTGCCCCCACAGGAAGTGGGGCAGGAAGCAGTCGGACAAAGGCCTGCACTTCAGCTGAGTAGCAAGGTCATGTGTTTGACCCCAAAAGGTTATGCTTTCCTGCTTGTTTTACGAAAAGCTGATGAGCCAGGCAGAGGAACCAGAGCCCAGATAGGACGAGAAGTGTGTGCCAGGTGCTGCCCAGGGGAGAGCACAGGCTCAGTGAAATGTAGTGTCGTCAACCGGGGAATCCACAAGAGGAAATGCAGATTCCACGTCAGGGAAAGGGGAGGACAGTGGGCCAGTCACTCTATATTCTGGACAGTTTTCTCTTCCAAGGCTCAGGGACCTGCAAAGGCATTTTT
This sequence comes from Cheirogaleus medius, assembly GCA_008086735.1. Lineage (NCBI taxonomy): Eukaryota > Metazoa > Chordata > Mammalia > Primates > Cheirogaleidae > Cheirogaleus > Cheirogaleus medius. The sequence goes on along the minus strand of VBSM01002121.1, from coordinate 14,926,724 downwards.
AAGCCTGTTGAGTCAGCTTTTAATTGAGGTCAGGGAAACTTAGCACCTTCGTGGCTTATGGGTCCTGGAAAAGCCTACAGAGCTCACAGGGCCTGCCAACTCTTCTAGCCCCCACTTTAAAAACTAATAAACAAAAACACCCCCCAAAAACCCCAGCTTATTGAGATATAACTTACATATATAAAATTCATCCCTTTAATGTGTATAATACAGTGGGTTTTAGGATATTCACAGATATGTGCAACCATCACCACAATTTTAGAACACTTTCAGCACCTCAAAAAGAAAGCATGTGTGTTTAGCAATCATAACCCTTCCCTCCCACCCCTATCCCTAAGCAAACACTAATCTACTTTCTGTACCTAGAGATTTGCCTATTCAGGACATGTTAATAGAATATGTGGTCTTCTGTGATGTAGCAAAATGTTTCCAAGGTTCACCATGTTCAGCATGTGTCAGCATCACATTCCTTTTTATGGCCACATGATCCATGGTGTAGATATACCACATTTTGTTTATCCATTCACCAGATGATGAACATTTGGGTTGTTTCCATTATTTAGATATTATAATGGAGTTGCTGTAAACATTCGTGTACATGTCTTTTTGTGGACATATGTTTTCAATTCTCTTGGAGTGAAATGGCTGGGTTATATAGTAACTCTATGTTTTACTTTTGAAATCCTGCCAAACTCTTTTCCAAAGTGACTATACCACTTAATCCCACTGGCAAGGGCTGGAGGGTTCCAATTTCTCCACATCCTTGTCTACACTTATTATTGTCTGGCTTTTTTATTTTAAGCTATCCTGGTAGATACAAAGTGGTATCTCATTGTGGTTTTGATTTGTGCTTTTGTGAATAATGATGTTGAACATCATTTGTGTTCATTAGCCATTTGTATATCTTCTTTGGAGAAATATCTATTTAAATCCTTTGCCTACATTTTTAAAAATTTTTAGAAAATATTTTACTTTCTAGTTATAATCATTCATAATCCAGCCTAGCAGTTTTAGGGAGAACATTTTTCATTGTAGAATGATATGGATAATGGAGTTTCTTACAAAGCTTACATTAGGGTTCACTCTTTGTGTCGTGTATTCTGTGGGTTTTGACAAGGGTATAAAGGCATCTATCCACCATTATACTGTCACATGGAATGATCTCACTGCCTTAAAAGTCTTCTGTGCTTCACCCATTCACCCTCCTCCTACCAGCCATATAGCTCTTTTTACTGTCTCCATAGTTTTGCCTTTTCCAGAATACCGTGTAGTTGGAATCATATAGCATATAGCCTTTTCAGATTGACTTCTTTCAGTTAATAATATACATTCAAGTTTCCTCTATGTCTTTTCATAGCTTGATAGCCCATTTGTTTTTAGTGCTGAATAATATTCCATCATATGAATATAGCATAGTTTGTTTATCCATTTGCTTACTGAAGAACATCTTGGCTGCTTCCAAGTTTTGGCAATTATTAACAAAGCTGCTATAAACATTTGTGTGCAGGTTTTCATGTACACATAAATTTTTAATTCATTTGAGTAAATACCAAGAAGTGTGATTGCTGAAGCATATGATTAGAGTGCATTTAGTTTTGTAAGAAACAGCCAAACTGCCTTCCACAGTGGCTATGCTATTTTGCATATCCTAGCAGCAATGAATGAGAATTCCTGTTGCTCCACAACCTTGCCAGGATTTGGTTTTGTGTTTTGGCCTTTCTAATATGTGTGTGGTATAGTTATCTCATTGTTTTAATTTGCAGTTCCCTAATGACATATGATATTGAGCATCTTTTCATAGATATGCTCATTTGCCATCTGTATATCTTCTTTGATGAGGTGTCCAGGTCTTTTGCCCATCTTTTAATTGAGTTGTTCACTTTTTATTATTGAGTTTTAAGAATTCCTTATATATTTTGGATAACAGTCTTTTGTCAGATGTGTCTTTTGCAAATATTTCTCCTAGTCTGTGGCTTGTCTTTTTGGTCTCTTGATGGTATCTTTCACAGAGCATAAGTTTTAATTTTAATGAAGTCCAGTTTATCAATTATTTCCTTCCTGGATTATGCCTTCGATTTTGTATCCAAAAAGTCATTGCCAGACCCAATGTCATCTAGACTTTCTCCTATGTTATTTTCTAGGAGTTTATATTTTTGCATTTTACATTTAGGTCAATGATCCATTTTGAGTCAGTTTTTGTGAAGGGTACAAGTCTGTGTCTAGAATCAGTTTTTTGGGTGTGAACTTCGCACATTTTTTAATTGGGTTGTTTATCTTTTTTATTGTTGAGTTGTAAGAATACCTAATATATTCTAGATATAAGTCCTTCATCTAATATATGATTTGAGAATAGTTTTTTCCATTCTGTGGGTTGCCTGTTTACTTTTTTGATGGTATACTTCAAAGCACAAAAGTTTGTGATGTTAATGAAGTCCAATTTGTCTATTTTTTCTTTTGTCACTTACAAATTTAGTGTCATATCTAAAAAACCATTGCCCAATCCAAGGTCAGGAAGATTTACTCCTATGTTTTCCTCTAAGAGCTTTAAGTTTTAGTTCTTATATTTAGGTCAATAATATATTTTGAGTTAACTTTTGTATATGGTGTGAATATGGGTCTAACTTCATTCTTTTGTATGAGGATATTCAGTAGTTCTGGTACCATTTATTGAAGAAACTAGTCTTTCCCATTAATTGTCTTGGCACCCCTGTCAAAATTTAATTAATCAGTTAGGTAAGAGGGTTTATTTCTGGACTTTCGATGCTGTTCCATTGATCTGTATGTCTGCCCTCATACCAGTACCACACTGTCTTGATTCCTATAGCTTTGTAGTAAATTTTGAAATTGGGGAGTGTGTCCTCTACTTTTTCATTTTCAAGAGTGTTTGGCTATATTGAATCTCTTGAATTTCCATATGAATTTTAGATTTTTTTTTTAGAGACAGGGTCTCACTCTGTTACCCAGCCTTGAACTGCTGGGCTCAAGAGATCCTCCCACCTCAGCCTCTCAAGTAGGTGGGACTACAGGCACACAGCACCACATTTAGCTAATTTCTTTTATGTTTTGTAGAGATGGGGTCTCATTGTGTTGCCCAGGCTAGTTTCAAACTCCTGGGCTCAGGCAGTCCTCCCACCTAAGTCTCCCAAAGTGCTGGGGTTACAGGCATGAGCCATCACACCTGGTCCTCCATATGAATTTTAGGATCAGTTTGTTAATTCTGTGAATATTGATAGGGATTGTGTTGAATCTGTAGTTCATTTTGGGGAGTATTGCCATCTTAACAATATTAAATCTTCCAGTTCATGAACATGGGATGCTTTTCCATTTATTTAAGTCTGCTTTAATTTCTTTCAACAATGTTTTATAATTTCTAAGGTATAAATCTTATACTTCTTTTGTTAAGTTTATTTCTAAGTATTGTATTCTTTTTGATGTTATTATAAATGAGATTATTTTTTAATTCTATTTTTGGATTGTTTATTGCTACTATGTAGAAATACAATAGACTTTTATATATTGATCTTATGTCCTGAAACCTGACTGGACTCATGCATTAGTCCTAATGGGTTTATGTTCTTTTTATGCTCTACTTTGCACTACTTTCCTCCTTGTCTTCAAATATACCCTTCCTGATCTTTTTTCACTTCTCTAACACACTAAGCTCCCTCTTGTCATGGTACCTTTGTAAATGCTGTTCCCTCTGTCTGGACCTCACCTTTCTTCTGAATTTTTCCAGCTGGTTAAGTCATCCTTCAGCTCTATCTCCCCGAGCCACCACCACCTTGGTCTATGTCTGGCCTCAGGTTGCAAGCCATCAGAGTACTGTGCTTCTCCTCAACATTTACCTTAACTTATGCCTGAATTTATGTTATACTTTGACCAATGTCATTTTCCCCAACAGACAATAAGCCCTGGTTTTTCTCACTATTGTAATTCTCAGCACCTACATAGTGCCTGGTACATGGTGGATGCTTAAGAAAAACATGTGTTGACTGAAAGAGCAAATGAATACTTAGCATTGGGGAAATATAACCATCATTAAGAATGCTAGACGGGTGTGGGGTGGGCAAATTGAAGGTGGGGCACATACCATTTGTGTAACCAATCTGGTCTCCTTCTGGAGAGTTACATTCCAGAATGGAATGTGATTGTCTTGGGAGAGCAAAGGCATGGAGTGTGTAGCCAGTAACATGTTTTTGTTTTTTTCTCTACTAAAACTCTCTGCCTGGCAGTGGGAAATCCAGAAAGAAAAACCCAGCCATCTGACTCATTTGTAGATGAATAACCCCAGTCTGACTTCGTGTTCATTTCTTGTCTTTCCTGAGGTACAGCTGACTTGGGCGGGGAGGGGGAGGAGGAAGAGGGAGTAGAAAAGATTCTTTTTTGCCAAATTAATTCACTCTGGCAAAAATAGAGAAATCCCCAACCAGCTGTTCCGGTGACTAGCAAGAAAAATATTCCCTCATAACAGCTCAACAAAAAATGCACTTTATATGCCGGCTTTCTTAACAGAATACTCTAGAACCTTTCAATTATTGCCCACCCTGAATGCATCAGTGACAATAGTTAAACATGGCTTTTTTCTTCAGTGGAATTCTCTTAAAAGTCTGGGTTCAGCTCTGGTGCTTTGGTGGCGACATCAACCCCATGGAATGAGGTGGAAGGCTGAGGGTGGTAGAGAGCAGAGGGAAGACTAGTTCTGGGGCTGGGAAAATGAAGCCACGATGAGGTGGGCCTGCCCCTTGGCTGGCGTGTGACGAACTTCCTGTCCTGTTGTTGGAAGCTGTGTTCTAGTTGTCAGGCCAGACAGAAGGAAAATGTTTGCATGCAGAGAAAGAAGGTTGGGAAGTAGACATTTTTCACTTCAAGCTGTATTTTAGATGTTCCTTACACATGTGAAATGGGGTTTTGCTCCAAGTGTTTTGAGACCCTTTAGACATGGTGAAGCATCATACAGGGTGTCCCAAAAGTTGCCATACATAGGGAAAATGGGAAATTGTAGCCAAATGTACCTTTATTTACAAAATATTCATTACAAAATGTTTCCTTTGCGTGGAGACTTCTGGGATACCCTGTATTATGAAACTACAAGACTATCATGGTAGGGACCACACTGTTTTGTCTTTGTTTCTCCATTGCTCACCACGGTAACTGGCTCAGGCTAGTTGCTTAATGGATATTGGACACAACACCTTAAATAAGACGATGCATACCAATCTAATTTTGCAAATTAGGTTTTACAGCCCTGTGAACTAAGCTCATTTCCTGTGTTTTTATTTCTTCCCAATGCTCATTCCTCCTTTCCGTCTTCTATGCCACATGATGTAAATATTTAGAGTACTTAATTTTTAATTGTTTAGGATAGATAATTAATAATGAATAAATTGCATAAGCAAATAAATTAAATAATGGTCTTACTATCAATAAAGTAAAATTTAAAGGAAAATTATTCAAAAGTAAAAAATATAGCTTGTTAACTGTGGTTTTTAAATATCTTGTCAAAGGCAATTTTAAAACACAAAGAGTTTATATTGAAACAAGAATGGAAGAAAAAGTACATGAGTGCAAAATACACAAATATATTTACTTTCTTAGACTGATATATTAAGGTAAACACTATGCAAGAGCGACCTCTCTTATTGTCCCTCCTATTTCAGAATACCTCTCTAATAAAAGAACAGAAGTCACAATTTGAGTCCTTCTGAACTCTTGCAAACCATGTCCATAATGTCGATGTAGGGTATCTCAGACCAGAGGTCTCTGAGTACTCGTGGGCAGGTTTCCCATAACAACCTAACAAAATTACCCAGGACAAATTGGTGAGAGATCTGGAAATTGGGATGACTTTACTTGAGCTTAATAATTTGAAGATTGTTACATCTGTAAATGGGACAAGATCATTGAACTTGGATTTTCTTCCTGAGATTTCCTCTGCTCTCAAAGCTTTGTCTGTCATGTAGATACTGCTTTGATTCCATGAGTATTCATTGAGCATTGACCAAGATACTCTTCTGGATTCTGGGAAAAGAGCAGTGACTAAAGCACAAAATTCCAGTTCTCATAGAGTTTATATCCTGGTAGAGTTTATTATTTTACCCTTAGTAAAATGGAATAAAAACAGTACATATCTCATAGGGTTGCTCTGAGGATTCAATGCAGGGCAGGGGTGGGATAGGGAGGTGAAAGACAGAGAAAAAATGAGAGAGAAAACATCTGTCTGCTTTTGAAGGATCTTGGCTACATTTGGATTTGAGCAGAGGCCAAGGGAGACCCGTTGTTAGGATGCAGAAGTGCATGCGTGGTTTTAGGCTGCAAGGAAGGAATCAATTGAAAGAAAAAATGTTGAAAACATGAGTGAAAAGAAAAGAATGCTATCAAGGGTGTAGGAGAGATTAATCTTGGCCAGGGAACAGAACTGTGACTCCAGATGTCACAAGAAGAATCTTGAGTGGGGAGACTAAAAGTGTGCTTATGTAACCAGGCCCCGGGGAAGTGTCATTTAAAGTTGTTAAGTTTTCCGTATTAAGAAGTAGGAAATTTGAAGGGTAATAGGTGATACCTCTGAGACATTTTTCTTGCTTAATTATATGGTAGGAGGCTTTTACCATGGAAGTAATTTAAATATACATAAAAACAGTCTATCAATGTTTCTCAAAGTTTGTTCCCAAGAAACCTGCATCAAATCACCTGGGTATTTGCTAAAACTACATAATCCTAGGCCATATACCTGCTGCCTCACAATAGAATCTCTGGAAGTTGGACTTAGAAAGCTTTATTTTTTATTTTGGCAAAATATACAAAACATAAGATTTACCATTCTAACCATTTTAAAGTATAAATTTAGTAACATGTTGTGCAACCATCATTGCTATCTATAGTTTCAAGACACTTCATCACCCCAAAAGGAGACCCTATACCAATTAAGCAGTCACTCCTCAGTCCCCTCCCCTCAGTCTCTGACAATCACTAATCAGCTTTTAGTATCTATGGATTTGCTTATTTGGGGTATTTTCTATAAATAGAATCAGACAGTATGACCTTTTGTATATGGCTTCCTTCACTTAGCATAATGTGTCCAAGATTCAGTCATTGCTATCATAAATCAGTGCTTGTTTCCTTTTTATGGCTGTATAGTATTCCATAGTATGATATGCCACATGTTTATCTAGTCATCAGGTGATAGCCATTTGGGTTGTTTCCTCCTTTTGTTTATTATGAATTCCATTTTTTTTATTACAGCCATCCTAAGTGAGTGTGAAGTAGTATTTCATTGTGGCTTTGATTTGAATTTCCCTAATGACTAATGACATTGAGCATTTTTCCATGTTCTATTTGGCCATTGTGTATCTTCTTTGGAGGAAATGCTATTCAGGTCCTTTGCTCATTTTTTAACTAGGTTGTTTGTCTTTTGGTTGTTGAGTTGTAGGAGTTCTTTATATTTTCTGGATACTAGACCCTTGTCAGAAATATGATTTGCAAATATTTTCTCTCATTCTGTGTGTTGTCTTTTCACTGTTGATAATGTCCTTTGATGAACAAAAGTTTTTTAATTTTGATGAAGTCCAATTTATCTATTTTTGTTTTATTAATTGCAGAAAAGTATTAAAGTATATTATGATTTTTATGATTATGATTATTACACAATCTTGCAAGATACTGGAAGATATTGTCTGTTGAGGATAGTATGTTCCCAATATTTAGATTGGCTTTCGGTGTGTATATCTAAGAGTATCAAAGAAGTTATACATATTTTATTTACCTGTATTTTTTCAATTAAAAGATATATTTTATTAGTATAAGTACTGTTTCAACTTTAAATTTAATTATAAATAAATTTCATGAATTATTTAAAAGGATTAAAGCAAAAACAAAAACAAAACTTCTAATACAAATTATTTAGCCATAATTACTAACCTGTGGTAGTTTCATTGGTCTAAACATTTACTTTTATATAATTTGTCTTCCACATTTATTTCATTCACCAAAAACTTATTGAGCATCTCCCATATGCTAGACAATGCGCCAAGCACTAAAGATAGAAAGATAAAAAGATATGTTCTCTGTCCTCAAGGATCTCACGGTCTTGCAGGAGATAAAAACATGATAGCGGAAAAGATAGTACCACACAGGAAATTTCTGTAAGAGAATGAGTCCAAAGTGCTGTGAGGTCACAAAAGAATGAATTAGGTGATGGGAACTCAAAAAGAGGTATTTTGAGCAAGGGAATTCCATGAACTAATTTAATTTTTTGAAATTTAATTCTGGCAGCAATGTGGGAGTAGACTGGACTAGAATAGACCAAAATCAGACAGTAAGATCAGTTAGAATGAGTATTTTGGCCATGAATTCTGTCCATGTTTTTTTGTTCAGCCACTAGAAATGTTCTAAAATGTTTCAAATGTTGATGTGAGGTGGGTTTTCTTAAACTTTTATTATGGAAAGTTTCAAACATGTATAGAATTCTTCCATGAGCACAGCTTCAACAGTTATAAAAAACATGGCCAGTCTCGTTTTGTATCTATGCCCTCCTCATATTCCCTTTCCCAGAATTCTGAGGCAAATCTCGGATATCATATTATTATATCTGTAAAACTTTTACTATGTAACTCTAACACACAAGAACTCTTTTTCAAAAATATAGCTCAATACCATTATCCTACCTAAATAAAAGTAATAATAATTTTTTAATGGTATGAAGTTTTTTTAAACTTAAGGATTATATAAATATTCACAAATAACATTCTATCTTATTTCCCATGGAGAATTTTTTTTTCCTTAATACCTTTGGAAGAGGGTACAGGGGTGATTGAATTTCTTAAAAATGAAAATGGTACTTCTTAAAATACATACAAAATATATAACTCCCAGAGCCATATTAATTATTAACTCTTCTATTATATGTATTAGCAGGGGAGTTTCTGCTTTATTTGTTATACACTTAAGTTTGAAAATAATATGCATAAGTTGAGCTATTGAGAAGTTTTCCCTCTGAGATTTTTTTTAAACCAATAATAATTCCTCACATTTGTGTCATGCCTTAAATTTTCCAAAGTGCTTTCATGCCTATTATCTAGTGAACTCTGAGAGTTCTGCTGTGCAAAGATGTCTATTATCTAATGTTTACAACTGTTATCAATATTGCTTTGTTGTGGCTTTTGGGCTTGGAATGAAATAATAAGCAATATATGCAAAATCTTCTACTTGTGAGCCAAGAAAGACTTTGTAGTCAAGCCTACATGAGTGATGAAAGGAAATTAGTGCAACATCTCATCAGTTATAATTTACTTAATTTTCTGTAGTATAGAAATATTTGGCATTTATGCACACACACACGTACAATGATTTTGAATCCATGATTATAACTCAGTATTTTCCATCAGCTCAAAACTCACTCATAAATTTCCTGAACCTCTTGGAAAAGGGCTTGTAATAAACATGGCAACACATGAATTAGGACAGGGTTTGCGGCTCAAACATGCTGATAGATCACTCTTAATTGGTGCTCTGTTCTTTTTAATCATTTAAGTTTTGTTAACATTCCCAGACATGCATTAGACAAGGTTATCCTCAAAACATTCTATAGCAGAAGAGCTTGGTGTCTGTTAACCAAAGAAATTAATATTCCTGGGATGCTCTTGGAACCTTCTTAACCAAGAACCAAAGCCTCATGGTACAATGACCTTAGAAATTTTGGAAGTGATAACACCATGAAAAGTGAGAGAGGTAAAAACTCTGTGTGTTCTGTAATGGAAACAAACCTCTTGGCATTTAGAAAGTCTACTGAGTGTTTGGCTGTCAATTTGTTTTAGAATTTCGTTCCAGGAAAGTAAGTTCCAACTCTAATGTTATGGAGAAATTTAAATATTTATACCAGAAAAAAAAAAAAAAGCACAAAACCCTCTATCCCAGAGTCCCAACTATTGACAAGTTACATAATTCCACCTAATGTAAAGTGTGAAGCTGTGTGCATCCTGCTCTCTGCTGGGAAGCTGATGCTTCTGTTTCTCTTGGCTATAACTTCTCTTGGCCTGAGCCGGATGTCGTCCTGGTTCCTAACCCTCCTCTTGAAGCCACAGGCTGTAATGCATGAGTCACAGAGGTTAAAATGCAGCCTTTTCTGGTTTATATCATATGTGTATTCTGTAATAATCTTGGAAGATCATTCCATGATTCATATCCTAGCCTGGTGTGCCCTAACCAAATGCATCTTCTTGTCTGGCGATGTATAATATAGAGAGAACTCTACAGTGCTTATTAATATGGACTGATTTTAGGAAACCATTTTTCTATCCTCTGGGAACTTACTTTGTTATGGTATCCCACCCGAATGCAATTTGTATGAATAATTGCGATGCTTACCTTTATCTTCACCACTCCATATGATGTACTAAATAATCTTGTGACCATGCCAAGGAAAGACCAAATATAAGAAGAGTATTTATTTTACAGAAAAAGAGGCACATCTGTAAGCATTTTGGAGGGTGGGCATATTTCCCAAAGATTTTGAGATCAGACACGTTGGCACTCTGTGGCCCTGGAAAAACCTATCTTGGGTCTTTTGTAATTGAATTAGAAACTGTGTACCGATCCAGAGTTTATAAACAGTGTCACATAACATTCATTTTGAAATATACAGAAATGTTAATGAGGTGATGCTGTGAAATCATCTTTTACTAAGAAATACTATGCATGCCAGCATCAAACAGTGGGGATAATTACCAGTTTCTGTTGTCCTATAAAAAAAATGATACCCAAAGACTTCTGGGATCCCATCATTTGCAGAAGTATCATTAAGGCTGTGTAACTGTGACACCAAAGGACAGGTACTACTTAAAATATAGAAAAATTAAAAAGAGCCATTGCTGGAAAATAAGAGTGTACATTCTAGCTAAGCTCTATAAGTAATGTAAACATATCTGGCATTTGTCCCCATTATCTTCCTGGGACCTTTTAAATAAAAGTTTAGTAATTCCTTCCTAATCATAAGCTGTTAGGTATCCCGTGGCTTGTAGCCATCAGAATTAATTGCAGGTGTCCCTGTGGGTCTACAGCACGCGGTAAACATGATCATGATGGATCCCTAACACAGCCTGGCAGGCTTAGGGTAATTAGCTCTGGATCTTCTCTCCTTGTTCTGGAGTGTGTTTAATTCTCAGTGGATTTCTGAAGCCACATTTTGCCTGTCTTGAGAGGAAATTGAAGGTATGTGAAATACCAAAAAAAAAAAATTGGACTAAACTCTTAATTTTGGGAAGGGGAAGTGTGGGGGAAGATAGAGGAAGTGTGAATTAAAGGTTAAAGGGCTTCCATTAAGCTTTTTCCCTAAAGCAGGAAAAGAAAAGTGAATTTGGTGGTGGTATATTTACCCTTGAATTTAAGAAGAGTGACTCTTTCTGTTCTTGAAAAGTCCAGACTTCAACATCAACTTGATGTCCTATAAAACCTTGCCCTTTGAAGTGTGGGTTGAAGGCCCAGCAATGTCACCTGGGAACAAATTAGAATTGCAGAAATTTGGCCACTCCAGAGCTCAATCAAAATCAGCATTTTAACAAGGATCCCAGGTGATTTGCGTTTGAATCCACATTTGAGGACCACTGATGTAATGCATGCTGGGGATACTTAATCCATTTACAGAGCTTCTCATTCTGTCCAGGAAGCATTCAGATTCCAGGTATGATTGCCAAACAGACCCAGAAAGAAGCGAGTGCAATGCTGTCCCTTAGCAGAGCGTGTTCTGAAGGCAGGGGCCACGCCTCCCTGGTATGGGGATTCCCAGCACCTAGCTCAGAGTGTGACATATTGAGGTGGATGAATGGGTGGAAGGAAGGGTGGAGGGGTGGATGGATGGATGAAAGCATGGTAAGCCCCTAAAAAAAAAAAAACCACTTCAGTAAATATAAAAGAGTCAATTAAAAGCAGAATGTTTTGTTATTACACAGCATAGTCTTGCTTAATCTCACTATTACAGTGGATTACATGTCAGGCCAATAAAGTCTTATTTTAGGAATTGATTGGACAGATCTAGGCCTGCAAAAGCCTATGGAGCCAGGTTTGGTTTGTGGAAGGCTATGCATTCCAGCAAAGAATTCCTGCCCTTCCCTGAACTTCTCTGACACCCTGTCCTTGTGCCCTACTGCTGTGTTCCTTTTCTCTGGCTGGGCCCTGTCTCCACAGTTAGAGTGTAAACCTTTTAGAGGCAGGGCCCTGCCTGAAATGTTGACTCCTTTGCCCCAGCACATGTCCACTCACCTAAACCAATGCCATAGCGGGGCTCGTGCCGTGTCTGCTAATGCTGAGGGCCACATGACAACATGAAGAAATTCACTCTAGAGAGCCACAGTCTGTGTTCTCCCTTTCTCATCCCCAAATTCACCAATTCTTTTGGAAGTAGGAATGATGTCTTTTTACTACAGGCTCATTTTATTGCATTCAATGAATTGTTGGAAATCAGAACCAGCCAAAAAATTGTACAAATATTAGGCAGCTTCTGCTTCTTTGACACTCGATGAAAACAGCATATGTGCTGGTGCGTGTACCCTGCCACCAGGAAGCTCTTCTCCCGGAGAGGCATTGCCAGCGCCAGCCTCACCAAAGGGCGGCTTGGGAGGAGATGCTCCACGCTCCCAGCACGAAGGGATTCCTGAGATGATGCCTCATGATGTAGGGGTAGAAGCAGGCGGTAGAGTGAGTGGAAGAAGCATGAAATCAGAAAACCTGCATTTGAATTTAAACTCTCCCACTCACTACTTGGGTGACCTTGGCAATTTTCACAATGTCTGTGAAACACATTGTACAATGCATGGCAGGGAGTCAGCATTCACCAAATGCTAGTTTCCCTCGCCTCTCTGAGCCTCAGTTTCCTCATTATGATGCCTAAGAATATTGCATACTTTAGTACTTGGCACATTGAACATGCATACTAAATGTTTTTCATTCCTTTGCAGTGTGCTGGTCCCTGGGACCACCCACACTGTTTGGCACATCCTATTTCCCTGTGCTGGACCTCCTTAGAGTCAAGTGTTCTATTGGATGACTTTCGTTTGTTCCTTGCTGCAGTGATCTGAAATCATGGTCTATCTGCCAAGTAGACTTTCTTCTAGCACCGACATAGTCATTTCTGCCCATCCCTCACCCTCCGCTAGATAGATCTCTGGTTCAACCAATTCATGTTCCTAGATCCAGGCTCTGCCACTCCCAAGTAGAAAACTTGCCCCATTTGCCACCAGTAACCAACTTGTAGAAAAATATCAGAATCCAGAAGTTTTTATTTTTGGGATACTTCCTCTTCAAACTTCATTACTTTTTTATAAGTCATTGTCTTTAAAAATAAAGTATATAGGTTCATTGTAGAAGAAAAATTGACTTGAATATAGATAATAAAAAGAAAGAAAAAGAAGGTCAATCATAATCCTGTCATATGTAGAGAACCATTATTTGGCACTTTGGTGAATAGCCTTTGAAATCTTTATATAAATGAACATATACATATAAATCCTTTTTATATAAAAGTACAAATAAATGCATATAATATAAAATACATTGATACATATGTAAATATATGTTAAAATATTTTAAGTATACAGGTATGTATTTGCTCTGTTTGCTTCTGTTTCATGTTTTCAGAAACTATCAAAAACAACACACGATTTTAATGTTCTTACTGTTTTATGACCTGCTTTTTTCACTCGGTAACCCCCTGTGTTATTGAATACAAGTCACTGTTTAAACCAGTGGTCCCCAACGTTTTTGGCACCAGAGAGCAGTTTCATGGAAGACAGACTGTGTGGGGGTCGGGGGATGGTTTTGGAATGATTCAAACACATTACATTTATTGTGCAGTCAAACCCGCTAATGATAATCTGTGTTTGCAGCCGCTCCCCAGCGCTGCAAAGATTCCACCTTAGATCAGCAGGCATTAGATTCTCATGAGAAGCGTAACCCAGATCCCTCGCATGCGCAGTTTATGGTAGGGTTCACACTCCTATGAGAATCTAATGCCGCCTGATCTGACAGGAGGCAGCATTTATACAGTGATGCGAGCGATGGGGAGCTGGTGTAAGTACAGGTAAAGTTCCACTAGCTTGACCTGCTGCTCACCTGTGCAGACTGGTTTCTAACAGGCCACAGACCAGTGCCCATCTACTGCCCAGGAGTTGGGGACTACAGGTTTAAACAAATCAATGCCTAGAACATTGCTGAGCCTATAACAGTGCACAATGAATATTTATCAAATAAATGAATAAAACATATCCTGATGTATTTTCTATGTAAATTTTGAGTTTTCTATGTTAGATTTTCTTTAAGTGGGGTAAATTTGTTTATAAATTTTTATGAAAAGTTTCATTAAAAAACCTCATTCAAAGGGAGATTAAAGTGGGTCTTTAGTAACATCAGTTGGTGGACTCCTGTCTGTCATAACTTCTTATCATAGAACTGCACACAGATTTAGTATTGGTATCCTATTTGGACTAATTCAATACTGCAAATCTAAAACCTATTTTTCCTTTGAAATTTGGGAGATTTAAGTACAATGTTTTCATGGATTGGGCAAATGGTTACCAGGATGACAAGTGCCCTTGGATCCCCTGCCTGTAGGCACACATCCTGGTGCCCCTAGGGACCAGGCAGTGATTTCACACATGAAGCAGACCGGGCGTCGGTGCAGATATAAACCCACTGCAGTCACTCTGTGGAAATGGAGTGCCCACTCCCTTCCACAGGACAGCCATGACTGAACATTCATGTGGTGATATGGGGCCAAGTGGTACCAGATATTCTTACCTTCCAAAAGAAGCCAAAAATTTGAATATTTATGTAAAATTCCTCATTTTGGATAATGGCAACTCATTTAATTTAAAAAATATAAATCTATGCAAGCCAAACAAAATCTACCTGACAACACCAATCCTCTGGATTAGGCTAATGAGTTGTTTAAATTGCCTGAAAGACCACAGACGCTTGAATGCCAGGTGGAAGACTGGCTAGGGGCCTGCCTTCATCTAGGGGGGCCACATATCATCTCATATACCAGACCTAGATTCTCAGAGGCTCCAACAGGAAGTCATAAGTAGACGTAAGGAGTCCTGAGATGGCAGTTTCGCTGGGTGATTACTTCAGGCAATGCCAGTTCAAATAGAGCAGACTGCCAACATCTTTGACCTGGCTCGGTGAATTGGCAAGTGGAACAGAGAGAGGTCTTAAAAACCCTCAGATTTACCTTCTCTTGGAGCTCTACTAGAGTTAAATATCTCTACCGACTCTTAAAAAAGGAAGCAAATGTCAAAAACAGACAAATCCCAGCCAAGTGATGGGAAATGTCATTTCAGTATAATAGCCTTAATAGCATCTGCACAATGCTCATTAAAATATATTCTTTCCTATGAATGCCCTTAACTCTGCAGGATGGGGACATGGCTTCAATCAGACAGGTTCTCAGATCAGGTTACGTCAAATATGAGTGGCAGATTCTGTGCTGCCTGACCAACCGAGGAAAGAAATCCAGACGTTTTCTTCTACAGTTAAAATGCGTTATGAAGGAGGTGGATAGTTTTTCATCTTTATTATTGATCATCTACAAGTATTAGGGTTGATTGAACAATGGAGGCTGACACAGTCACTACCCTGGAAATTTTTATTTAATTTCAAAAGACAGAGGGCTGTAAATCCACAACTATGAGAAAATAGGCACAGTTAAGATGCGCCACAAGTAGAGTGATACTCAGTGGAGTGGCCACTTTGGGGGCTTTGTGTATACCTGACTCTGCTTCCAGTCCCAAGGTGGCAGGGGTACTCACTGGGACTACTGTGTTCAAGATATATTGAATGGCCAATTTCCACACTATATGCCATGGCTACTCTGTAGGCAGGGTCGGCACTGAGGAAACCTCGGGAACTGACCTCCCATTATCCTAAGAAATATTAGGAGCTGCTCCATAAAAAATACACCTGATCAAGAACTTCTGTGAATCCCACAAAACTGCACAAAATGCATGCTGGCATGGGGCAGGAAGGGACGAATTCCACTGGGTGTTCTCTAACCCAAGCACTAGCTGGGATCTATAGTGAAGCCCTGTAGCGTATTTCTTGTGCCCAATCCCATTCTTAACTCAACCCCTCAAAAGCCTCAGGAACTTGGAGAGTCCCAGATGACTTGGGGCATTACCTAGGTGAGATTAGACTGATTTATAGTTTATTATTGAACACTTTCTCCTGGAAATGATGTGTTTGGCGATTAGATTCCTTTTTTCTTCATTTTGTGACATCCACCCATCTATCCATCCATTCCGTATACTATTAGTGAGCACTTACAATGTACTAGACACTGTGCTAGGAAACAGGGATAGAAAAAGTAACCCAGGTACATACAGTTCCTGTCTTTACAGAGCTTGCAGTCTGGCAGAGATTCATATGAAATACTCCCATAAGGGGTGAATATTATCATCAGGATAAATGTCATGTATTGGACACTCCTTTTGTGCCTCTTTTTCACACCCTCTCTGCCCCACTTCTTATCCAACCACTGCTGTGGCAGCAGGTTCCAGACAGGCTTTGGCCAACTTCACAGGGGTGTAATTTGATGGTGCCTGTCCTCAGCCCATAGCTACTTCTCGCTTCCTGCCCTGGGGCTTCTCTGGTGCTGAGGTGTGGGAACTGCTCAGAACTCACAATTATCAAGCCCAGAGGTGGGGCAGGGAGGCCGTGGCGGTAAATTAATACCCATGGTGGGAGACTAAGGCTAATAAATTAATACCTCCCCTGTTTACCCCTTGGTGAGCAGTTCCGAGATGATTTTCATAAGGTTCCTCAAAATGTTCCAGAAGGACTGAGCACCCGTTGCCCACAGCAGTGGTCACATCGTAATATATCCTTTTACTGGCTTTCTGTCTTCCCTGTTGCATGCCCTAGGTCCCCTGCTTCTGCTTCCTGAGATCAATCCCCAAGTAAACTACCTTCGCGTAACCCCTTCTCGGGCTCTGCTTTCAAGGACTGCAGGCTGTAAGAAGAATAATGACTCTGAGAGTATATATATATTTAAAAGACACACACGGGAACCCTGACTTTATCAGGATTGTAAGGGAATATAATAGTGCTTTATCCACTCTGTTACACTTTTGGTCGCCTACCCAATAGTCATTTCCCACCTCTTCCCTTGGGGATTGAGAATCTCTAATTTTACTCACCAGGCATCTACGCCTCAGGAGAGCTCAAGGAGCTAAACCAATTGTAACAGGCCCATTTAATTTACCAATGATTGATCTAGAAGTGAACATATGACCCAAGTTAGGCCTGTGAGACATAAGAAGAGGTCTGCTAGCGCTTTCTAGAAATTTGTTTCCCATACTCCAAAGGCGAGAAGTAGATGCTCTCCGTATCTAGATATGATGCATAGACCTGTGTCAAGCATCATGCAGTCATGAGGGTATCTGGCTTAAGGGCAAGGCCTGTATACCAAGATGGTGTGGCAGAAAGGTGGCAAGATCTTGTGGTTTTGACATTGGGCAACTGAATTGGCTAACAATTTCCTTATTTTTAGCTGATTTTATTGTTTTATTTCCTTACTATTTATTTTGAGCTGAGTCTTTGGTTACTAAGAGAGGGTCATCTTCCCTAAGGAGTGGATACTGCAACTCCTGCCTGGGGTTGGGAATATGGATCAGATTTTCTCATCTACTGACTAGTTCTAAGACATACAGACTTAATTTTTTCTGGCAGCTCTTTCTCCAGCTGCTTTGGTTCTGAAGGAGTTGCAGATAACGAATAGCTAAGAGAAGAAAAGGAGCGGGGCTTACCAAGAGCGTGAGGGGCAGGCTGTGAACTTATGCAGTGGGAAAGGAGAGATGGATCTGGAAGATGAGGTCGAGCTCCCACATGAACATCAAAGCAGCACCCTAATACTCCATTAGCAACAAGTACACCTGGTGCCCAGGTGTCAGTTCCTAAAACCATTCCCCAATAAAAGGAACCAGGGATCCCTGGAGACATGAATGGTTCTAGGACTGGGGCAACAATATACAAGATGAAGCTGGAGCACTGGTAGAGCTGGAAAGTAAGAAACTTCTAAATCAAAACAAAATGAAATGAAACAAAAGCATAAACTTAACAGTGATGAGGGTATGTCAAAGGGACAAAATGTTGGATAACTGAAAACATTCCCTATGACCAAACCTGGAACAATTTGAGCAACAAAATTGGTAAGTATTTGGATTATAACCCAAAATATAAAATAAATATCCATGAGTCCCTATGGCATAAATAAATGATTGAATAAATAAATAAATAGGGTGGAAGAGACAAATCTCCCAGCAGAAAAATTCCATTTAGTTTATGTAGATACTCTGGCCTCAAGGAGATGGAGCATTACTCCCCATTCCTTAAGTGGGGCTGTGTAGAGTATTGATACTTCTGTCCAAGGAGTACAATGTGGAAAGAGGGAAAAGTAACTTTACAACAGAAACGTTGCAAACACTACCTCAACCAGGTGCTCAAGATTGGCAGCAACAGCAATGAGTCATGTTGATACTATGTATCTTTGATGTGATGTGATGGAAATGGCATCTGTGGAATCTGTGATTTTTCTTCCCGAAACCCATAACCACAGTCTAGTCACAAGAAAAACATTAGATAAGTCCCAATAGAGGGGCATTCTATGAAATACCTGATCAGTACTCCTCTAAATGACTGTCAAGGTCATTAAAAACAAGGAAAGTTTGAGAAACTGCCACAACCAAAAGGCACATCAAGAGACATGAAACTGTGATGTGGCATCAAGGATGGAATCCTGAGACAGTAAAGGGACATTAGGTAAAAACTAAGGAAATCTACATAAAGCCTGAGCTTTAGTTAGTGATACCATATCAATATTGGTTCATTAATTCTAATACATATACCATACTAATGTAAGATGTTAAGAATAGGAGAAACGGGGCACATGGGATATGGAAACTCCGTACTATTTTCACACATTTTCTGTAAATCGAAATTGTTCTGGAAAATAAAGTTTATTTTAAAAAATACACCCTTGCCTGCACTAGGAAATACTAATAGCATATATACTGTAGCCCCTTCTCTCCAGTACAAGATTTCTCAAAAGTAGCTTTCTTGGCTTAAAGGGCAGCGATATAAAAACTTAGGCATCATTTTACCTAAGGGCCACCAGATGGCTGTCATCTGGCAAAAGTCTACTCTCTGGACTTTCTAGCTGAATACGTGACCTGACCTTCGGATGCATGTTGGGGAGCATTTAACCACCAAAGAAGAGTTCTACTGATGATATCTATCTAAATAATGTGATACATTTCGCAGTTTCAAGTGATAGCAACTAATGTACATTATAAATATAGAATTCAAGATAGTTCATACCAAATTTAAACCACATCTTATGTTCTAACTTTTACTCCTTCAACAAATATACAGTGATTGCCTACTACGTGCCAGGAAATATTTAAGCCAAGTGCCTTTGATTTTCACAACTGGGCTATGTCAGAATTGCTTTTGGAACTGATTAATTCCAACCACTTATAAATTTGCAGCTTTAATTAGACACTGGTTCAGTCTGTTCCTGGTTAAAAATAAATAGTGGTGATATATTAAAGAAAAGATACTACTGTTGAAGTTGCTGTGAACTTAATTACATGTTGACTTCCTATGTAAGGACCAAACGTCTTTGGATGATTTGTTCAAAGATTGGAACAAGTGGTATGCAAAGGTACTTTATAATCACTTCTTACCTTCTGACGTCATTTGTACATACCTCAGCTACTCATAAGCTCCTTCAAAGCAAGGGTTAAATATTATTCACCTTTGTTTCTCGCATGTAACTACCAAAGGGCCTTGCACATAAGTGTTAAATACGTTTTGGTAAATGACTTAAACAAGGTTTAGCTCTGCTGCCCCTGTGACTTGACAGGAGGCTTAGCTGGAATCAGCATACTCAGAATGTAGATCTTGACGACTGCCTCCTTTCTACCCACAAACGTCACTGGCAAAATTTAGAAAGCTTTTGTTCTCCAGCTTAGCAGATCCATGTCTTTTAATGCACTATATATTATATATTTTACTGTACTCTATTCATTTTTCATATCAGTCACTGAGTAATTAGAAGTATTTCTTTTTCTTAACAAGTATCAAAACATTTCATAGCACCAGTTTACTCTGTAGAATTTTACACCCTGAGTAAGTGAAAGCCTTAATGATCAGAGTCAAACCTTAAGCATTGAAATCAGTTCTGCGGTGACATTTACTTAATTGTTTTACAAGACTGTGGCTCAGTCAAGCTTATCTTTTCCAGCAACTCTTATTTTTGATCTTATTATTTAAGCCATTTAGATCAAGTCCTTGGTGGGCAGGAGGTGGGTGGAATTAGACAAAGCTTCTATTCCAAAGAAGATGTAGTCCATAATTATGTCCAAACTTCCCAATTCATAGTCCATCCTAGCTGTTACGAGGATTAATGTACACGTTGTATGTAATACAGCAATGCCTCATTTATCACCGGAGAGGGAGGTCACCACCTAGTTCTGTCCTGAGCTGCCCCTGTCTCCTCTACACCCTCCACCATACTCCAGGGCTTCAACTGAGACTTCTATTCAAGTGGCTTCCAAATACAGATCTAAATCTCTGACCTTTACTCTAAACCCCACATGCCTACATTTCCAAACTCTCCATTTTGCTTCTTTAGGGACCATGTTATTTTCACGTGGCACTTAGTACAATGCTTTGCAGGGTATAAGAAAGTAATAAATAAGAAATGAAGCATTGTTCACAATAGCCAAGATAGGGAATCAACCTAAGTGGCCATCAATGGATGAATGGATAAAGAAAATGTGATATATACACAGAATGGAATACTATTCAGCCTTTAAAAAGAGGAAATCCTGTCATTTATAACAGCATGTTTGAACCTGGAGGACATTATGCTAAGTAATATAAGCCAAGGCACAGAAAGACAAATACCACATGATCTCACTTACATGTGGAATCTAAAAAAGTTGTACTCATAGAAGCAGAGAGTTGAATGGTGGTTATCAGAGGCTGGGGGTTGGGGGAGGGGTTGGGAAAATGTTCTTCAAAATATACAATATTTCAGTTAGGATGAATACATTCAGGACAGCTGTATAACGTGACTAAAATTAATAACAATGCATTGTATACTTGCAAATTGCTAGGAGAATAGATTTTAAATATTCTCACCACCAAAAAAAATGCATATGAGGTCATAGATATGTTAATTACTTGATTTAGCCATTCTACTATATATATATACTGTATATATATCTACTATATATATCTCAAAACATCATGTCGTATCCATAATATATACAATTGTTATTTGTCAATAAATAAGTAAATAATCTTTAAAAAATCAAATGAGCAAATGAATAAATATTTAATATGGAAAACCAAAGCTGACTCCCTTAAGAGCTAACAATTTTAGCCATTTTAAATAAGGAGCCTTTGAAAATGTCATATTAATAATATAATTACAGATCTTTTCAAACAAAATATACTAAACATATTTTTTTTTTACTTAGAGATCACCATTATGAATATCAGTTGCTGTAACACACAATGACATAGTAGTCTTTAGGCATTATTAATCAATTTAGAAAATTTGCCCTCCTCTATATGAGAGAAATGAAGTTGCTAGATAAAAGAAACTTGAATATAAACATGGCATAGCAAATACTGCTTCATTTGATATGGTACCTCCTCTCTGATTCTAGAGAATATACTAACTCTCAGAAAAGAAATAAGACCTATAAATGTAACTTCAATAGGAAAATATCATTGATTCCCTCCATCTCTTCCTATTTAAAGGTTATGATTTTTGCTGCCTTCTGCAAGACTTCCACAATCATCTTTTTCAGTGTTTCTTCAAGTGTGGTCCTTGGACCAACTATGTCAAAAACACTCAGACTGTATGCCAATATGCAGATTCTCAGGCCCTACCCCTGGCCAGTCTAATCAGAATCCTTTGGTGGTTGTGGGATGTTCCAGGTATTTTTTTTTTTAACACATTCCCCAGTGATTTGTTCTCAGGCATACTAGAATTTCCAGTGCCAAGCTATCATGTCCCCTCTGGTGTTCTTCACAATTCTCCTCCACCAACCTTCCTCCTACCTCTGTGCTTTCTTTTTCTGTTTCACACATTTTACTTTAACCGCCTTTTCTTGAATTTTCTGCTCTCTGGACCCTCCAAATTTGGAACCTTCTTTTGAATACGTTTTATGTCCTTCATTAATCTTTCTTTAATCAAGAACAAATAAGATAACTATTTACTTTCTGCACATATAATTCCTATAATTTGCCTAACACCTTTCCTGAGCCTGCAAGATAGGTAGACGAGTTACACAAAATGATGGAAACATATTTTCTGGAATTTTTTCAGAAGTGAGTGTAAGCACATTCATGTTCATAGATAGACGGACTAGATGACTTATAAAGCCATTTTGAGACATATCTAGAGTCTTTACATCATAATTAGTTTATTAATTTTCTGTCGTCTTCCTTTTAAGACATTTCTGTTAGTTTTCTGTCTTTGTATTTTGAAGTTTTTCTCTCCTAGGACTATGTTTTATAATTATTTTGTATCTCTCCTAATAGTAGAAACTAGCAATCTGCAATACATTTGTTGACCGGAATAAGTACATATTGATCTTTATTTTACATTATTGTTTCTTATATCACAATCAAGGTGTGAGAAGGCAGAAACTCTCCTATTACAATGAAATGAATATCACTAAATTACTAAATAAACTAAATTAATTTAATTTCATATTTAGTTAAATTTTCTCTGATAAGAAACTTTTAAAATAAAATCTTTTATAGTGGTATCCTATATATTTATACAGCAAATTATATCTTGAATAGAATGGTCAGAAATGTAGTAATATTCATGTAGGCTGGCAACAATGTGTCAGAGTGGCATGGGAGACAAGCTTGGTGTAATAGCCAAGTGGGCAGGAGATGTCTGTTGACATCCCACTCCTTTACATTGATCCAGAATCTTCCTAAGGGGGCCCTTCCTATATCCTACCCTGACCTGCCCTCCCATGAATGTCTGCAAACTTCAAAAGTACTCTTAGTCTTTTCTTAATAAAAGTTTCCAGTCCATCATGTTGTTATTTGGGAGAAAGTAATTTGATGTTTGCATTTTATAAACAAAGTTGATTGCAGGAAATGAGTTGTGGATTATTGACATCTATGAAGTCCATATTCTTAAGCCCCTCTCCCCAACATCAGAGCACTATGTGTTAGCAACTTGCTATCCCATTTGGAAAGGTCATGGTTTTGGGGAAGATTGAGCTAAATTCTGAGTACAGAATATTTGCCACTTGAATCTAGATCACTCTTTTTAAATGAAGTCTTTCTGCAGGAGGTAGTTACTTACATCAGCTGCCCTTCAAGGGTGAGTCAGGAGGATTCAGAAGAATTCAGCCACACAGGACTATTAGAGAGGAAAGAAATCATTGTGGCAGTGAGTCCCTGATATCAATGACAACATTAATTTCTCAGACTATCAATAAGGTCTTTCTCTTGTGGCCTCTAACCCTAACCCTAACCCTATTACAAGGAAGACATTTCTAATCATTGAGGGCTAGAATATTGAATTAAACAAAAGCAAACAATTCCGTTTGAAGATTCCTTCAAAGTTGAAAGGGGCCTCCTTTGTACCAGAGCCTGGTGTGGCCCAGCACTAGGAGTGTGTTGTAAACCACCAGTGCTTATTAGAGAGCAGGGGGGGAAAGTATCTTCTATTATATAAACAACAGAGTCTGAAGCTGTGAATCATGCATTTAAGTAACAGAGCTGTAGGCAAATAGCAATGGACTTGTAAGCAAAGATTACATTGAATTTGACAACAGGCTTGGGTGGTTTTTTTATGACTTCAACCTGACATTGACCTGATGAGCTTTAGAAAAATAGTCTTGAATTGAAGAGCACTCACTTCCCAGTAGAGGGATTTCCATGTTAATGGATATGCCAACTTTATACAGTAAAAATGAAGGCCAAGGGCATCTGAATCGTATGTATGATCCTTTCAGATTATTTTAATTGAGTTTTTCAATGTCATGCTTCATTGAGAAGAAAAAAGTTAGAAATCAGCATAGATTCATTTTTAATCTTATCCTCATTTTTAAAAATAATATGTTTAGCTTATCTTTCCTAGAAAATCTGATCTTATACAAAGATCATGGTGTTAAAACATTTTCTAAAACTACATTTCCAGAATTGGCCAATTCAGTTTATTTTCCTAATCTGTAGAATTTGGCCAAAATCAAAAATTCCTACCCTGGCCTTTTTATCTGCCTTCCAGGGCCCGAGTCCGGCATCAATTGCTCCTTCAGCTTCAAGATGAGTTGAGAAATGACTATTTGAGGAAGCGTGGATCACTGCACAGTCAGTATCCATCTTTCACCTCCACATCTCTGCGTCCACAGACTCCATGATCCAAAAATGAATAACTTGCCTTCTCAGTGAGAACATAAGTATTAACCAGAGATCCAGGGACTAACGAGAGTAAGTCAGGAGATTAGATCTAGATCTAGATCTTACACAGGTGGACAAATATTATACATCTCTGTCTAGGAGGTGATGCGTGATGCCATCCATCAGGTAGCAGGAGACAGCATGAGCATTGTTCAGGCCACATGGCACCCTGGGATATTCAAGTTGGCCCAGATATATGTACTCTGGAGACATAGTTTTATGAAAACTCTGGTGCCAAGGTAGTTCAGAATGAGTAGGACTGGGAAGTCAATCATGCATGGTAACTACATGAGACCCCTGCAGTGTTAGCCTAGAAAAAGCTCCTCCATTTACTCCTTGTCACAGAGCATCCAAGTCATCCTCTTCCTACACTCCCTCTCTCCAGCCAAGGTAGAATTTTTGTGCAATAGCTAAATCATAATGGGTTGGAAAACATTACCAAGAAGATTTGAGTCAGGACAGGCTTTCTTTCAGCATGAGATTTTATAACCTGAATTGAATTAAACATGAGAGATTAATTAAGAAACACAATTTGCATTATATTGATTATGGATTGTCCCAGTTACTATTGCTGTACAGCAACCCCCCCTAAAACTTAGTGGCACAAAACAATCACTTATTATATTCTTAGATTCATTGGGTCAGGAACTGAGACAGGCCACAGTGAGGATAGCTTGTCTTTTGCCACAATGTCTGGGACCCCAGCTAGGGAGACACAAAAGCTGGGGTGACTTGGGGCTGAAGTCATCTTAAGGTTTCTTTCCGACACGTCTGGCAGTTGTGTGGACTGTAGGCTGAGAGCTCGGTAGAGCTGCTGACTGAAGTGCCACCTCCAGCATGGCAGACTTCTTCCATGGTGACCAGCTCCTCCCAGAATGAGGAGAGAGAACCAGGAGGCAGCATTATGGCCTTTCCTGACCTAGCCTCAGACAGCATCATTTCCACAGTAACAGAACTATGGTTCACAAGCCCAGACTCAAGAGCAGAGTCAAAAATTCCATCTCTCAATATGGTGTACAATTTTTATATATGCTTTATATGTGTTTTTAAGTTCCCTCATTCATATAAGGCATAACTCGTGAGAACTAGAGCTGTAGTAGAAAAAAGCTATTGTGGTTACAACACAACTTTGATGAAATGCATATCTCAGTCACAAAACATGATGAAGAAGTGAAGAAAGTATATTAGAAAGTCTACGATAACACTAATGGCTATTAAAAATGCTTAACATAATCAGGCTTGGAAAAGCCCAGGTTTATTCACTGATAGTAAGATTTTATAACCATGCACTTAGATATTTAGAAACAATTTTATTTTCAGAATTTCCGCAAGATAAATAACTGCAATTATAAGTCATAACCTTTCCAGGTCCTAACCACCATTACCTTGAAAAAAAAAAATCATCCTATTACCAATTTTTAAACTTTTTATTATGGAAAATTTCTTCTTGGAAGTGCAGCTATGTATTGATTTCATTTGTTATAGTTCTACTGACCATTTATGCTGCTCCTTGCTCGGCATTACTTCACCCACCACGCAGAGGCCCTATTTCCTCTCCAAGCCTCCCTCGGTCATGTTCAAGTTTCACACCTCATTTTATTGAGTCTCTCTATGCACTCATATTTGTCATCACTTTTAAACATTTGAATTCCTAAGCTTGGATTGTCTTTTCATTAGGGCTAGAGAAAACGCATTCATGTTGGGACCTTTGATCTCTGAGGCACTACGTGATTTAAGTTTGTCTCAGATCCTCAGTTTCCTCTGTGCAGTAATGAATTTGGGCAAAAACCTGTATAACTTAGTTTTAGGTAAAATCTCTTTTTTAGGGTTTTTAAATGATGGGATGAGAAAGAAATTGACCCCTTTGAGAAAAGAGGAGGTAAAATGGAGCGGCCTGAAGGGACCCCTGGAGATTAACTGGCCTCTGTTTTGAGCAGGGAGCTCTGGGGTCCCGGAGAACAGACCAGGGACAGCTTGGACCGAGAGAGATTATGGGCAGCAGCAGCTCGGAATAATAGGTGGTTTAAAGGATATAATTAACAACCTTCTTCTGAAGAGCAGCCCAGCAGCCTTAGAAAGAGGGGGTCAGGGGCCCTTTGTGAAAGGCCCCAGGGTAAAAACCTCTTCCAAGCACAAGGGAAAGCAAATGTTTAAATAAGCAGTTCCCATAATAGTTAAAGAGTGACTTCACTTGCATGTAGGAGCTTGTATTTGCTACAATCAGGTACCTTGTCACTTACAGAAAGAACTTTATCATCATGTGTGATATTTTCCTAACTAAGAATATAAGAAAAAATAATGTGTGTGCATTCCTTATGTGTGTATATTTAAAGAGAATTAGAAACACAGAGAAATGATCTTTCACAGAAGGAATAAAGGCAGACCTGTCTGTGCAGCTTAACTTGCCATGGTGTGCCGCCCAGCTTGGATTCATTTCTGTTTGTAAAGCCCATAAAAGTCTTGAGTGAAAACTTCCGTGGAAAAGCTTTTATAATTCAGAAGTCATCATTCAGGCAAAACCCAGACCTGGTTTGGCTCCTTGGCTGGCACTGCCTGGGGGCCTCCTCCCTTTGTTCTGCTCTGCACACAGGGAGAGGAGGAGCCAAGGAAGATGAAAGTTCCTGACACTGGCGCCTGGCAGGACAGGTCCAGCAACTTTCAGAACAATGCAAATCGAATAGCCAAATTACAGTATTTTTCCCAAACTGAAATGACTTTCTTCACAGAAAGTTGTTACATTTGGTTTAAACGTGCCAAGTTCTACCATGACCCATTTGAAGGCAGCTGCAGTTGAGTTCTACTAAGCTGCAAGATGCTAGTGAAACACCATCAGATTCGTCCACCAGGTTTAAGCACCAAAACTGATGGTGTGAGGCGAGGCATGCTTTTCTAGGCTTCCTGCCCAATGGCTGTTTGAGGTTTGTTTTTAAATGTTTAAAAAGAAACACCCCTTCTCACTTTCCATCTTCAGAAATGGGCAGAGGTTTTTGATGGCGGCGGCGGTGGTGGTGATAGTGGTTGTCCTTGTTGTGTTTGAATGAATCACCAAAAACCAGAGAATGTCGCGGCAGGAGTGGACTCTGAAGATCCAGCCCAATCACCTCCATTAACAATGGAGGAAGGAGAGCTTGAGGGAACAGCAGCAGCTCTAGAAGAAGTGAGGCCTTAGATGGAAGTCAACTATGGGGCACATCCTATTGTTATGTATCCCTCATTTGACGGAACAAAAATCAGAAAAGTTCAATGCATCTTCCCAAGTGCACAGAGCTGGTTATTAGAAGGGCCAAGAAAAAGGCCACTGGGCTAAAGACAAATGAACAAATGAATGACACTTCCAATACCGCATGAAAATTCATTCCAAATCCAACATATGCCGCTCATGTTGCCCCGTCATTTGGATGCTCCATACAGATCCTCAGAGTAGGCAATAAGGAACTGATAGTCCACTGGAAACATCCATACAGATGTGCCTCGCTTTATGGGACACACAGTGCTACTGTGCAGGTAGATTTGACTATATTTCTAATATATACGAACAACTCTGTTTAAAAAAAATTCCTTGTAAAATAGGTACCTTTTCTGAAAAACAGAATAAGCAACCTCAATTTATCTACTTTGTCAATCCAAATTTTCCTACATAAAATTCGCTTCACCTGGGTCTTCTTAAATTAAATAACCTGAAAGAGTTAATGGAGCCCGCATCCTTCCTACAGCCACTGTTGTAGAATGCGCATTTTGAGTCATGATCCCCAATGGACTTTCAGAACCAAAAATCAAACTCTTTGCATGTATTGTCCATGTTGGTTTCCTCTCTAGACTTAGAACAATGTTTTATAAAGTATTCTTCTGTGTATCTCCTTCTTCTACCTTGCAAACGTGGGGCTAAGTAGATAGGATCACTTGTTGTTTTGATTGAATTGGTTGGAGTGGAGCCGTTGCCACAGCCTCCCCAGGCAGGAGGCTCTGTCAGTATACAGCAGGATGGAAAACGCGAATGCCCACAGTGCCAGTTGATATAGATGAGCAAAGTAGGTTAGGGCAGAGCAGAAACAGGGAATGGTGTGGGCTGTGGAGACGCAGTAGCCAGTGCTCCATCAGATGGGGCGGGTGCTACT
Organism: Cheirogaleus medius; assembly: GCA_008086735.1. Lineage (NCBI taxonomy): Eukaryota > Metazoa > Chordata > Mammalia > Primates > Cheirogaleidae > Cheirogaleus > Cheirogaleus medius. Next base: position 14,898,120 of record VBSM01002121.1, on the reverse strand, counting down.
CGGCTCCAGCTCATGGTTACCAGGCACAAATGTAGGCCAGGTTTTGACAGACTGTTCAATTTTTTATGGGAAAGTATAAATCTAGACTATTTAATGTAAAATCTTCTAACTTGCTGATATTAGCAGCTAACTCAAATTTGTTTTAAAACCTTGCAAGTGAGAGTCAAATTTAAAGTTCTTTGGTCCACTGGTTGCCATTGGGAGACCTCCAGACCCTACTATAATATTTAGTGAGTATTAAATTGTATGAAATAGCATATTTGTTTTCTAAATAAAACACAAGTAAAACCACCTATCTTTCTGTAGAAATCATATGCATCCTTTAATCTTTGCCTTAATCACTTCTTTCTTAAAGCTTTCCCTAACCCCCTGACATCATACATCTATCTGCAAGGTCTGTGCTGCATGGTTAATGCTTAACTCTATCCTTTCTTTCATTGTTTCTAATTATTTCACATATTCAGACTTCATCATAAGCATTTCCAGGGCAAGACTCATATCTAACACTTCCTTTATGGCAACCTGAAAGCTCAATAAATGTTTACAGTTGCTATTTTTTTTAAATAAAAGGAAAAGAATAGCCTTTGCAGACACACAAATACATAGTTTAGTGTCTTGAAGTTCCTGAATTTCTAGCCTAGACAAGCTAACAAGTTAACGTCTGCGGGCACCTTGCCCTGATGAGCTGAGAAGCACTGGCTTGCCATACATTTTTGAGAAGAAAGCACTTGGCAAAATAGCTATGAGTTCATCATGTCTTTTCTAGAATAAAAATATTGTAGGCTATATTTAGACCCATGGGGGTGATGTGGTCCTTTACAAGCCTTGACAGTGAATGAGAAATTTTCTGAGTCAACTCTTGTCTGCGGGAAACCTTCACAGTATTTATTCAGATTTATTTATTTATTTTATTTTTATCCTGCCTCAGCCTCCCTAGTAGCTGGGACTATAGGCCTGTGCCACCACGCCTGACTAATTTTTCTATTTTTTGTAGAGACAGGATCTCCCTCTTGCTCAAGCTGATCTCGAACTCCTGGCCTTAAGCAATCCTCCCACCTTGGCCTCCCAAAGTGCTAAGATTACAGGCGTGAGCCACTGTGCTCAGTGCCTTCCATTGATTTAAACATTAAAAGAATGGTAGGCCCAATCATGGGTCAAGTTCATGTTCCGCGTTCACTTTTCCCAGAATTCTTTGGGCCTTCTGAGAGTGCTTTGGAGGAGCAGAAGCAGGTGTGGTGGGAGGAGAACTAGAGCAAGCGTTGAAGGTCCAGAAGTGATTGACTACTGTCTTTGTCCCTAGGCGGAAGTGAAGATGGGGTGTCTGAGAAATGGCAAACAACTTTTTTGTTTGCCACAAGCAACTTTTTGCCATGTTCTGGCCATTTAAGTTCTCTCTCTGCTGCCAAGAGCAGGCTGCCCAAGGATGGGTCTGGGACTGGGCCTGGCATTTGGTATGAGTTGTCCAGCACTACCTGTGAGTAAGGAAGTATAGAAATAGCGACCCCTATGAATCCCTAAGTCCACTAGGTTTGATGTGATGTGGGATCCAGAGGCTGAGGTGAAAGGGGCCCACTCTGGTGCGAATTGACTGCCTGACCAGTGGAAAACATTGTATTCTCTCCCTTACCTGGCAATACTCATAAAATACTCAGAAAGGCTTTTATTAAAGAAGCTCTGAACTTATATGCCTCTCAGATACTTCTTTACAGTTCTCATAGTTTCCCTGTATTGTTTGTTAATCCAGAAAAGAAATAAATCATTAAATAAACAGACCACATCATTGCATTAGGAAGCAGACTTTGGAATACAAAAAAATTGGGGGGAGGGTGTTTACTAAAAACAGTGCCTTAGGCAAACAATACTTAGGTCAAAATAAATATTAATTAATGTTATTTTGAATATTTAGTTGTAACTCTGATACTATTGTCACTTTCTATTCAATAGAATTTACTGTTAAATCATGAAGTTTCCTTTTTTTTTAGTCACTATGTTGATCCAATTGCATCTTTTTCATCTGCAAATTTGCACAAGTTGCTAATAAAAAGTGATGCAGAAAATACAACTCATATATCCTTGGGATAATGGCATTTACTCTGTCCAAAAGTGAATGCTAATTATAATAATAGAGAAATTTATATTCGTTTTTCTTGATTGTCCTTTATCTTTCTCTCAACAGCCTTCGTGTTCATTTTTTTCTCATGAAGCATCTTCTGGTTGGAAACTTGTCAAATTTCATCAGGTAAGAAGTACTCAAAGTGAACCTGTAAACCTTGTTGCAAAAAAACCCCAAGTTTAGAAAATCTAAAGATGGTATCAGCCTTGGACAGATATCTAGAATATAAATTGGGAAAGGTCAAACAAGGTCTCTAATGATGCACAATTCAGAGTACACTTTAGAACAGTAGTTCTGAAAATGTGGTCCCTGGACCAGCAGCAATAGTAGCACCCAGGAGCTTGTGAAAAATGCATATTCTCAGGCCCTCCCCTGTGCTTTAATAAACCTTCCAGATGATTCTGATGCACACATAATTTTTAGAACCAGTTTTAAATAGGTTCCACAGAACAAAGGAAAAGAAAATGTCTCCTCTGGACTGGTGGAATTTGATGGATTTGATGTCTCTTCTGCTTTTCTTTTCTTATTGTTCTTTCTTCCTTCAGGTTTATCCAATCCTCATTTAGCAAGCTAAAGTTTGCTTCATGAAATCATACTTACTGTGTTTATGACAACTTAAATGCTATCTAATGTGGGAGTCCATCAAAACTAGGTGTTCAGGAAGTTGTCAACTAATGACCTGATTTAAATCCCTCATTAGCTTGAGAAGGAAAATAGTCACAAAAGGCACATCTATAAAAGGGTGTCCAACTTCTAAGATGGTTGCTTTTTGCAGTTAATGTTCATAGCACATTCTCTTTACAAGTGAAATTAATGTGGGCCAGTAGTGCTGAATTGTCACCTCTGAAGTCATTTGCAAAGGATTATGTTATCCAAAATGTGATCTTGTCATCTCATAGTGTTTAGGATGTGTTGGAGTTCCCTGTATTATCCAGTATTGCCAATTTGAAGCCAGCCTAGATAGCTGCCCAATAGCCATTTCACCCCCATCCTTACTCTGATTTAGTATTACCCTGGGAATACCATTGAATTAACTATCTGCTAAACTTAGAATATATATAAGAATACTGTCATTCTGAAATAATTGCTAAATGTTGCCCCCAAAGCACCTTTGCTTAAGATGACCCCACCTTTGCAAACATATGCATGATTTCTTCTTCATATCCTACTTATTTCTTAAGCAAGTAGGTATCAGAGTTTCTAAGACTCCGTTTCCTCATGTATAAAATACAGATAATAGAATCTATGCATTAGAATTGTTCTAAAAAATAAGGCAGATAATTCGGGAGCATGTAGCACAGTGCCTGGCTTAATAAATATTAGCCAGGATTAAAGATCATTTTATTAATAGAATCTTAAATTCAAAAATGTCACATTAGACCTTGTTCCCTTAAAAACAAGCACACAGGGAGGATACCAAGTGTCTCTCCCTTGCATGGTTCACTTACCTATAACTGCCCCCATCCCCACCAGGCCAGCAGCACCACCACTATTACATTTTCTATGAAGATTTGTTGTTGTTGTCACATCCCTATTCTCTGCTCCTTTAGTTCCTTGGCCATTGCTAGCACTCCAGCACAGGGCTAGGTAGAATTAGGGACATGATAAAGTATGGAAAAGCACCAGGCATAGCCCTTGCACAGTGCTAGGACAGCACAGAATAGCGCCTGCTAATAGCTTCTCTAATGTCCACCAGCCCCTGGAGCAAAATCCAAAAGGCCAGCTGGGTGACCCAAGTGCAGGCATCAAAAGATCAAAGGACCTGAAGAGGACCTTGAAAGGTGATTTATCTCTCTAACCTCTATTCAACTTACAAAGCAAAAATGTAATCAATTTTCAAAGATTTCAGGAGAAGGAAATTTCCCTAACCTTTCCCATAAATGCTAACGTGAATGGAGAGAAGTTATAAATGATTGTGAAATCTCATTTTGGCATTAAGTTCAAATATTTCTTAGAGAGAATATGCTGGAAAGGTACAGTTCCATCTATGACAAATTGCCCTATAGATGGTTTTGGTGAGGGGAGAGACGTAGAGGTGGGAAAGGGGATTCTTGAAAGAGAGGCATGTAAAACATTAGGATTAAATAAATGTCCAATGAACAGGAGAGTTCTAAGGTTGTATTAGTGACATAGAAAAATGAGAAACATCTGGAATCTGTACATATTTTGCTGGTCAGAAACACAGTTTTGAGGTCCTTTGTTGAATCATTTACTTTGTAAAGACTTATTAAAAACAAATGCCTCAGGTGGTTGAAGAGAGAATGTATTGAATTCGGAATGTCAAGGCCTTTAAGGGAACCATTTCAAACAGTTTTTACTTTCCATCAACTAAGCTTAATTCTGTCTCTCAAACTAGTCCTTTTGTTCTGTTTCAATACATACTTGAAGAGTCAAAGGCTTACAGACCCACTGGAAATTTAACAGCAAATTTTTGGAGAGAGAAAGAGAAGACTAATTTTCTTCACATTCTTAAGTTATATAACTCTTTCATAGCCAACACTCTTCTCACAAAAAAAAAAAAAAAGAAAAGAAAGAAAAAGAGAAGGGAATTTACCTAGATGATGGCCCTTTTATTACAGACATAGCTGAGATATAGAAATGAGGTTATTTTCCAGGGAGAAGAAAAAGAAGTTATGAATCACTTAAAGCCCACACTGTTCTCCATCAGTGCTTTCAAATGCCCTTGCTGGGCCTGTGACTAGCTGCTTAGTGGAAGAAAGCAGGGTTACAGGCCAATGAGGTGACCTGGTGTTGGAATCCTGAGGACACCACTGACTTATTGCATGCCAATGCCCTGCTGGCCTTTGTCCTGAGACAAAGGAGAGGGGGAGGGATAAAGGGGAAGAAAGAAAGGTGAATCGGGATAGAGGTGAAATAGGTATTCCAGAAATACTCTCCACCCTCATCAATTTGCTAGTCGTCTCTAGTACTTTATAAAAAGGTAAATATTGTGCGAAGCCAGCTCTCAGGGAAGGCATAGAAAGGAATCTTACGTTGAGCATAAGGTGTATTTATGAAATTCTACAAGCATACTGAATTCCCATGGTGCTACTGTGGAGCCAGCCTCACTCTGGTCTTTAGTATTCCAGTTATGGTGACAAAGGCAGTCTTTATGTCTTATATCTCGATGCTCAAGCTATTCAATTCAGGAGACAGGACACCCTTACCTTAAAGGAGGCAAGGTGGAGGGCAGATGACTACTTGCCAAGACCATTGTTCTCATAAAAGAATAAAAGAATCTCCATGTATCAGTCAGACCACAGTCCTGGTTATCTCTCTAACCAAGTAACCTGACCCTAAAATGACAACTGGGGGTAGTTTGGGAGAAAGAAAGACGATAAAGTTGCTTTCTGGGAGGCATTCCTAGAATCCCTCAATAATTAGTTATTATTAAATTCATCGTCCTTTTCAACCTCTTTTTTTAATTTTCTAATTAGAGCATCTCTCTGAGTAACAGTTTCCATAGAATCACTAGCCACTGTGTGACTTCATGAGTTCTTTTCTTTGTGCAAAAGTTGCCTTTGATGAACCTGATTAACTTGCAAGGAAGGTCTTGGTGTGCTGGCCCCAGCAGCCCTGCCCTGCCCTTGGTTTTATACACATCAGTCCCCTCTGCCCTCAGCCATCATCTCTTCAGACTGAAAGTGCGACAGGCATCCCTTCTCCTCATTGCCCAGCCTTCCTAGTTTCCTCTTCTAAGTGGGCTCTGGAATTTACTGAATTGCGTCTTCCAAGCACAGATCTGGGTACAGAGAAAAATAGAGTATAAATATCCACAGAGCCTTAAAAAGTACCCTCATAAAAGGTCTTTTTAAGAAAATATCTGTATGATTTTTTATGATTGTGTATTATTATTAATAAAATACAATGTAAACATGTTGCTTTCATGGAGGACCAATTTGGCCTTTTTCATCCCAGCAAGGAGCCTATAAAAAGATCTCTTTTATGTCTAGAGAGATGATGCCTCAGCAGTCACTCAGTCAGAATGGCTACCAGGGACCTCTTTATTCATACTATCTTATTCCCGAGAATGGCTTAAATTTGACTTTTAAGATTTAATTTGTTATTTAATTTAATTTTAAGATATAGCTTAAATTTTAATTTTAAGATCCAGAGACAGCCCAAAGTAAAAATTATGGGAAAGGAATTAAGGCAGATAAGCAATTCTACCTTCTCTAGTGACATGAAATGACTATTAACAAGATCGGCTGTGAACATGAGGGCAGCTTTCTCTGTGCTCTCCCAGCATCAGGCCCTTGTGGGCCCTGCGTCAGCTGAGGGCGCCCACCAGGCTCTGATGTCCTCCTGCGCATGCTCCCTGGCAGAGGCGCGGTTAGGGTTGTAAAGAAAGTGTCAGAGCAGCAAGCGTGACTTTCATGGACTTGCCGGGTGTCTATCAGTCTGTTTCTGTTTTCACGAGATTTTACAGAACTTTCAGCCTTCTGGTCACACAGAATGTTTTCTTTACGAAACCCTCAGAGATTTTTTTTCCTCTTCATCAGAACGGCTGGAATACAGAGCTTCCTCATGATTTCTTAATGGGATTCAGCTGCCCAAACTGCAGTGCTTTCAGCTGTATTTTAGAACGCGCTATGTCTCTGCCTCGTTTTTCATTTGCAGATGGCTGGAACTCTCTCGCTTTCTCCTTCTCTCTCTGCCATGACCAGCAAGAGCTCATGGACATGAGCTGCATCTTTGTGAACACGAACCTATCAGCAGGTATTCCCAGATGGAGCAAATGCCACCTTAGTTCAGACAGTTTCTGGTACGGTCCCATGTTCCTTGAGAAAAGAGACCTACGTTGGAGACCCCTGTCAGCACCAAACTGCTGGCAGCAAGTGGTTGTGGCCATGCGCCAGGAGGGCACAAGTCCAGCTTGAGCCTGTGGTCAGCAGGGCAGGAGAAGAGCAGACAGCAGACCCCAGACAAGGGGGAGTTAGCACCGCCGAGAAGCAGAGCAGGCCTGGCGCCCAGGACCAAGGGGAGGGGGCCACAGGAAGAGGATCTGAGACCAGAGCCCACAGAGTCCGCAGGGACCAGAGGGACAAGGCACGAAGGAAGCACAAAGCAAGCTTGTGTGCCAACATCAAAGAAGGCATTCTAATCAGTTCCTGCTTCTGGGTTCTTCCACATTCCTGCAGTGCAGACAGTGAGCCCAGCTTAGGTGGGAACAGGGAATTGAGATAGGACACACAGGGACAAGGGATCTGATGGATCTTTTAGATCTCCTAAGAGGTCATGACAACACAGAGAAAGAAGAGTCCTTTCAGAGCACACACGTGAACATTAAACGTAATGCAGTCTGCCAAGGCAGTTCATGCTAATGGAAAACTCTGTCTTCTGATCTCAAACACGCAGCCTATCTCATCTCTTCTTTTGAAGTGGAATGCTTTTAAAATTTTTTAATCCTATAAAATGCAGTATGTGACTCCCTTCTGTGACAGAGCTTCTCTTTTGGTCCTCTGTGAGTGGACATCAGCTTATACTTCCCTCCACCCCTAAGGTCACGAGCTTCATGATTCCTGTGACCCTCAGCATGTTGTCCTGTGGCCTAGTCCTTCGATGTTTTCATTTCCACCATCTGCAAAATCTCTGTCTTCATAGCCCTTAAGAGTCCAGATATATGCACTCTGGGGACAAGAAGCTGCCAATATCAAATTAGCTCCTTGAGCCCTGTGGTCTGGTACGTGGTGTAAATGCTGTACAGAAGACAGGTCCTCATCCTGGTTCCATCTTTCACTGGCCACGTGATGTTAGGCAAGGCTCTTCCTCTCTTTGAGCGTCGCCTGCCTGCTCTGATGAGCTGTTGTAAGAATCAGACGAAATAATAAAGGGTATAGGATTGTAAATTTTAAAGCACCGTACAAGTGCTTTAAGTGAAAGGCATTGTTATAATAAAATATGGATCCTTGGCTCCCACTGGGGTGGGGCTGAGCCTCTTCCAGCCATTCTCTTGGCTTGTTTGTGTAACCTCTGGTGATATTTCAGTAATTGTTGGGAGGCATAGGTTTCAGCATATTCTTTGTTTCTTCTGTGGTATTCACAAGGCAGTCACATCTGCCATGAACTGATCCTTATCAGAAAGGATGGGGTGGGGATATATGTAGTCAACAAAGGCTTGGGGGCTCTGGGTAAATGAGACATCTTAAATAGGAGTCATTTAACTACTCCATCAAGAAAAGAACAGCAAAAATATTACCAAACCCATGACACAAACAGCCAATAGCATAGCACTATGGTTTTTACCATTTGAAGTTTCTAGTCTAACATGTTTCATTTCCAGCAGCCAGCATCATCGTGAACATTAAGTTTAACTGAGTTGCTCATTCAGTTAAGCCTCAGCAGATAGTTTTGCATATCAGATATGTGCCAATCCCTATGCTATGGGTATAACCTTGAGTAATTCATAGATTCTTCCTTAAGAAACTCATATACAAATAAACACATAAAAATGTTAATGCAATAATTGCTATATTCAAAGTATTATGGGAGTGCAAAGGATGGAGCAACTGACTCTGTGGAAAGTAGAAGAAGAGGTAACATGTGGCTTGGCCCTTCAAGGATGAATAAATTTGGTCACTGAGTGAATACAGAGCAGTGGTTCAGATCATGGGCTCTGAGGCCAGCCCACCTGCTTCAAGTCCTGGCTCTGCTATTTCCTAACTACACAGGGTAGCTAGTTACTTTTGACCTTTTGATGCCTCAGTTTCTTTATCTCTACAAAAATACCCATAGAGGCAACCTCATAGATTACTATGAGTAGAAATGAGTTCAGGCAGTTCCTGTCATGTGGTTGGTCACTCAATAAGTAGTAGCCATTATTTTTGTTATTATTGTTCTTTGCTAATTTAACAAGCAGGAAAGAGATTCCTGGAACTCTTAGAGATCTCATCTCTGAATTTAAGAGATTTACCATAGCATCATTATCATTATTAATAACAATAAAGCTACCATTGATACCAGGCACTAGATTCTTTTTTTTTGACACAGGGATAGAGTGCAGTGGCATCATCACAGCTCACTGCAGGTCACACTCCTGGGCTCAAGTGATCCTCCTGCCTCAGCCTCATACGTAGCTGGGACTACAGGTGCATGCCACCATGCCATGTCTGGCTAATTTTTCTATTTTTTTTTTTTTTTTAGAGACGAGGTCTTGTTCTTGCCCATGCTGGTCTTGTGCTCCTGGCCTCAAGTGATCCTCCCACCTTAGCCTCCCAGAGTGCTAGGATTACAAGCATGAGCCACCATGCCTGGCCACTAGATGCTTTACATATGTAACGTTACTTAGTTCTGATAACAACCTGAGAATCAAAAACCCTACTTTGAAATATAAATAACACCACAAAAAATACAAAGTAAGTAAAAAATACGTGGCACAGAGAGTGGATGAAAGAGGCGTACGTAAGAAGAGATACTTACAATCTAAAGTAATGAGGCAAAAGTCAAAAGGATTACAAAATGGTAGGTTTAAGGCAAATGGGGTGCCAGGCATGGTTTTTTGTTTGTTCTCATTTTTGCTTCTTTGCAAGTTCATGGCCTCTAAGCAGATCATGCCTTTTCCAATTTCCTGCAGTTCTCACCACTTATGTCATACCCAGCCCTGAAAACATTTGAGCATTGAAACTTGTGATATGCAGATAAGGATCTAGAACTTGTGTTTTGCGACTGCTTGGGTTTATTGAACAATGTTTTTGTACCAGGCACTGTGCCAATACTTTCAGATACATGATCCATATAACATCATGAATAGGGTATTATTATCCCAAATTTATGGATAAGGAAACTGAGTCTGAGAGAGGACAAGTCTAGAAAGAGTAACAGGATGAGAGGCACCAAAGCAGGGAGGTTCCTGGCTTGTTCTGAGATTCCCATGACCAAAGAGGAAGATTCATGCAGGGGAGTGGTAAGAGTTTGGGTGGAAGAGGTCGAATGGCCTCAAAGGCCAGGCTTAGGAATTTGAACTTGGCTATGGGAAGCTAAGAAATGATAGGTTCCCTTTTCTTCATTTTAGCTTTACAAAACCCACTGACAGCAAACATACAGGCTGCCACAGGTTTGCTCTAAGGAGAAAGAGGTGCTAGGTGGGGCCAAAGATGTTTCACTTCCCTTTGAAATTGCCCTGCTGTAGGCAGGACAGTCCTCTTTCTCTCGTGAGAATGTGAGGGAGGAGGGGCCTTCCTGTAAATGTTCTCAGTTGAGTTTTCCTATTATATATAATATCATTTTCAAGAAAATGGCCACCCAATTCACCCCCGCCCGCAATTCCAGTCCTTGAGATCTGACTAATATTTAAGCCTCGCATTTCCAAGTGCCCTCAAAGTACAAACTCCTTAACCTTTGATGCTAAGAAGTTCCTTATGACACTCTCCTGTTTTCCTTCCCACTCTCCCCTCCCTTCACACCCACGATGCACCCAGCCATGCCGATCCAATGATTGCTCCTGAAAGCACCAGATTTTCTCCAAAAATCTTTATCAGACTATAGTCACAGTGGAGACCCAACCTCTGTAGTGCCTTGCACCTTCTTCTAGGGTACAACTGCTCACTAAGGCCGTGTTTTTTACTTTAGATCACAAGTCTGTGATGGTCGGGATCCTATCCTGTTCTCTGTTCAACGCCCTGCACCTAGCACATCCCAGAACATAGACAATGCTTGAGAACAACTTGTCATGTGAATAGTGATAAAATGAGTGAATAAATGACATGATTCCCTGATCCGTACTCATTGTTGGATCCTAATCTTCAACTTGCCAGTGCATTCACCCTCTCTCATGGTTCATCTGACCCTAGACCCCCATCCCCCTGCAACTTGGTCATTGATTTCCAGGTCCCTCTCTAGATCTGACATACTCTCCACCCTGTTCACAATATGACAAGTGCACACACTCACCACCACCAAAAGCAACAACAAAACTGTCTTTTCTCTGCTTTCTGGGGCTCGTCCTTTACCAAAAACCATTGTTTCCTGCCAGAGCTCTGATACCGTTACCCATGAAATGTTCCTGGGACTCACAGTTCTCCATTTCCCTCTCAGATCCAATAATTATGTTTGAATGGACTAGACTGGGAAAAGAGACAGGGAGAGGAGCCCTAACAGCATCTCGATTTTATAGCATTTTTGTCAGCATTTCCCGGAGTAGGAGAGAGATGTGTATGTGTGTGTGTGCGTGTGTGCGTGTGTGTGTGTGTTTGTGATATATCAACGCATACCTGGGCATGGTCTAGCTAACTCTCAGAAAATGAGTGGCCTGGGAGGAATGTGACTATCTCCCTGCTCATGGGGAAGGGATAGGCCCTGGATGGGCAGTGCCAGCTGTAGGGACTCAGGAGTTCTCCAGCAGGACAAACCTGGAAGTCCAGTACCAGCAATAATAATTATTTTAGCAGCATAATTGCAAAAACCTATGAGCACTCCCTGTGTTCCAATCACTGTGCTAAACACTTTATATAGATTATCTCAATTATGCCTTACATCAACCCTATGGGGTGGGAGCTCTTATTATTCCTATTTGACAACTAAGAAAGCTGAGGCACAGAGAAGCTAAGTTCCCTGCACAAGCTCACGCAGTAAGTGGTGGAGCTAGGATTTGAACCTAAGCACTCTGACATCAGAATTCCACCCAATACAAAATGGTTCAAAACAGGCACCCTTTAACTATTGAGAGTCAGAATGTAGAAGCATCACAAAAAAGTGACAACATTTGTTTTTACACTATAACCCTCACAGCCTGAGGAAAATGAAAGAATCATTGCCTCTTTAGGAACACATAGTGGGAAAGATATTAAAAGTATTTCTCAACATGCTGTACTTCCAGCAATTTATAAATTTGTAAATGTGTATTATTACACGTACAGGGTGAGTGAGGGAGCACAGGGCTGCCTGCCACACGTTGCACTGGAGTGCTCCGCAGAATTGTGCAGTGCACAGCCTGCTCCACTTTACATGATGGCCCAAAAAGGCAGACTTCTTTATATCCATGAATTACTTATCAGCACTAAATGGAGACCTATTATTGGGGCTTGAGCTAGTGTGGCCTTGAAAAGTTAAATAAAAGAAAAAAGATATGTAAATGAGAAACTGGCTGCCACAGTACCATAGAAAGCAGGTATCTTTCCCAACATGGCCCCAGAGTCTCTGCAGCCTCCTCTGCCACCGTGCCTTTCTAATCAACTGCACCAATGTCATTGTCATTAAACTTGCCACCATTTCCCAAACATGCATCCTCCCGCACTTCCCAGTCTGTACAAATACTTCTCCCTCTTCCTCAATCTCTCCCCTATCTTTCTTCACCCACTACCTCCTTCTCCCTCAAGACCTATATATTCATCCATGCCTCATTCATACATTCATTCAGCAAACATTTTTGGAGCACCTCAAGTAGATGCAGAAGTGAGCAAGATGAGGAAAGCATCCCCCCCCCTTGAAGTTGCTCACAGTTTAGAGGGGGAATTAAACAAATAAAGTGATTCCACTCCGAGCAGTTTTATAATTGTTCTCATTCTCTTTCTTCCTCCATGTTTTGGAAGCATTTAGAGTCCACATCCTTGTCAGTCAAGTACCAATTTGAAATGCTTAAAGCTAAACGAATACATAGTAGAGAAACATAGAAAACATGTTGAACGCTATAAATCAGTGCTTATATGTATGTATCTCCTCTGGGTTCATTTTGTGAGGAGGTAATAAAATGCTAAGTTAAAGCTCTGTTGATTTCCTCCAGGCACTTGTCAAATTCTTGGCATCACATTCTACCCCATTTCCAGGATTCGGAGGGTCTAAGCAGCGCTAGTGAAAAATTTGGTTCAGCAAAATAACCTTATATTTCATTCTAGCCTGAAAATGCTCCCCCACCCCTGCCATTAAATGTGTGAAGCTTGAACGAGACAGCTATACATAGTGTGAAAATAATTTCATCTCCAAAGACATAAGGTAGCATATTATTTTAAGGGAACCACAGCAGGTGAATGACTTAAAAAAAAAATCTTCTGCTATGAATACCAAGTCCCATCTGGCCATGCATGTTCCATTTCAAGACAACAAGGCTCATCTTAGTAGACTGCGAGCATTTTCAGGCAGGAGCTGTGTCTTACTTGTTTCTCTAACCCAGGCATCCAGCGTAAGGCTCAATAAATATTTGTGAATCTGTGATACATACCGATCAAAGTAGAAGTCTAGGTTATTTTCTAACGGTTCGTCATGCTCCCTAGTGTTCTGGAGAAAGGGTCACTAGACTGTGTTTCTCATATGTCTGGTTGAGGAGGGGCAGGAGGAAATTTGTTTTGCTTTGTTTTTGAGCTATGTCATAATCCAGTAGAAACCAGGATGAGAGCAATGACCTTGTCCGTCAAGATAGCTTAAATACTTATTGATCATCCCACTTAATGAGTAAAGCCGTTGGATGACATTACCTTCCCTGTGAGCAATACTCAAGAAAATAATTTTACACTCGGTTTTAGTCTACTATGACTTTGAAGTTTTGCTATATTTTTACCTCGGGAATTGTAGCCACACCATTCTATAGCTCCAGGCCCCAGGTAGCTTCCAAAGGCTGGATAGAATCATCAGGAAGCTACAAGCCTTCCCACTACCCCGTACTTCTGCTGCAGTATGCGTCTGTCTGGATCCCCTGTGAGATCTACTTGCAGACAGGAACCAGCTCATGGAGCCATGCTTGGTCTGAGAAACACAACAGTCATTTCACCTTCAATGCATTGTGATATTTAATGTCATGATCCTCTTCCTGTCCCACTTGGCATTGGCATTTGGTTTGACTTGGTAGTGAGAAATGTGACAAGACTATGGGAAATTTTCCTTCCAGAGCACTTCTTAAGGGAGCTTGACTGCTTTACCAGAAATTTGTATTGCTTAGCATGCATGAAATGCCTCTTTGGTACATTAGTGTAAAAGGTTCAAGGCAAAATAAACACATTTCATCTTGACCATATTTGAAACTCACAATAAAAAGAAGTTAAAAAGGTAAGCTGATGAAATAAGGAAATTTTATCATTTTATTCCACACGTATCTTTTACTTTCTCCCCTTTCCCGTAATAACTTCGCCTCAACATAATGGCACTCGTATGCATTTTCAAAGGATTTTCATTTTATTGTTATTGAATTATATAAAGTAGTGTCAGTAAATCCATTAGAAATTCTCATTCCCAACTCCCACGAGTTGGCTATAAAGATTCAAAAAGAAACCAGGACATGAAGGACAAGCCAGTGGCTGCAGTGGTAAGGTCTTTATTATGTTTGTTTATGTCGTAATCTTTGTTTGCCAAACCAAAATGGCTTAAAGTTGCAGTGCACCAGGTAGGTCCTGGCCCACTGCCTTCCGGTGTTTGTTCAGAGGAACGGCTGTGTCGGCAATGCCTTGCTGTGTCGGCAATGCCTTGGTGTCCCTTCCCCACGCCCCGTACCAAATCCTCCGTGTTTTACCCAGTCACACACCCCTCTGGGGGGACTGTTGCATCCGCTTGATGCCAATGTTCTTTTAGTGACAGAGTGACAAAGGGCCCTTTGTTGATCTGAGACAGGCTCCTAGATTTTCAAATAAGGCATTTAGTGGTAAAGGAAAGCATTTTTTAAAAAAAGAAGTATGTTATTAAAGAAGTCTGTTAGATACTCAAGAGCCAGTTTTTGAAATTCCTGCTTGTGCACTGTTGTTTTCTTATCATTTAGCCCATCAGAATGAATAAATGTTCTTTCTGAAGAGTTGAAGAAATGTACTGTTCATCCTGAGAGTCAGTAATAACTCCTGTGAACCATCTCTTCCTAAAAGTTGAAAATGCCCATAGATAGAGAGTCGATATTGGGCTGATTTTTGTTCTCATTTTCTTTCTCCAGATCTTGTATTCTCCTGCAAAATGAGTTACAGTACAATATCCACTCTTAGAGACTGAGTAAATTGCCATGGGGTACATGAAAGAAGTCAGGCATATTTGGGCTCTTTCCTCTAGAATTATATAAAATCGGTCTTTATCCCTGCTTCTCCCTCTTGTTGAGGCTGGATGGTAAGTCATTCATTTATTCATTCATTTACTTAATTCGTAATTTATCCAAAGCATTTATTAGGCATCAGTCGTTTACTAGGACATGAAAAAAAATATAAAATAGTGAAGATCCTTGCTATTTACTTGGGGAGACAATATCTACATGCATAAAACAATTCACTTCTTGAGATTTATTTAAAGCATGTAAAATTTAATTGTGATAATAATAATAGATGATATTTATATAGCATTCATTGTGTACCAGAAGCTCTTCTATGTGTTTTACACATATAAACACAAATATTAATCCTCACAACTATCTTACCAAGTAGCCACTATTATGATTCATTTTATACACAGTGAAACTAAGGCACAGAGAGGTTAACTAGCCAGCAGCTAGTAAGTAAGTAGCAGAGCTGGGATTTGAATCCAGGCAGTCTGGCTCCAGGATCCAGGCTTTTTGGCCACTGCCTACCATGTACATACACTTTTTGTAGAATGAAAATAATGCAGCCTGAGGTAACTCAGGAAAGCTGTCAGTGGAAGACATGGTTCTTAAGCAGAAACTTGATGGCCTAAGGTTTTGGCTGTAAAGAGGGTCGAATTGGACTTTCTGAGAAGCAAAAAAAGCAGCAAGAAAAGCTGGGATTTTGAAATGAATATGGCATGACGGGAGGAATGACTAGCTCATAAAATGGTATGAGAAAACTTTCATATAGAGCCTTGAGCACCAGGTTTAAAGGTTTAAATATATATCCATAGGCAGGTATATAAGCAAGGAATAGACTCATTCACATATCCATATAGTTACAGAAATGGAAGGAACCCTAGAGAGTATCAGTTCCAACTCTGCCCTTTATATTTGTAGGATCTACCATCCAGAGGGTGGAAATAACTCCCAGGGTCACTTACCCAGTGGCAGAGCATATCTCTTCTGATCCTTTGTTTAAAGCCATTTCCAATGTCAAGGCCACTCTGGAAGATTCAGAGACATTTGGTTCAGCCTGGAAGGGAGAGAAAGAGGCAAGGTGACCTGTGAGGCATTATTGCAAAATCCAAGTGAAGCACAAGGGGCCTGGGCTCAGTGAAAATCGTAAACTTTCTAAGAAAGGAGTGAGAGAACTTGATGGGATATCAGTAATAAAGGAAAAGAAAGAGCCAAGGTGCCTCCAAGTTGGCATAGCTTTGGCAGAAATGGGGAAATTGGGCAAAGGGAGAGTATCAGTTCACGTGTGGCACCTGTGAGAGGGAGGCGACCTTATTATAGTTAGTTCTGTGTGGTACCTTCTGTAACGTGTGATCAGATTCCAAGGCCCTTTGCAATTTTCCCATTAAGCAGTTGCCACTGTCATCAGTGTGTGAGCAAGTCTTTGTCAACACGGTGAGATGGAATTCAACTCAGTTTTGCTTTGACGTCCATTGACTACTCCATCCTGGTCTTTCTTTTGGTAGTTTCTTTCACTGCCAATCAGCTTCATGCGTGTTCACTTCCCTTAGAGTCTGTACAGGGTCGTGCTAAAAGGTATACATTCAGAGGGCAAATGGCCTAAATTTAAATTCTGGTTCTGCAACTTCTTACTTGTTTTGATTTCAGCAAATTGCCTAACTTTTTTATGGGTCAGTTTCCTCATCCAAAAAATGGCACTGCGATCAGTGCTTACCTTTGAGCAATAATGTGAGTATTGAATGAATGCACACATGTACAGCACTTAGCATAGTACTTACATGTAGCAAACAATAAACAGTAGCCATCGTTGTCGCTGCTCTGTGACTCCCCTTTGCTCCATTACAGTTTGAGTGTTTTTCTCTATGACAGCCTGGTGAGATGGAGTTCTTCCTTTCCACCAGGCACCCTGTTCCTGTGGCTGCTGTTGTGACATTAGCACATTACATTCACCCCAGGAAGCCCCCTCTGCTTCTCCAGCAAAGCCATCCAGGGCCCTGATTCCTCACCATATTGAGTCCCTCCCCAGTAAACCACCTTTCGCCCTCACGTATATGCACATACAACACAAGTTCGTTCCAGGGGAGTGGGTAAGGACCCCTTTCTCCTTCTTTATGTAATCTTACAACCCAAAATTGTGATTAGGCCACTGAGCTTTTACCCAAGAACTGTCAGACCAAGCATATCACCCAGTTCTGGAATTCACCTAGCTAAAGTTGCAAAATAAGTCTCTGCTTCTGAAGCAGGACTGAAAAGGGATTAAAGGCAAAGACTTGAGAGGCAGCTGGACCTAAGGTTAAATCCAGACTTCACATTTACTGACTATAGTAATTTTCCTCACCTATAATGTAGGAATACCTATCTTGTTTGTCGTAGGATTAAGGGTTATAGATCTATGGAAAACATCATACCTGACACAAAATGAATGCTCAATAAGCTGACTCTTGCTAGTATTATTACTGTTATTATTGTTGTCACAATAACTCCATTATCCTTCTAAGCTATAACAGGTATATATATTTCTATATCATTAAGGAAATAACTGTAAAGCCACCTTAATGATAAGTACAGTACACCTAATGTTTGAAAATGTAAAGATTTTTCAACAGTGTTTTGGATCTTGTTTTTGGCATTAATAATTCCATATCTAATGTTGGTGATATCCAACATTAGAAGGCATCAGAGCAATGTGGCAGCCAAACCATTATCTTATTGTTTGGGTTTCATCGTGAATGTTGGTTCCTGTAGCTGGAGGTGCCAATGGCCGGCCTGCCAGCAAGGGATATGTCATCTCTATAAGGTCAGAGGATTTCAATTCTGTGGGGCACTGAATTATTGCAGAAAGGGCTCTTTGAGGAGACTCAGACACTACTCTAAGGTCCCAAGTTGATATGGTGATGCCATTGTCTGCCTATTTTCCATATTCTTTATACAGATATCATAGGCCATGAGGCAGTTTTAGGCTTTTTGATAGCTCTCTGGGGTACATGGATAAGCTGATATGAAAATGTACAGATTAGTTTCCTCTGCAGCCAAATTTTAATAGAAGATTGAGGCGACATCTCCAAAACTATAGATGAGGTTGCAGTGACACCTCCGCATCCCTAGGGGGCACTGTGCAGATGACACCAGATTCATGACTGTCCCTGTCCCTGGAAGTAACCTTGAGGGTCTTTCCTACTGACGTTGGCCACAATGGTATTCTTACTCCATCTCTGTACATTCAACAGAACAAGGCAAGGCTTAGGGTTATAGCAAGATGGAAATGAACTCCCCAGTCCCGGAGAGGCAAGGGCCGTTTGGGTTAGGATTCTAGAGGACTATTTTTCATCCATATTTTCTTTCTTTTTTATTATGTTCTCTGGCATTACAATAGTCTGTGTTACTCTGCTATTTCATATGCTCTCTTCTACTTTGGCTGTGGTCATTTTAGACGATGAATTTTTATTAGATTCTAACAAAACTAGCATGGGAGAAGTTAAGGTGTTCTATAGGTCTCTACTTGATTATGTAACAAATATTATAAATTATAAATACAGGGAACAGAAAAACTCTCCCTTGCTGAAATATCTTCTAGGGTCTGTGGGAGGAGGACCCAAACAGGGGTCATAGATCTTCCATTCCTTTTAAGACAAATTTTAATGATCAGATTTAGTGATCAGATCTTGAATTCTCAAGATCTCTTAAAACTACGACTACATCAGGCTGCCCCCAGCCTCACACCCTGATAAGCCACTGTCTTTGCCTGTCACTGCTTTCAGTTGAAAGAGTTCTGGCTAACTTAAACTGTAAAGAATAAAATCAAAGATCATAGAGAAGTAAAGAGATTCTATGGGAAGGTCAGAGAAACAGACTCAAAACCCACACAGAGAACAAAGGAAACTCACAAAGTCTCATGCCACATAAACAGCTTGGCTCAGACACTGCCATATCTGGGGACTATATGCTATGGCTGGTGCCATTGCTACTGAGCAGTGGGTGTCACCATGACCACAATGAGGTTCCATTGTCCAGGCTCCCCCGTGTCACTCACTCTGATATTAAACCCCCAATGGGCACACACAGTTGACCCCCCACCACACAGTGGACAATGTGCCCAGCACGGGAAGGAGATCCAGATGATGAAGAGCCAAAACTGGCACATGTCCACTTTCCTTCTCATCCTCCTTTACCAGCTCACATGCTACCATGAATCACAATCCTTACAATGTTATCAATCCCATTTTACAGATGGGAAAACCAAGTCTCAGAGAGGGTAAGTGACTACTGAAAGTCATAGAGAATATTTATCACTTCTAGATTTTTGCTCCATGTACAGGTTATAAAACACTGCTACCTGGTTTTTTGGTTTGGGTTGGGTTGGGTTTGTTTGTTTATTTGGGGTTTTTTTGCCAATGGAATTTTTTTTTTTTTAATTTTTCTAATGAAACCTTAAAAGAGACCTCAATATCCAAGGCAGATTAAAGCAGCTGCTTGGGTCAAAGAAGGGTGAGGGAAAACAGAGCCCCATCTGCTTGGCTTCACATTCCTTATTTCACACATACTGAATACTCACCACTAAGGTTTGAAAAATGCTGCTGCCAGCCTCAGTGAGGGAGGTTGGCCATTCCTGGTTCATTTCCTGTCACTGCCTCTGTGGCCCTGGGCTCAGGAAATAGCTATGAGTTCAAATAGAGAGTTAGCTGTTCATACCCAATTTTGTCATGGCCATGGTCTAGCACTTCTCAAAACATGTCCCACAGAGCACTAGTTCAAGATATTAATAAATGATAAAGGTAAAGGTACAATGAGAAAAAAAAAGTTTTATAAATGTTGAATTTTTCACCTTAGCTAAAAATATAGAAAACAATAGGTTTGTAAAAATTAAAAACATTTGTTACCTACAAGGAAAGACTCTCAGACAGTATCTTGACTCTCCAAAGAAGTGATACAGTGTAAAAAAATTTCCAAACATTTGGCCAGAGGCCTGTTTTTCACGTTGTATTTCTCAGGGCCAGCTCTAAAGTTTTTTGATTTGGCTTTGTTTTTAAATACCTACCAATATCATTTGACTATTTTTGGAGGCGGGATGAGTTGACTTATTTCCAGTCATTTTTCTTTAAGGATTCTTGTAAAACTTGTAAATTCAAGAAGAAATGCTAAATTTACCCAGGAAAGGTAAATCCCCATGGGTCCCTTATATCTGAAGGATCTGGTTTAGTCAGTGTTTCTCTATAAGGTAAGAGTGTAGACGATGTGGCTGAAAAGAACTCAGACAAATCCAAGGCCTAGATACTCCCAAGATAGTAACAACAGTAATTACAACTCTGTAATTAAAACAGGTCTAGAAAGTTCAATGACAAAAGGCAGTGAGGTGAAGGGATATTTGTGTTCAGACTCACCCTTTTAAGATCCTGATGGTGATATATTTACCCCTCAAGGGAAATGGAGGTGTTTCCAAAGGTCTCATCCAAATGCAGGAAGTGACCAAAATTTTGGAGAAATTTTTAACAGGGTAGAAGGCATCAAGCTGGCCTGGGCAGTCTATTCCAGGTAGACAGCTGTGACTTACCATGTTACTCTCTGGAAGTCAATATGTAGCCCAATTTACAAATACCTCACAGTCTCCTGTTGCCTTTTTCCTCAAATGAAACCCGCTCAGCCTGAATTGTAATACCTTCTTCAACCACATCTTTATCTCACCAGTCCAATTCTCACCTTAGATAAATCACTTACCCAGTGGGAGCTGCTGTGGAGTTTTTTGTTTGTTTTTATTTTACTTTTTTTTAGTATAAAATTGAAGTAATTGTAACTGCTCTGCCACTTCTGAGGGCTGTGGTGGGAGTCAGTCATGCTGATCAGGCCCAAGGCTAGCCACACTGCACCTGTGTGCTAATTAGGACAAGGGGGCCTTCTGGAAGTAGACAGCCTACTGGCTCAGGTTTGGCCAAGAGCATAGGCTAGATTTCAGCCCCACACACGCCAGCAGCCTCATAAAACTTGCCCTGCTGTCGCATATACCAGTATATGCGAAAGGACCTTGTAGATTGAAAAGTGCTTTTGTCAGGCAGTGCTGTGGAGCCGTCAAAGGCAAGACCACAGAGACCTGGGTTTCATTACAGGCTCTCCAATAACAGTTGTGTCACCTGGGCACCTCACTAACCTCCGAACCCCAGTGTCCTCATCTGTGAGATGGAGATAATAGCAAACGAGGTCAGTGTGAAGATTAAGATAATGTCTGAAAGTACCTGGAGTGTAGTAAGCACTCAATAAATGTTGGTATTACTATTATTATTACTAAAGCATGGAAAATGAGCTTTTTGACATTATTGTCATTTGAATTCTAACATAGATCTTATGTTCCAGACAAATTAATTTTCTCCTTCTTCCCGACATAACAACACACACTGTCCAATCTCTGGGCTTTCCCTCTATTTCTTCTCACTGGGAAGAGGCTCACTCTTTGCCAATCCATAGCTCTCATTTTACCATCCCCCTGGTATTTTCTCAATCACATAAATTGTGCTACATTATCAGAAACTAGTTAATGACAGGAATAAAATCTTATGATGCTCAGTTAAAAGGGCAAGGTACAAAATTATATATTCATGATCTCAATTTTGTAAAAAAATATTTTTAAGTATGTACATATAGATTATCCATGTTTTGCATGGGCTCACTATGCATGTATTTCAATTACCACATGTCAATTAAATAACACCTATCTCCCAACCCCACAGTTCAAATTTCAATTATCTCTGTATATTAACTGAGTAATTGCATTAAGTAAAACTTCACTGCTAGCAATTCAGTCCACACATCACTACGTGAATGACATGCACATCACAGTCCGTGACCAGTCACAACACTGCTTTCCACGTCAGTCTGCAATTGGTCAGTGCACATCTGTTACTCTGTTCACACACAGACAGCAAAGTGTGTGATTGTGTTGCCTCCTTGTCTCTTAGTGATAAACCCACATGGCATTTTTTACAATAGATAATTGAAAGAGGAAATTGGTCAACAATGATGAAAATTCAGCAAAGAAATGAAAAGTGGTGATGGTGGGAATGAAATTTGAATCAGATGTAAATGAAGTTGTAGAAGAACTAGCTTACCGTGAGAGTGTTGACACTGCTATCCCTTGCTGTCCCTTGAAAGACTTTAGGTATGGAGCTCAAGGAACTAGTTAAGGTGAAATTGACAAATGAGGAAAGCGATTGTGACAAAAAGGATGAAAATGTTGCAGAGGAATTGATGCTGGCCAAATATTTTACATTAAAAAAACTCTCAGAGATCGCTCACATCATTGAAAGTGCAAAGGATAAAGTGTTGGAAGCTGACCCAGACTTAGAAAGAAGTACAACAATTTGCCAAGACATAAAAGATGCTTGAGCCGCATCATAAGTTATACAGTGAAAGATAGACAAGCATTGTTCAAACTACTTTTGGTAAGTTTTTTACAAAGAAATAAAACACTTCAATTCTCAGTGTTTCTATATTTTAAAGTCCAGAGTACTAAATATTAATTTTATTTTTTTTATTTCCCTATACATTTATAATCAACAGTAAGAGAATTTTTAATGTTCTGACAAAAAAATTTAAAGGTTGCAGAACAACTGGATTTTCCCCATTGATTGTTAAGATCACTTTGCCTGGTTCCAGCTTCCCTGGTCATTTTTGCAGTCTCACACTATTACGTAAAGTGAAACTGCTTATACCCATATCTCCATAGGAGAAAAATGACTAAATGAAAATATACCAAAAAGTTAGCATGGGTAGTAGCATTGCAGCTGATTTTAATTTTCATATTTTCAAATGTTCAGCAATTAGCACACATTACCTTTATGATTAAATGTCGCGCCCGCCTTGCCAGCAAGGAAGACACGGCAACTGGAGTTCTTCTGACAGCGCTTTAATGGGGATATTCTTAGATTGACAATATGCGGAAGACCCCGAACGGGGAAGCACACACGCTTTTAAGGCCTTGGCGGACCTGAAACCTCTGGGGATAGGTTGGGAAGGAGATGCCGCCAGTTTTCATTGGCGCAACCTAGCATCCTTCATTTACATAGTTACACAACCGGCACTTCCTGTGACCTGACCAACACTGCGCATGCTCGAGAGTTGTTTATAGCAAAATGACCACCGGATACGGGCGCCATCTTAGAATGGCGTTGCCGCCGCGCCCCACAATTAAAGAAGAAATTGTTATTTACAAAGAAGTTTGGCTTAAAAATCAGTACCATTGAGAATTTAAAACACCTTTGATTGGCCCTCTCTGTTCTTGGTTTAGGGCCCCTCAACAAAAATATGATTAAAATGCCTTGTTGTTGACACTATAGCTTAACAGAGACATTTGGGTTATTGTGTGTGATTTTTTAAAAAATTATCTCAACTAGATTGAAATTTTTTTGTGTAAGGATGATGAATTTGATGTGTTATCCCTCCCATCCCCTGGAGCTTTGTACAATTAGTTTTATATATGTGATAGGTGCTCATTGCTCATTAAATATTCTAACTCATCTCTCAAAAACCTGCCAGCAATTGCTAGGAAGAGCATCAAGGAACACATTAGATGATGTTTAAACACATTTTAAGAAATTTCATGTAAAATTATTTAAATGTTCTCATTTAATTAAAAATATAATATTTCTTCTTCAAATATTTCAATAATTCAAAATAATTATTGAGAACCTAGAGGCCCCTAAATTATGGTGGTTACATTTTTTTGGTTTCCATAGTAATTGTAATTCAGCCTCAGAGTCTTGATACATTTCTTTAGATTACAGCAAATGAGGTTAAAATTTTAATCCATGTATATATATCAAAGAAAAGTTATGACTATTATTGAAGCCACAATTTCATTTCTTCCTTGGAAAAGATTTTATTATGTGACCAGTTTACTAGTTTTTAAGACAATATTTTCAATGTTCACTGACTCAATCAGTAACTTCTTTTTGTTTGTTATTTAGGGGATACAAGTACAGTTTTGTTACATGAATACATTATATAATGGTGAGGTCTGGGCTTTCAGTGTACCCATCACCTGAACAGTGTACATTGTACCCAGGAAGCCATAATTTCTATTTCTTAAATGTTGTTCATTTAATTTTTTTTTTTGAGACAGAGTCTTGCTCTGTTGCCCGGGCTAGAGTGCCATGGCATTAGCCTAGTTCATAGCAACCTCAAACTCCTAGGCTCAAGTGATCCTCCTGCCTCAGCCTCCCCAATAGTTGAGACTATAGGCACATGCCACCATGCCCGGCTAATTTTTTCTGTTTTTAGTAGAGATGGGGTTTCACTCTTGCTCAGGCTGGTCTTAAACTCCTGAGCTCATGTGATCCTCCTGCCTCGACCTCCCAGAGTGATAGGATTACAGGTGTGAGCCACCGGGCCTGGCCTATTCATTTAAAATTAACAAAATATCTCACAAATAACTTTTTAAAAAATGTATATCCTTTGTTAAAAATACATGAAGTACAGAGAAAAACAAAATCTGTGCATTCCCCATCACAGCACCTGACTTTTTTTGAAGGCTTCACTGTCTGAATCAGCTCAGACATGGGAGCCAGGGGATGGAGGCAGAGATGGCAGGTGTGTGATGCAATTTTGTCACTCGGTTTAGTACATGGAGCGTTTGTAGTTTTTACCTAAGCCACCTTCTTATTTTTCACGGCATCCTGGTGAGTTGCATCTCATCGCCCTGCCCTCGGCGTGGTGTGAGTGACGGGTCACACCACCTCCACTTGCATAGGGAGGGGAAGAGGCGAGGACAGCGGGGAAGGGACTCTCCCTAGCTTCCAGCCAACAGCTCCAGATGTCCCCTTCTGACAAAGTCAAGGTGTTTATAGTGTAGCCTCTACCCTAGCAAAAGAGTTTAGCATTCGACTTTTCCTGAAGAATGTGAATATGTGGAAGAAAAGACAAATAAATTCAAATTTCAAAATACGTCTAGAATTTTTTAGCTCCGCTCCCCCAGCTTTTTAAATAAACATCTCTTTCCTTGCCAGCTTACTAAATTGTACTGTGACAACTGGCAACGGAGTGACTGTTTGTAGGGTTGTGTCAGTACCGGCAGACAGCTGGCTGCTGCACATAATTCCTGTGCCCCCGAATGATCTTATTTCAGGTCCTCTGCCCTCAGCCTCGAGAGACTGCAGTGAGCATGCGAATGTGCTAGACTGGTGAACTCGTGCTTTCTAATGACGAATCCAGTTGTTTTGATTCTGTATGCCCTGCTAGAGCTCATGGGCTTCATTCCCAAATAGAAAATCTAGATAAACCCTGACTCCCATCTTTGGATACCAGAACACTTGTTTGATATTTTAAGGATAAAATTGAAGATGACAACTTAAAATATGTTTATTATATATTTATGAAGCCCTCCCCTCTCCACCTCTACAAAATTTTCATTCCTCCTTCCCAAGAATAGAATCCTCATACTTTCTGTACCAAAGATTGGGCCAAGTGGCTTGGCAACATAAAGTGTATTTTGGAGACAGCAGAACACGGTGTGTGAAATGGGAATACCAGGGTGAATTATCCATGGAACCTAGATGAACTCAGGGCATTTCTTATATGTCTTCCAGAAATTTACTGAGAAGAAGAAATAAGTACATGTTTTCAGCCTCTTCCACCCCAGGAATCCAACTCCCCACTACACCTGGAAGTGGGAAATGTAGCAGGAAGGATCCCTGCTCTCTGCAGGTGGCAGGACTTTGGTCAAAGCTGTTAAGCAAACACAAAATTGACTGCTTTGAATTTTCATTTCTTTCTTTAGAGATGGTGCTGTCAGGAAAACTACCAGAACCTATATGGAAGAGAAATAAAGAACTGAATTCTAGAGTTAACTGTTGGGTTAACTCTGGATAATCCAGCCTCAACAGAAGGGGTAAAGAGGCCTGAACTGTGATAGAAACCGAAAGAAGGAGCTTGTATTTCTCATCCCTCTTTGTACTAGGAGTCCACATGGACCAAGGCACTAAGCTTCTTAGGATAGGCTGACGAGGTAGATGATTATAAAATGTGATTTGAGAGTTTCTGAAAGACCCTTCTTGCCAAAGCTACATCAATCCCCTCACTCTGAGTGCCTGGAATTCCATATTTTACAGTACCACTTTTAGGCTAAGGCCTAAAAGTAGCCTTTGAGTTCAAATTTGTGCCCTGGAAATATAATGTATATTGTTACTAGATCAAATTTTCCCAGATTATTTTACCAAACACTTTAACTTCCCCTTAACAGAAACTAGGACATAAGATACTCTGGAATCATAGAATATGGGACTGGTAAACTTTTATTATATTAAAAAGGTAGAGAAGAAAACCTGCTTCTAGGGTAGTCAGGGAAATGAAAGGATCTTTAGCAATGCAAAGGCTAATCTCTAAAGTGAAGTGTCAGAAAGAAAAAGACTATTTAGAGAGGAGAACATAGGGTGAACCCTGACAGCACCAAATCCAGCTGAATCTGCCAAATCCAAGATAGCAAGGGGAAGCCCTTCTGTTTTATGGAAAAGATAGTTAATAAGGGTGACTTGAAGATAATATTGCAAATCAATTATATGCTATAGAATAGAAAGTACTAGCTTTTCCATATGGTTATAGGCTATGGTTCATTCGATTTTTTTCAATAAGCAACTGTTTCCCTGCCTTAGCATCTCAGGCTATAATGGCTTTTCTCCATTCTGGTTTCATTTTAATACTAAAATATTGCCAATAATTAATTAATGGTATTCCAATGTAAATGGAATATAAGTTCTACAATCTTGAATTTATATTTCTTTTTTCAGAGCATGCAGAGTTTTATATATTTTGGTTTGTGCTTGTAGAAAAATGTTTTACTTCTACTGCTGTTGAAATGATAGCCACCCGCTGCTTTCTGTAGCTGTGAAATATTAGAAGTCTTGTCACTTGCAGAACTAATGTTCCCACTGATGTTCCTCTGTAGCCCTTTTGATTAAAAAGCAGCAACAGCCTGAGACAAGGCCTGGGACTGAGAGTTGCCTATTATTTTTGTGTCTTATTTGGCCACAGTAATTCTCAGCCCAGACTTCACATCAGAATGAACTATGCAGCTTTTTGGAATTGTGGAATTTCCAGGGGGAGAGACTGTTGTGTTATGTGTGTATGTGCATGTGTGTTTGTACATCTGTCCATCTGTCTATCTGTCTTAAATTTCATGGGGAATCTGATGCATAGCCAAAATCAAGAACCCTCACTTTATTGACATCAGGGAATATTTGTAAACAGTGTACATTTGAGTTTGGGAGGTGATTTAAACTCTGTTATAAGCTGATACTTACTATGTAAGATCCTGAAAAATTATCAGATCAAGATATTTTGTGTATATTCTTCTCTCTGCCTATTTCTCCTGTTGCCTACATGGAAATTAGAAGTATGCTCCTTCATAAGTTACCCACGTGGCTGAAGGTCCAAAGTGTCATCGGTAATGACTTTGAATGCTCTGCTTTATGCACGGGTGGAATTGTTTTGCATCCTGAGAGTGGTGGCCTGAGCGGTAGCTGAGCCTCAAGGTTCACGGTTAGGAATGACACTGCTGTGGCCTGTGAATACCACTCGCCATGCGGGCACATTGGTGGGTGAGAGAGTTACCCTGAGCGGAGCCCCACTGCCTGGTTCAAAAGTTCATGGGCCCAGAAAGGGCAACGATAGTGTAGAGGCCAACAAAAATGCTTTCTTTCACACAAGAGAATGCAGAAAAGCCGTAGGATGCCTGGCTCATCTGAGACAGACAGAGCCCTGTGTGTGTACGTAGGGTCCTCGGATTTGCTGCTCTCTTGCTGCAAGCTTATATGCTACACAGATGCCTCCTCCCTCAGGGAAAACTGCATAGTATTTGATTAGCACATGTGAATATTCACTTTATAAACATGCATTTTTGTAAGAGCGTCATTACAATGTGTAAAAGAGGGCATCTGTACATAAAGTGACATGACCTATAGTGTGTGTATTCATTCATGTGTGTTTCCTGCTGTGTGATAAATACAGCAACGGATACTGCCTAATGTGTGCTGAGGAATGAGCTAGGTGATGTGGGAGCTGGGAGATAATCAGACATGCATCCTACCCTGGAGAGCTTACCTTATGTTTATAAAGAGAAAATGTGTGCATACATAACTAGAACACAGGGCAGAAGGCGGCAGGAAATGCCACCTTGTTACGATTGAAGCACTTTGCTATTTCAGAAGAAGGAGATTGACTCCAGCTGAAGGCAATTAGGAGAGGCTCTCTGGAGGAGATGGCACCTGCCCTGGACCTCACGGACTAAATGGGATTTGGACAGCACAGAGCGTGGGGGAAAGGCCAGGTGGGGAGGCTTTGCCATCAAAGGAAACAGGGGTGAGCAGAGACATCAGACGCAAGACTGAGGGCTTCTACAGCGAGTTTGGCTGGAATGTGGGATGTGGGAAGAGGAAAGGCAGCTCTGCCACCCTGCCGAGGGCCATCCTGGACAATTACTGAACCACTCTGTGCCCATTTCCTCATCTATAAAATGGGGATAATAGTCCCTACTTGATAGCACTGTGTGAGGAACAAATGAGTTAATATATGTAAACTACTTAAAACATTCCTTGGTACATGGTAAGTGTTCTATAAATGTTTGATCTGAGTTATTAATGAAAGGGATAAAGAAATTCCAAGACCAGATAATCTCTAGGATGGTTCTAATTCTAAAGACCTAGCACTCAGGGCCGCTGGAAGTTCTGAGTGGTGTCTGAACTCCCCAAGGCGGGTGTGCCACTGAAACTGAGGGCAGTTTTGGAGAACAGTGTGGGAAGAGACAGAGGCCTGGGAACAAAGATGACTCTGAAAACGGGTAGACGGCTGCCGACCTTAACTTTTGCTGCTAATATTAACATGGAATTGGAAAAAAGCAAGGAGCCATTTTATGCCATCTCCTACTCTCTCCTCAATGAAAAATTCTCTATTTTAAATTTCCTTCAACTCTCTTTTGTGTCTTCTTTGACAATGAAAGGATTAAAAAAGAGAGTGAGAGAAAAATAGCTTTGCTATAGAGAAGAAAAGAAAAAGAAAAACAATTTTTTAAAAAAACCCAAAACCAGAAATCAACATGATAATCTGTAATCTTAAACACAAAGTTTCCCCAAGAGCCAGACCCTCACCCATTCCCTTCCTGTAACTGAGAACTAATGAGATGTGTCGCGCGCGCGGGTGTGGGGTAGGAATCAGTCTCTACATCTCATTGCCTTTCTAATGCAGGCACCAGCTTCCTTATCACTCTTGCTTTTTTAACTTCAAACTTAGTAGTCAGGTTCCGAATGATAACAACCTCCCAGGTACAATTCTCTTTGTTAAATGCTGAAACAAATGCCTTTGACACCGTTTCACTTCTCTGCACTTCATTCTCTTGGGCATCTAGTCTGGCCTCTAGTGTGCTCCTGAAGGGGGTTTGCACAGGGACCCCGGAGTCTCAGCCAGCATTCCAGCTCCCCACAGCCAACCTGGTCTCCCCCACGCAGGCTCCTATCTATTTCCAGTCAAAAAGAGTTGCCAGAAGACTTGAAATCACAAATCTGAAAACCCCCGCACTTCATAAATTCAAGGTGACATTGTTACTGTTCTAATTTTTTTAAATTATAGCTCTCACTTTTTCTCCAAAAAGGGTATAAACAAGAAGATAGTTTGGTTTGTATTTTTCCTCTTTCTTACCTAACGCTCTCCTTTGAATTGCCAAAGGAAATCCGTTACTGGAGCACAGACACAGTTATTACAGTGGATAGTAAAGTAAGATATGGTGAGCTCAGGGGCTCAATTTTTTGCTTCATTCAGTAACATATTTCAGAAGAGCATCAGTAATTGGGACATAATCTATTTATCAACAGGAATCCGGAATACTCCCTTGCAGTTCATTTCAGAAATCATTTGACTCTTGCAGAGTGCTATAACCAAGGTGAGAAAGGATAGAAACAGATGTAGAATTACAATTAGCAAAGGGAGAAGAGTTCACTGTGGATACTTAACACCCACTGGCATTTGGCCACCAAACTCTGGTTCTGCCTTCGAAGCTCCTGACACATCCCATTTGTAAAGGAGGTTAATAACGGCATCATACCTACACCCCCACAGTTACAGCTAAATAACAATTTCCATGATAAGCCTTTATTTTTCTGCAATTGAGAATTTAAGGCAGCAATTTCATCTACAATGTCTAAGCCCAGAATTTATTTTTGGCTTTTTCCAAAGAAAGTTGTACCCATTTAACTTCGCCTGACAGTAAGAGAGAAAAATGTTTTTAAAAGTACAAATTTTAATTAGCTAGGCAATTTGCCTTTCTCTGAACCATCAAACCCTGGCCATTGCCAAAGGCAGGAAGCCAGTTGAAGTGGAACTGTGATCAGATGCGAGGAGGCAACGTCAAGGGTTTGCAGCAAGCAGCAGTTGCCCATAGCCTGGGTTAGTAATATGCATATTATTTTAATGACCTATTAGTGCTTGGCTTTGAATGAAAATCGGGTGATTAGAGAAAAGGATATCTGGGCAGCAATTTTTAGAACACAGAGGTAAGGTGTATTTTTCACCACTTGCTTTGAAGAGCAGCCTAATGCCCAGATGTTGACCTTTAAGCTACCTCTCCTAGCCCTGGGGCTTCTCCTGGCATTTCCTGGGCAGGCGTCTCCCCCAGCATCCCCTGAGCTCCAGCTTTTGAAGCCTCTGGCCAGGGCTGGTTGGATAGCAAGCAAACTATACCATAAGGGAAAACCTGCTGGCTGGCAGTTTCTAGGGCTAATCTTGTATTTTGTTTCCCAAGTCCATCTTTCTGTGACACCCCAGAGGAGGGTTTTACTGCCCTGGGGTTTAGAATGTGGTTTCAGGAAAAAAGATTCTTACAACTTCAGTCTGGGTAACTTACCTTTCTTTGCCTCCTTGGTGAGAGGAAACCCTTGTAGGAGACGCCTTCAGATCAAACCCATGTTGCCCTGTTTCCCTTCCCTTGTCGGGTAGTTACCTTAGAGTTAGTGGCGAAAATTCTAGGTTCAGTCACTTGCTAAAGGACTCATGAGTGCATTTTGTTTGGAGCTTTGAAAATCTCTGGAAATTTAATAAATGGCTCAAGAACTGCCTCCAAGGTTGGGTTGCTAAATAAAAAAAATTTTTTTAATCATTTAGGCACAAGTAAAACCACAAAGTGGTGACTTTGACTAGATAAAAGGTCTGAGGATGTTGTGAAGCCACTACCCATAAAAGGCAAAGGTTACGGTCCTGTGTCTACTAATATGCAGATAAATGTCCCCAATGCCCAGGCTTGATAACACTGAGCAATTATAATAGTCTCTATCATGGCTTAGCCATTTAATTTATTTTCTTTGCCATTTTCTTGGCAGTTAATAGCCTCTGTTTTGAATTTTGAATTTTTCTTGTGCCACAATGGTTCTGCCCTCCTAATGAGATTGTAAGCACCAGTAGACAAGTCATCACGTAGCCTTCTTGGCAAACCTCCTAACACCAAAATCGGCTTCTCAAATGAAAACCCAAGTATCCTGCCACTCAAAAATTGTCTTTTCAATATCCAGGTAGCCTCATTCATGCATTTTTTAAATTTATTTTGTATTATTTAAATAGATTTTTAAAGGGTGGGGAACCTGTGGCTTCAAGGCCACATGTGGCCCTCCAGATCCTGAAGTGTGGCCCTTGATTAAATCCAAACTTCACAAAACAAATCCCTTTATTAAAAGGATTTGTTCTGTAAAATTTGGACTCAGTCAAAAGGCTGCACTCAAGGATCCAGAAGGCCACATGTGGCTCCAAGGCTACAGGTTCCCCACCCCTCCCCCTCTCACCTCTCCCTTCTGAGGCTCCAGAGTCCTTTAAGTCACCCTGTAGGTGCATGTTCTTTTAAACGGAAATTCTCAGAGGGAGGGGTGATCCCCACCAATGACTCCTTAATCTGAACTACTTCAGTCAGAAAATCAGATGCTCCAGGAAATAGAATTAAGGAAAATGGAAGTAAGTTTGAACCTGTGAAACTCTGGGAGAAGGTGGCCAGCCAACCAGACAAGGACTCTGTGTGTGTAAATGCATGAGCAGGAAGGGTTGGAAAGAGAATTCTCACTAATTCTGTAACTTGTCCGTGGCTAGAAACAGACATAGAATTACATCTCTAGGCATCAATGGATGATTCGGAGCAGGGTTGGCAAACTATAGTCAGTCACCTGTTTTTACATGGCACACAGTTTTACCATTTTTAAAAGTTGGAAAAAATGAGAAGAAGAGTACTGTTTTATGACACATGAAAATTATATGAAATTCAAATTTCAGTGTCTATGAATACAATTTCATTGAAACACAGCCATACTAATTCATTGATGTATTATCTATGGCTGCTTTCATGCTATGATTGTAAAACTAGTAGTTTCGACAAAAACCACATGGCCCGAAAAGTCTAAAATATTTACTTACTACCTGCCCCTTTACAAGAAAAGTCTGTTGACCCTTGATTTAGAGCAAAGTTTTTTTGTTCATTTCTTTTTAGCTTTTATACTTTGGGTTGAACAGTTTTTTAATACTCATAAAATGAGCAAACAATATGTCTTCCCTTTCAAAAAATATTAGAATGTAGACAGATAGTTACAGAAATGTTCATCCCAATGTGGTTAACATACACACATAGAAACAAAATTTTATGCCTGACCATATGGTACTGGTTAAAGTATGGTGCATTTATACAATTGATTTCTGTAGAAGCATTTATTGGTGCCATGATCTAACTGTGTCTCACCAGAATCTGTGTGTTGAAATCCCAGCTCCCAGAGCGGTAGTATTAGGAGATGGGGTCTTAGGAAAATGATTAAGTTACCTGAGCCCTCCTGAATGTGATTAGTGCTCTTATAAAAGAGACCACAAAGAGCTGGCTACCTCTTCCACCATGTGAGGACACAGCCATCTGAGTACCAAAACTTTGGCCCTCACCAAACACTGAATCTGCTTGCACCTTGATCTTGGACGTCCCAGCCTTCAGAACTGTAAGAAAGAAATATCTATTGTTTATAAGCCACACAATTTATGGTATTTTGTTATAGCAGTCTGAATAGACTAAGACAAGGGGCATAGAACTATGCTTCCAGTTTTAATTGTTAGTACAGTATGAACTCATAAAAAATGCTGCAATAAAAAATATCTTCAGGCCGGGCATGGAGGCTCATGCCTGTAATCCTAGCACTCTGAGAAGCTGAGACAGGAGGGTCACTTGAGCTCAGGAACTCGAGACCAGCCTGAGCAAGATCAAGACCCCATCTCTACTAAAAATATAATAGAAAAAATAAGCCAGGTGTGATGGCAAGTATATCTAGTCCCAACTCATAGGCTGGGAGGGAGAATTGCTTGAGCCCAGGAGTTTGATGTTGCTATGAGCTAGGCTGACGCCACAGCACTCTAGCCTGGGCAAAACAGAGCAAGACCCTGTCTGGAAAAAAAAATATTAAAAAAAAATCCATATCAAAATTTAGACATGTTGTATCTGAGTGGTGGGATTGCAAGTTGTTTTTCTTTTCTTTTTGCTTCTCTATATTTTCTAAATGGTTTTCAGTGAACAAATATTACTTTTACAAAAGTAAAAATATGTAATGAAACATGTATTTTTCTTTCATGATAGAGATGGATAGAAAAACAGAACAAAATTATAGTACATTAGATAATTTTCATCATTGCCTAAGGTAAAAAAATTCTCCTGGGAAATAGTGGAACAGGGACCTTGGCATCAAGCGGCTCAGAAACCAAGACAGCCAGTCACTAGTTATATAATCTGGAGTGGACTGCTTACTGTCTCTGAGCCTCAGTTTTCCAAGTTCTCAAATAAGGAATATAACGTCCTCTTGGACTTTTTAAAGCATTAAATAAAATCATGCATACAAAACAACTAACTCACGTGGTGACAGGTATATAAGCACTAAAAAACTGTCAATTTTCAGTAATTTTATGGAGAATATTTGCTATAGAGATGTCCTGCACTCCATGGTCATTTTTCTTGTGATTAAAAAAATAGTCCCTAAGGTGAAATGTGTGGATCAAGGAACAGGGGAAGGCGAGTGAGCGAACAGCAGAGCAGCAAGAGGACAGGAACACCACCTATCCTGACAACAACAGAAAATGGAGTGGTCCAACAGAGGCATTGGCTTTGTCTTTTGGTCAGGAAGCTTCCATCACCACTCATAGTAGTTGGAGATCACTAGATTAGCTGGGCGTGGGCAGAGTGTCTGTATGTGAGTGGTAGTGCAGGTCTTGAACCGTCTTCCAACAGTTCACAATTTTGCGTGCCCATTACATAAAAAGCACCAGGGATCCCAAGGTGCATAAGACACAGTCCGCTCCAGAGCAAGCTGCAGTCTCAAGGTGGGTTTAGAGGGATTGCTTTGGGTAAGGCAGTCAGCAGTCAATCACCGTGTGTCCAGCATGCTTTCCAGTTCAAGTATTTAATAATTAGCATTCTAAGGAATGTTTGTACACTCAGGATTAGCAAGAAGGAAGATTATTACTAAAATACTATTAAAATAACTATGTTTCAAGGAAATTATTTGATATGACAGGGCCAGAAATAAAAAAGAATCACTAAAGAAATCTCATGATAAGTTGGAGGAACAGATGCTAAGAGCTTAAGAGAATGGGGAGAGATGAAGAGAAGGTTCTACAGCACATTGTATTGCTCCCAACAGATGCCAAGAGTATCTCTTGGGTAGGATAATGCCAAGTGGAAACTGCAATGTGCCATATTCTTTTCATCCTCCTTGCCCATCTTGTTTTCCAGGTAATTCTCTGAGAGTTCATTTTCCACCTTGGCACTCTTCTAGGCCATTTCTACATTATATTATATATTCCCAACCTCTTAAACTAATGCTTACTATTAACACTGGCAAGTGAATATGGTCCACTCTTCAAAATTATATTCGTAAAGTATCATTGGCCTATATGAGCTATGCTCTCGAGATAAATGAGGGGTAAAACAAAACAAAACCCAACCAAAAATACAACCATCTCCTCATGAAGTCCCCTGTATCTCCACCCCTGCTGCCCGGCCACAGATCTAATTTGTTACACAGTCATTACTTTTTCCATGCTGTTTACTTCTCTGCAGGTTTCTTTTACATATATTTGCATTATGTTATTTATTCTAATTTAGGATGGGTTTGCATAGGCAGGCCTTTGCTATGTCAAACAAGGGAAATAAATCATTCTTACTGTGTCCATGCCTGAAGTATTTAGAGTCTATATAATTACATTGCTTATATCTTACCCCAAAAGATGTGTGTTTTACTTGAATGTCTATCTTGAAGATTCTGAGAAAGACTATACAGGATTAACTTTCTGTAGGATCTGGGATATGGCTCTTTCTGTAGCTGAGCCCCCTTGATAATTGGAGATGGTATGTGGACCTTGCAAGGATTGGTAATGTGATGTGGGTTATACATTTCAAGACCTGCTGAAAGAAAAGGCAACTAGAGTCACAAAGTACGTTATTCATCTGTTAAAGGGAATTAAAGTGGCAGGTCAGGAGAAGCTAGACCATTGGTTCCCAGAACTTGCGTCCTTCCCACTGCTGAAGCTGGGTACACGGAGCCAAGCTAGAGTGACTGTTAATTACCCAGGCTCCATGCTATCATGTTCAGAGGGTCAGAGAAATTGATGTCTTAATTGAAATTTGATGATGTAACCAGCAGTAAGATGGGTCAGTTTCCAGAGGCTAGAGAAAGTATGTTCTCTCCAGGGTAAGGTAAGGACCCTCCTCTGCCACACCCTGGCATCCCAGTGAGGCACCTGGAAGTCCTTGGGTCTTCAAGCACCTGGCAACAACTCCTTGGGCTTCTGTAATGAGGAAAGAATGATCCTCCCATTCCACACACACATACACTCACACTCTTACGTATATAGACTTGTACATTTTCAGTAATACACATGGCTAAACATTCAAAAATACACATGCATAGCCATACATACAATGTGTACACATATAAACACCCATATATACATGGTCACACATATAAATACATATGCATGACACATGCACACCCTCACACACACACTCATGCACACATTCACACGCCTGCTAGGCACTGTGCATGCCCTTTCCAAAGAACAGTCTCTGGCCCCCAGACTTCTCTGCCCCACTGATGCTCTGGCCTTGGGCTAATATCCAGGTGACCCTGGCTCTCCAGGCTTAGCTCATGAATTATTTCTGTCCCAATAACTTTAGGATTGAGTGTCTGAAACGAATGCTGAAAAGCAGGGAGGCTGTGTGCATTCGTCAAGGCTCTCCAGAGAGACAGAACCAATAGGATATACAGAGAGAGATATATGAGAGGAGATTTACTAGGGGAGCTGGCTCGTGCGATTATGGAGGCTGAGAAGTCCATGATATGCTGTCTGCGAACTGGAGACCCTGGGATGCTCAGGAGTGCTGCCCCTAGCGTGACTCAGCCCAAGTCCGAAGGCTTCAGAACCAGGGAAGTCAATGGCAATGGTGAAACTCTCAGTCCAAGGTCAAAGGCCTGAGAACCCTGGGGGGAGGGGGCAGAGAGGAGGGTCGGGGGTAGGGAAGACACTGGTGTAAGTTCTCAAGTCCAAGGACCAGGGAGCCTGGAGTTGTCGTCCAAAGACAAGGAAGGAGGAGCGTATCTCAGCTCCCCTAGAAAGATCTACACGTTTGCCTTTTCCCTGGTTTTACTCTCTCCAGGCCCCTAGCCAATTGGGCGGTGCCCGCCTGCACTAATGGTGGGTGCTCCCCACCTGGTCCACTCAGACTCACATGCTAATCCCCTCTGGAAACACCCTTACAGACACACCCCAGAATAATGCTTTACCAGGCTTCTAGGTGTTCCTTAATCCAGTCGAGTTGACACTTAAAATTAACCATCACGCTGCAGTTGGGAAAGCAGGAGGCAGGGGCTCTTTCTTCATCTAGAACAACCTGGGACCAGTTCATCTCTTCAGTCTCTTCTGGCTCAGAGCAATCTATGGGACTGTCGATGCTTGGTACCTTGTGCTGGAAACTGTATTGCGCATCCAGTTTAAAACCCAGGGGGGCGGGTGGGGTAGGGTCATGAAGATCAAAGAAAGAAGTGGCCCCCACACTGAGGTGCTAATGCCAGTCTTGACTGACAAAGAAATGACAGGGTTCACCTTTCACATGATTGTTTTTCCTTCTTAAATTTATTTTTATTTACTATTTTTCATTATCTAATAATACATGATGTGCATTATTGTGGATAATATTTCAGAAATGCAGGTGAAGCCAGGGCCTCTCTCCCCCATGCTACGCCCCTTGCTCCTGGGGACGGCCACTGTCAGCAGGCAGCTGTGGCCTCCCATTCTCTGTCCTGGTTGGTGGGCTCTTCTTGCTGACAAAAATAGTACTGCAGGAATGGCCTTAAAACTTGCCTTTCCCACCACTTAATCATATGTCTTCAAGGGCTTTTTATTAAGTCATTTTAAAACAAAACAAGTCACTGGCCTTTCGGGCGGGGCCCCTTTCCCTGTTTCTGCCCAGTGCCACGCTGGGCTTGCGGTTC
Organism: Cheirogaleus medius; assembly: GCA_008086735.1. Classification (NCBI taxonomy): domain Eukaryota; kingdom Metazoa; phylum Chordata; class Mammalia; order Primates; family Cheirogaleidae; genus Cheirogaleus; species Cheirogaleus medius. The sequence goes on along the minus strand of VBSM01002121.1, from coordinate 14,860,559 downwards.
TGTCAGAAATCCCTGGTTCTGGGTCCCTGCCTCTTCCCATCTCGCCAGTCACAGCGCTCACTTCGCAGCGCGTCTGGGCTCCCGCCTGTCTGCTGTGGCCACGTAAAGGAAGCAGAGTCGTCTTACTGTAATTATTTGAGATCCTGGGCAGTTTTCTGTGCATCAGATCCAGTAACACAAAACAGAAGAAAACCATTATGCCCCAAACCCAGCTATTTGCTCTCTCCCACACAGCTCTTTCTGGGAAAGGGAGACCGCGGTAACGTGGGAGAGGGAGCCGCGACCCGGGCTAGAGCTGTGATTGCAGACGGGCTCTGGGCGCCCAGGCAGGGCTGACCCAGGCAGAACACAGCAAACAAAGCTGGGCTTGGGCTCCTCCCGGGAGAGCAGCCCCGTGACTAAAACAACGCAGACGTGGTCAGACGTTTTCCTCAAATCCTGGTTCCATGACCAGCTCTAGAACCTTGGGTCAGAAACTCATTATCTGTACGCCTTATCCTTTTCTCATGTAGAAAATGGACGTAGCAGTAATTACAGCTACTTTATGGGGTTTGGTGAAGCATAAGTGAGAGAACACATGGAAAGTCCTTAACACAATACCTGGCGTGAGGTAATTCTTCAAGAGAGATTAACTGCTGACTGAGCTTCCTCCTCCCCTTCCTTCTCTCAGAATTCTTCTTGGTGGTTCCACCTTCTTGTGTCTGCCCAGTGAGGCCCCCTCTCCCTGCTCAGGCACACTTGCGGTAGCTGGGGACCCCTCTGCTGCCCCCAGGCTGCCCCTTCTCTAACTGGGTGCTCCCTTGGGATGTGCCCTCCCTCACCTTTTCCTCAAACCTCAGAACTAATTACTTCAGAGCTTCCTCTCAACGCCCCACCCAACTGAAGCTCACTTCACTCCTCGGTGCGTTTGCCATTCATTCTTTCAATACGTTTGTGTGTCAGCACCTACTTGTTTGTGCCAAGCACTGGGATAGGTGATGGGGAGAAAGACACAGTCCTGCTCTGAGGAAGCCCAGTCCACTGGGGTCAGAGATCAGCAAAATGGCTATTACAATGCAGGATGCCAAATAAACGTTCTGGTGCAAAGGTATGTTCTAGATGCCTCCAGGAGGGTGTACACACCAGCATTGGGGTGGCTTTTCTACTTTTTTTTTTTTTTTGACACAGAGTCTCACTGATGCCTAGCTCACAGCAACCTCAAACTCCTGGGCTCAAGCAATGCTCCTGCCTCAGCCTCCTGAGTAGCTGGGACTACAGCCATGCGCCACCATTCCCGGCTAATTTTTTCTATATATTTTTAGTTAGCCAATTAATTTCTTTCTATTTTTAGTAGAGACGGGGTATCGCTCTTGCTCAGGCAGGTTTTGAACTCCTGACCTTGAGCGATCCACCCACCTCGGCCTCCCAGAGTGCTAGGATTACAGACTTGAGCCACCACGCCCGGCCTTTTCTACTTTCTAGATTTCTCCAACTCTACCTTCTAAACCTTCTATTGAATTTTGTATGTCATTAATTACATTTTTAATTTCTAAGTATCTTTTCTTGTTCTCTCATTCTTCTTTTTTCATAGTGGTTCTTAAATGGTGTGGAGGAATCAGCCAGACATGTACATTTGGACCAGGACAGATTCTAACACCCTGAGCGAGAAACCTGGTTATGATGATCTCAGCCTCTCAGTGTCAGGCTCTGTAAGATCCAAGGAGTCCATTGACCAAGCTGATAAACACAGTTATTCATTCCTCACTCATTGCATCCATACTGTTGTCCTGTGTGTCCCGGGTTGTGGTGTGGAGCGGTGAGGGGCATGGTCTGTACTTTCATGAGTTCACAGACAAGTGGAAGAGTCCAGCACATGAACAAACAATTACAACACCAAGGGGTAAACTCCGCTTGTGTCTGTGTATGGATTGCTCAGGAAATGGTTGAGGAAAACACTGGGAAGGGGTGGGGGGAGAAGGGGCAACAGAAGAGACGATATTATTGCCAAGTCTTAAAGGATAAGAGGAAATTTACAGGCAGAGAAGGGGCAGAGGAAGAGGCAAAGGAGGGAACACACGCCTGGCAGAAAGGCATGCATTCTATCAAGGAGGCATTAAAGATCTCACGGTATGTTTGAGATGGGGGTGAGCAGTTCTGTGGCTGGAGTTTAAATGCTCACTGGGAGTGGGGAGCTGGGGGAGAAGGCACTGGTAGGAGACACACTCTAGGGAGGTTGGTTAGCTTGGATTGTGCAGGGCCTCACCTGTCATGTTAAGGATTATTAGGGCCTCGCGTGTGTGGTTCTTAAACACTTAACATGGACCCTTTTAAAAATGTGGTGAAAATTATGGATCTTCTCATCCAAAAAAATGCACAGAAACACAAAGTTTCAGAGCTTAAAGAATCTGAAGCCCATCCTCCCTTTGCTCAGGCAGCAGAGAAGCCCCTGACAGTTTTTAAGTAGGAATGTCACATTCACATGCAGGATGGAGTTCTGGCTTTTCCACTTCCAGCTGTATAGGGCTGTAGGGTCACCTCTGTTGTGAGCTTCACATGCCCATAATCCACTTGTGGCTTCAGCTGCAGCTGTGGTGGGCAGTTCTGTGCAAGGTCTGACTTGCCCTCAGGTTGGCAGGCCACCTCCCCCCAGCTGGGCACAGGTTCAGTCCCAGGGTAGCCCTTGTCCCAGGGACCTATGGGAAAGGGGAGTTGGTGGATAAATGCTGCTTTCTCCTTTCTCCAGGCCACCATTCTTCCAACCACTGTCTTCCAGAAAATTCTCAAATCTCTCATAAGCTGATAGCTCCCATCCCATTCTCTTTTTATACCTTTTAAAAAAAAATCTTTATTGTTTAGTGGCTATCAAGCAGAAAAAGAGATAAGTGCTTGTATTCACTTGGTCATTACTAGGTAGACATCTGTTTAATTTTTTTGTACTACTTAGAATAAAAAGTTTAAAATGTAAACTTTTAAAATAAATTTAAAATTTATTTATTTAAAAATAAATTTTAAATTTAAAACAAATTGAAGGCAAATTGAAGGGGATAAAAAAATTGAAAGAAATTAGAACCAGGACCCCAAAAGTTCCTACAACTGGGTCTAAAGATTAAAGAATTTTAAAAATCACTTAATTGTCCAAGTGTAATACCATGGTCCCAGTGTTTCATTATAACTTTCTCTACAAAAGTCAAAATATTCAGAGTGTGTGGTATATTAATATTTTATGCATAAAATGGCAAAATAGTGAGACCTCATCAATATAAAAATAGAGAATAATTAGCCAGGTATGGTAGTGTGTTCCTGTAGTCCTAGCTACTTGGGAGGCTGTAGCAGGAGGCTACAGTGAGTATGATTCTGCCACTGCACCTGAGCCTGGGCTATAGAGTGGAACCCTGTCTCAAGGGGAAAAAAAGAAAGATTGATGCTTGGGTCCTGCTCCTAGAGACTCTAATTTAGTCTGGGATGTAACTTGGACATTAGAATTTTGAAGATCTTAAGTTCTTCTAAAGTGTAGCCAAGGTTGATAATCACTGTTTTTGTTTTTTTCTCACTTCATCTTAGACTTTAATGTGCACACAAATCACCTGGGGATCATATTAAAATGCAGAATTAAATTCAACAGGTCTGAGTAGGGTCTAAGAGTCTACATTTCTAACAAGCTTCCAGGTGATGCAGATGCTGTTGATCTGAGAACCACACTTTGATAAGCAAAGGACTAGAGATTTCTGGGTCTTTTCAGCTGTTAATGCTACCAAGTTGCTGGATTTCATGCTTTTAAATATCACTCTATTAGGACTTAACTCCAAGCAATATGGTGTAAGAAGTTGGTAGACCATTATGCAGCCATGAAAAGTTATGCTAATAAAGATTATATAGTAGGAGATTATAATATAATAAAGATTATATAATGGGAGAATGTTTACATAATAATGTAAGATGGAAAAAACGTGGCAGAAAATTTATATGATCAAAAATACATCAAAAGAAGCATAGAAAACACTGGGAATAATTATATCAAATGTTAATAGTGATCTTGATGGTGCTATTTTTCTTCTATTTATTTTTATAGTTGTCAAGTATTCCATAATGAATACCAATTACCTTCATAGCAAACAAAATATTTTCAAAAGAAATACCTAAATATCTGTAAGCTGGAAAAATATAGTGTATTACATACTTTCACATATCTAATATTATGTTTACTTTCATCCTTATGTTAACAATAAATACAGCTAATGTAAGTCTCTTAGTAGATAAGAAACTCTAAATGAGACAGGTGTTTTTATTATACAGCTAGTAATTTACAGAGCTAAGGATAAAATTAGCCTTGTTGTCATAATGAGGTTCTTTCCACTAAAACATTCCATCTCTCTGTCCAAATATACCGTCTTTGCTTCTGTTGAATAACTTAGGGAGTGCTTCAAATTGTAAGTAGCCACTTGAGACAAGGGAAAGATGGCTAGGCCAAGTGCAAGAAGACCTGAATTCTAATGTTATCTTTCCAGGTAACAAGCTACATGACCTTGGGCACATTGCTTCAATTCACTGAGGCCTCAGTTTTCACTTCTATAAAATAGGTATTAGTAGAAATGCCTACTTCAAAGATCATTATGAAGATGAAATGAGATTGCAGGCACTCACTAAATGATGAGTCACTCAAGACCTAACTCTGTAGGTCTTGATTTGCTCATCATGGAATAAGAGGGTAGACTAGAAAATCTCTAAGATCTCTAAGGTTCCTTCAAAGTCTAACTTCTGAGGTTGGAGAACTGTACTTTTGGAAGATCTGTAGAAACAAAACTACTTGGAATTTCTCTGGACATCAAATAAGTTCCTGCCAGTTCTTAGCACTAGGCAGCAAGGACAAAGAGTCACATTCAAGGCCAGTCATGGTGGCTCACACCTGTAATCCCAGCACTTCAGGAGGCTGAGGTGGGGGGGATCGCTTGAGCCCAGGAGTTCAAGACCAGCTTGAGCAGCATAGTGAGACCCCCATCTCTACAAAAAATAGAAAAATTAGCCAGGTGTGGTGATGTGCACCTGTAGTCCCAGCTACTCAGGAGGTTGAGGCAGGAGGATCACTTGAGCCCAGAGTTTGAGGTTGCAGTGAGCTATGATGATGTCACTGCACTCCAGCCTGGGCAATAGAGTGAGACCCTGTCTGGAAATAAAAAAGTCATGGTCAAATAAATTCAATACAACATGACATGTGCCATAACTGGGATATATAAAAAGTGCTATGAGAGCCCAAATATGGCTGTAGCAGAAATGGTGATAACATGGGGTTTGAAAGGAAAGGGGAGGAAAAGGCATTCAGGCTGCGGCAAACACAGGTACAAAGGCTTGGAGGCACGAAAGAAGATGTCTTGTGTGGCCGGAACATAGATAGGGAGAACAGTGGAGATGAAACCAGGACGAGACAGTTTATGGAGGACCGTTTTAGCCGCAGTGAGGAGTTTATAATTTAATCTTTGAACCAGAGAGTGATATGATCATATTTGCGATTTTAAAATGAACTCTGACAGCAGTGAGAAAGATGATGTGGAGGAAGAGAGGTGAGTTGGGAGGTTATGACAGTAATCTAGGTAATGGTGACAAAGAAACACAAAAGGGTGTACTGGAGAGACTGATAGGCCTTAATGATTGTTTCCATGTGTGGGTGCGGTTAAGGAATGAGAGGAGGAATCCAGAGATGCCTGTGACCCAGATAGAAAACGCAGGAGAAGGAGCAGGATCAGGGTGAGTGGTGCTAATATATTGAGTTCCCAGGAAGACGGATTGAGCAGATTCGTGGATGTGTGTATCTCCAAATCTGGAGGGAGAGAGATTACAGACTCTGTGCCAGTGATGGGTGGGTCAACCTGGATCTCTGAAAACACCAGCAATATTAGAGGTTTCCAAGGCAGTGTGCCTTGAAATGTGGTGCAAGGACAGGGAGCTTTGCCTGCATCACAGGCCCCTGGTGCTGGGCTCTATCAGAAGCCCGTAGAGACAGATTCTGCAGGCCGGGGGATGAGCATTTACATCTTAACAAATCCCTCTTTGCTCTAAGAAAAAGGGCCCTTTGAAAAACTGATGAAAGCTATAGACCTAGTGCCATCCAATAGAAATATAATGTGAGCCACATATGTAATTTTAGTTTTTCTAGGAGCCATGTTTTAAAAAGTAGAAATAGAGAAGTGAAATTAATTTTAACAATATATTTTACTTAGCCCAATGCATACAAAATATCATAATTTCAACATTAACTAATATAGTAGGTATTAGTGAGATATTTTACATTCTTTTTATCACTGTAAGTCTTCAAAATCCAGTGCAATTTTACACATACAGCACCTCAACTGAGGCTACCACATATCAAGTGCTCCATAGCCACATGCAGTAGTGACCACTGCCTTGGACCATGCCGCTGTAGACACCTCCCACTCTCCTGCCCTGAATAATACACAGGTACACAAAATCTTTCTAGAATTCTGGGGAGTCTCATAGGTCATGAAGCACATCTATGCTTGGTTAAGAACTCTTTTTTTCTATGGACTTTGGGTTTTTTTGAACCAGATTCTGGAAATAAGGGACTTTCTTCAGTGTTGTAAGGCTTAAGTTTAAATATTCTAGTCACATAGAATATAAAGTAGTGTTCACCACAGAATGATAAGAATTCAATTTTGCAATTAAAGAACAGATTATCTTTTTGTTCTGTGATTCTACAGTGGACTGTCTACTCTGAAAGATGGATTTTTACATTTTCACGGGACACGCTGTTGTTGGTTGCAGGCTTGGTTTATTAACTCTGTGGATATCGTTTCTAGGCCAAACAGAAACAAAGAGTTATATGTGATATTTTCTGGGTAGATAATTTTAAATAAGATTTTTTTTAATTCAGTGAATTCTTTTAATTGGTTTTGGTGGTTTCCTTTCCCCATACAGTGGTCATATACATATTTCAGAGAAATGTCTTTACGCACTACTCCCTTCAAACTCGTACGTGTAGTTCCTTTAAAGCAGCAGCCTCATAAAGAATATTTCTTTCTGAATCTCAGGCAGAATTATTTTTAGAAGCAGCCTCATGTTGTATTTGAAAGAATGACCCTTCCTGTAATTGGACCGTTGGGATGATTTGGTTGTGGTCTCACATAATTATAGACCTGTGACAACGTTCTAAGGGCCATCAGCATATTTCCAAAGCCTCTAAAGCAAGGGTATGTGGTTAATTGCTCACAGGTGTTTTCTTGTGCTTATGAATACATGCAGTCTAAGAGTTTTACAAAACTTGGCAGAAAGAAGGGCCATAAGGCTGAGGAGTTTCTTAGATTTACTCAGCTAATTAATCAGGCAAGGTAGGGATTTGACTAGTCCATGGAGGGAGCTAAGCATTTAGAGTATGACTGATGAGTAACCTGTACTTTTGAAAGAGAGTTTGAGAGGAAAATAAAAGGAAACAGAGAAAAACTTTAGTAAGCTGCAGCCACTAAAAGCTCAGTATAGTGGCCCAGTCTGTTCTGTCTACTCTGCAGAGGTAGGCCAGCTCTGGCCAACTGCAAAGAAATGGTGCTGGATTCTAAAATAAAGCAGACTGCTTTGGGGTATGAATTTTAATTTCCAAAATTGTGTACAAGATACAAGCCTCACTGTTGATTCTTATTTCTTCCAACTACTCATAATCGTTATTGTTGGGGCAATGACCTTGGAAAGTATGGACATGCTGAGGGGAGGAATCCTACATTAGGTTTGTTTAGAAATCCATCCTAAGTAAGTAAATATGGCATTATTCGGTGGCATAATACAAAACCCCAAAGAATAAACCAATAATTGCCCCAGATCATTTCTGTGGCAGTTATCCATGGGAATAAAAGCACAAGGGCCTGCAGAAATGAAATTCAGTACAGCCAGTTAGACCACAGCATTCTTCCCAAGAAGCTGTGTGGAAAATAGTTTTGTAAGTTAGTTCCACAAGCATAGATTGAATGCCTTCTGTTGGCCAGGTGCTGATGTTCACAAAGACGAAAATGACATGGTTCCTGCCCTCAAGGAGCTTACATTTGAGAGGAGAGGAGGGAAAATCAAAGAAAGAATCCCACTTGAATGTGCTTAATGCTTTGGAAGAGTCTTGATCCAGCCAGTGAATTCTAGACATATTTCATGTAGGGTGTAGCAAATGAGCCACGTTGGGAAAGATTAGTAAGAGTTAGTGCAGCTAAGAACGCCTGGTATTCCACTGAGACTACTGCCAGAATACAAAGGAGTAAGTGGAGAGCAGACGGATGTGAGCCTAGAGACATAGGTAGAGATGACAAGCTCCAGGGACACCTTTCTAAAGATGGGTAGAGGAGGGGACTTAAGTTTATTTATAATCTGAAGGGAAAGATCCAGTCGAGAGGAAGAGATTAGAGATAAAAGCAAGTCTTGGAAGATCTTGGAAGAAATAGGTTTAAAGGACATAATTTAAAGTGTTATCCTGAGATAGAAAGAGGGACATGCCCACCTTTAAGACTAGAGGGAAGGACAACAGGGTGAGGGTGGATGTGGAAAAGCGACAGGTTAGGAAGTTGAGGTATCTGTGATTTACAGCCTTACGCTTTCTGGTGAAGTAGGAAGTGACATTATTAGCCTAAAGCCATGGTTCTAACCCTTGGGTGTACACTGACTGGAGTCATCTAGGGAGCTTTAAAAAAGTATTGATGCTTGGATCCGCTGCCAGCGAATACTATCTGACTGTTCTGGGATGCAGCCTAGACACTGAGATTCTTGAAAGATCTTGGAGTGATTGTAATGGGTTGCCGAGGTTGAGAACTACTGGTTTAGACCAGACTAAAGGGGTTGCAGAAGTGGTGAAGGTTGGGTACAGCTGTTGAGGGGGAAGGGAAAAGGAGCTGAGGATAAGCACACAATTGTGAGACAGCCTTAAAGATCAGGTGGGTGCTAAGATTGTAAATTTATGAGAACCCCAATCTGCAAGGGCTGATATTTTTTTTCTCCCAGCAGCAGTTACGACAAAGGAGGCTGGTTGTCAGGCTGTCCCAAGGCGGGTTACTGGGCTGGCAGTGGTGGAAAACCACAGGCTCCAAGGAACTGAGGTGTGAGAGAGGGCCTGGGTCATTTCTATGCAGTCTAGGCTGGGCTGGGAAGAAAGCAAGGCAGGAGGCAGCCTCTCCCATTTCCACCGTAATTCTATTTTTCTGCTAGTGGACGTTCTAATGAGCAGGAATACAACAAGCAAGTAAACAAACCACTGGAAGAAACAGAGGGACCAGATACTCCACCACCTATATATTCACCTATATAAGTAGATGAATCACCTAGAGGTGACCGTGTGTTCCTGCTTACTATGAAGATGGATGTCAAGAACTGCATTTCATGCTCATCTTTTTTTGAAAATCACTTTATGTGCCCATGAAACAAAAAGCCAGGATATGGTTTATGATGGGTATGGCTTTCCCATTTGTCATAGGAAGCTTCTTCTAAAGCATCAGGAGTGCTGTGTGGTAGCCACCTTATTTTCCACAGGGACAGGCAGTGTTGCTCTTGCTAAGGCAGTGACCTATTATTGAACCATTTTGCATGTGCACAGTGAGTCATTGTTCTGGCAGAATTCCCTGCTCTCCACACACATTTTTACCTACCTTTGGAATGTGGGAACACTGACCTTATATATGATAGCCTGGCAGAAAAGTGGCTCTGTCAGAGATTTTAGTACTGAACAGCAGGGGGGAGGGGAGAAGAGAAGGGAAAGGAAGAGAGAAGGCAGGGAGGGCAAGGGTGGGAGATGTAGAGAGAAGAAAGGGAACAATGACCAAGAAGAGCCAAAAATCATTCTCTCACCTGCAGTATTGCTCAATATGGGAAACCTTATTGAGTAGAGTTCAATACACTAGAACTGCATTTCAGTTATATAACCAACATGAATATGGACCTATTATGTGAAACATATTTAATATGATACATTGGTACACATATATGTGTCAGACCTTGGGCATGTTACCTAGCCTCTTTGCACCTCCTTCTTTTCTTTTTTCTTTTCTTTTTCTTTTTTTCTTTTTTTTTTTTTTTGAGACAGAGTCTTGCTCTGTTGCCCAGCCTAGAGTTCAGTGGTGTCATCATAGCTCACAGCAACCTCAAAGTCCTAGGCTCAAGCAAGCTTCCTGCCTCAGCCTCCCTAGTAGATGGGACTATAGATGTGCACCACCATGCTTGGCTAGTTTTTCTATATTTTGTAGAGACAGGGTCTCACTCTGTTGCTCAGGCTGGTCTCCAACTCCTGTGCTCAAGCAACCCTCCTGCCTCATCGTCCCAAAGTGCTGGGATTACAGGCGCATGCCACCATGCCCCAGTGTGGTGAGGGTTTTGAAAAAGAAAAACCAGGTATATTGTCTGAGAATAATTATATTTTCTAAGTACATCACATTACCTGCATTAGTCTGGGTACAAGACTTTTCTGAGGGTTTACATTTAGTTAGGACACGAGGATAGAAAGAAACTAGTCAGTGTCTAGGGCCTGGTAGACAGTGGGGAGGGAACATGATGGGGAGGAGGCCAGCACATAAAGAAACAAATACTCTTTGGAAGAGTTGTCATAAACATGGCCAGAAAGATTTCTTCCCAAATACCCCATGAAACACACCTGCCCACATCGCCACCTCCCAAACCTTCCCTAACTGCTCAGAAAGTGCCAGAGACAGATGGGGAATCAGAGACTATTCCATATTTGGAGCGTAGAGGCTTATAACTAATGCAGAGAGTGTGACTGGAACCTGGGACACAGATCAGTCCAGATGTTTGGGGAGCTCTGTACTTGCTAGCAGCTGGTCCACTGTACCTACCACAATTATGTCAGCTACTTTATATACTTTTTGGAATATCTGAAATATCTCAACAGCTGAATTCCATGTGTTTTCTTTAGGGGTATAATATCACTCCATGGGGAAAAAAGTCAGAAGGTAAAAAGAAAGATGAACTTGAGAGTACTAGACAAGTTCTTCCTTTATGACAACTGTGATCAAGTTGTCCTAGAAGACAGGTTATTTCCCCTGTAGTCTATACAGTTACCCAGACCCTTTTTACTTTCAGAGGTGACCAGCAAATAGCTGTGTGATAGCACAAGTTAATTCACCTTTATGAGCCCCAGGTGCGTTGTTTATAAAATGAAGTGACTAATCTAAATGGTCTACATGAGATTTCTTCCAGCTCTATCCTTCCACAACTCTGACTTGGCTCCCTGGGAACGCTGTGTTCAAACATGTGGGGATTGGCTCGACTTGCTCTGTGGAGGTCATCCAAACCTGATTTCCACTCAGCCTGGCCTGTGAATTCTACTTTTAAATTGGCCTGGGAACTTCTCTAAAATTTACAACTAGATGGAATAAATCCATCCAGGGCAACTAATTAGCACAAACATAGCTGCCAGCAGTAACTTAGGAAGGAAGTTCCATAAGGATAAAGGGGAAAGATTTTCCCCAGACCATAAGAAAAGTTCCACTGATTTGGTACAAGGTTGGGGACTGGGTGCCAGGATGAAGGGCAGAGGGGTGATTACTGAGTCTTTTTCCCTGAGAAAGGTATGATTCCAAAGTGGAAATGTATAAATAGGCCCCCGTGACCCTCTATTTAGAATGAAGTTAGGCTACCCCAGTCCGACACTTCTCTGAGCCCGTTAGGGCAGGGCTTCTGGGGCCAGCAGCCAAGAACCATCATCTCTTGACCCCCAGGGATGTCACCCTTCCCATGATGTCTTACCCACTCCACTAGCCTTTCTCTGGATGGTTATCTTGGGCTTGCAGAGCAGTGGCAGTCCAACCTCAGCAGGACCTAGCAAGACAGGGCAATACGTGGACTCAGGCTACTGCTGCTCCCATGGGTCTCAGCTGTTTTCTAAGGGCTTCCACTAAGCATTAGTGACTGAAAGGTGCTATGGGCCAAGGTCGCCAAGCCATATTGCTGACATACTGTTGGTGGCAAGCTGGCACCAGCCTTAGAGAGCTGGGCAGTGCACCCATACTTGTCTTCAAGTTCTGACATTCCCAGAGACAGTTCCCAAGTAGGAAGTAGTAAATTCAGGGAGAAGCAGCATCCAGACTAGCTGACTTGCCAGAGTTTGTTGATAGGATCAACTTTGTTTGCTGGGATGGGGCTTTCACACCACCACATTCCAGGGCTGAAGTATAATTAGCTTAAACACAGACTGGCATTTAACCACGCCACCGTTTATGTGCCCAAATCAGCACTCAGAGGAAACTGCCTTTTAAACCTTAACTTTTTGATGTTACCTCAACATCGCATGTGACTTTGGCAGGGAAAATAAGCCTGGTTATTTGTGCTGGATGTTCTGTGACTCAAAGGCTCTGAAGTGGTGGCGTTGGACCCAGTAGCCTACCCACAATAGAGCTGTCCTGACATCCTTACTGGTCCCGCTGTGCAAAACCAGCTTCTCGTGGGGGTGGAGTTTTCTGCCTTGCTTTTCTGCCTGTCTTTCTTTAACAGTGATGAACTGACACAGTGTGACCCACCAAGGCCAAGTTATTGCCTAGATAAACTTCCTTAGCTCCACCAGCACATTCAGATGCAATGTTGCACCCAAAGGACAGGCCACCCAGATGATCTTTTTAACCAGGCCTGTATGTCCTGCTGCTCCACCCTGTAGGCTGTTCAGAAAGATGGGTGGATCTTCATGAAAGCATAACAGAGAGGACTGAATCTACTGGATTAGATGTATTACTTACAGATTCTTGTATCTCTAAGTGGAAGACATTATATACATCAATGATTTTTTAAAAAGTCTTAATACATAATACCAAAATAATACTTTTTAAGAAGATAGAAAAATACACAACAGAATGGAACATTCCTTGCAACCCACTGTAAGTAGGTCAATGTGATTACCCCCAATTTTAAGACTGAGTAACAGATTCTTCCCGGTCTAGCTGGACCAGAAAGCCAGTGAAGGTGCTAAAGTTAGAACTGAAAGCTCCTTATCTGGGCCCAGCTTGTGAGGTCACAGAGGACACCAACATAAATAGGGTGATCATATCATTTGTCATGCACACCAGGACTGTATTTTAGGATGAAAAGGGAATTATTAAAATGTAAACAAGAATACCAGACATAACTTGGAACTGTGCTGGCAAATAAGGACTTATATCCAAGCTATTCTCCTACAGCTTTTGTCAGTGGTACCACATCTGGATGAACCACGAAGCCAATGAGTGCAAGCTTCAGGTCCCTCACTTGCATGGGTCCCTGTGAGTAGGGGAGTGGCTGGGATTTGCAGGATGCTGTAGGTGCAGAACACAAGCCAGATTGCAATTAGGAAGTGTTTCTGAGCATCTCTGGTAACTCATCTAAAGATATTTTAGGCAAAGTCCTAAATCTCCAAGCCTCCAGTGACCTGTTGTGATTTCTTTCCTTGCTCTAAATAATTATTCATGTTTGCACTTAATTTTACATATAATGTTTTATTCTTTTTCTTAAAGAGCATCTACATCCCCACCCCCTCACTCCCACCCCACCCATAACCAAATTGTAAAAGCTTCAGCCCCCTCACCTTGTGTTAAGGGCACCTGCTTAGGTGGGGCAATAGGGAGAGAGGAATAGAAATCAGTGTCATCCCAACAGGGTGCAAATCAAGCTATTTCTGATCCTCACCACATTTATACCAATGACAATAGAATAAAATGATCATTAAAGGCAGCTCTGAAGTAAATAAATCTCCTAGCTGGAGCTGAGGATCACAGATAAAAGAAAGGGGTACTACTAGCAGTAGTCCTGACTCCTAGTCCTTGATTATAGGAAAAAATACAGAAGAAAATGGTTCATTGTAGGTTTGTGAGCTTGAAGTCCTTTTTTTTTTTCTTTTTTTCCTTTTTTTTTTTGAGACAGAGTATTACTCTGTCACTCCAGCTAGAGTGCAGTGGTGTGATCATAGCTCACTGCAACCTTGAACTCAAACTCCTGGGCTTGAGCCTCAGCTTCCCAAGTAGCTGGGACTACAGGCGTGTGCCACTGCGTCTGGCTAATTTTTCTATTTTTTGTAGAGACGGGGTCTCCCTCTTGCTCAGGCTGGTCTTGGACTCCTGACCTCCAGTGATTCTCCCACCTTGGCCTCCCAGAGTGCTAGGATTACAGGTGTGAGCCACCACACCAGCCCCAAGTCCTTTTATAGTATCCACTGGTAGAGCCATTTCCTGCCCTAGAGCTTCACTCTGAGTCAATCCCTGACCAACCCCCAACTCACACATACAGTACATGCTCAACTCAGTTTCCAGAGTATTTACTCTCATTCATAGTACCCTAAAGATTCATCCCAAATCAAGCTTTCAGAGCTCTTCAATCTAATTCCTTCTCTGTAGCTTTGTTATTTGTCATACGATCCTCAGTTTTCTTCAATGTGCAATAAAAATAAATAATATCTGTTCTTCAAAAAAATAAGAGATCAAATTTTAAAATCAATTGGCCTTTACCCACATGTTAAAGCAATACCTTAAGTGTATGGAATGTGAGAAAGGAACAGGTGATTGTTAAAACAAAACAAAACAAAACAAAAATGATCTTGGTGGAATTCCCAGCCATATTTTAAGAAATGAAATGAAATTCTCACATTGTGGAATCTCTGCCCCATTGAGTTATGCATTTTGACCCAGTCTGTCACCACATGTCTTGACTGACAATCAAGGAAAGGCCTCTAAGATGGGCTCTTGAATTCCACAGGTCCAACTGTGTTAGATTATGAAAACCAGAGCCTCACTGGTCACTCTGAAAGCTGTAATTCTGCAAATCACTCAGCCCTCTTCCAGCTCTGTCGCCTTTCATATTTTTACAAAGGTCACCTTTACCTCTTCTCAACCTGGATGACTCCTCATCATCCTCCAAAGCTTTCCCAGCTAGCACAGTTTCCTGGAAGGTTTCTGACCACAGCTGCCCCCTCCCATCACCATTAGCACCTTGTTTCATCAGCACCATCAGCATCACTGTACTCTGCCTGTGTTGTGAAGTCTCATTGACTTATCTGTCTCTCCCACTAGGCTATGAGCAAGCTGAGTGTAAAGACTGTGTTTACGATAGTTGTAGTAGACATTCAATAAATGAATGAAATGAAATGAATGAAAGCAAGAAGACACTGGCAATTTTAAAACAAGAACTGTGGTTTAAGTGCTCTGGAAATAGATTTTTAAAATTTCCTATCAAACTTATTCTGTTGTTTCCCAACTTAGAAATTGTAACCCTTACTGGAACATTATGTGGGTAAACTAGTCAAAGATTCGATAAGAGGGCAGTCACTGTGGCTCATGCCTGTAACCCTAGCACTTTGGGAGGCCAAGGCAGGAGGATCGCTTGAGCCCATGAGTTCCATTATGACCAGCCCGAGCAGCATAGAAAGACCACCACCTCTACAAAAAATAGAAAAATTAGTGAGGCATTTCAGGGTGTACCTGTAGTCCTAACTATTCAGGAGGCCGAGGCAGAAGGACCTATTGAACCCAGGAGTTTGAGGTTGCAGTGAGCTATGATGACACCACTGCACTCTAGCCCAGGCAATAAAATGAAACTCTGTCTCAAAAATAAAAAGATTGGATAAGGATAATTCCAAGGGTCTGGGAGACTGAGTGGAATATAAAAGGGTAAATTGGACTCTCCAACTTGTGAACTTTCCCCCTCTTTCATTCCTGGCTTTCAATAGGGCATATGGTATGGGTGTGTTACCCCATTGTGGAATGTATACATCTAGCCCATTGCTCTGTCTTTTATATAACAGACTTCACGAGGCTCTGCTTAGCCAGTGGACGAGAGCATCACCTAGAGCTGCTTCAGTCCAACGCCAAAAGCCCAGAGGGATGCTTTCCACTTGCCCTTCTAAACTGCAGCACTGAGATCGCTAAACATCAGCACCAAATCTTTTATGCTCAGCAAATTAGTGAAATGAATTTTTTTCAGCTCTCCAAATTTTAGAGCTGAGGGAGGTTGGGAAAGTTTGTCTGGGAGGCTACCTTGTCTTCTTAAAGGCACTAAAATAATTGTTCGTGTTAATCTTGTACAAATTAAAAACAGTAATTAAACATATTGGAAATTTTTCAAGTTGTCCAGGTCGCCAGAAAATTGTAATGATAAAAAGTTACATTGTATCTAGAAACCATGCTTGAAAAGTATAAAGACAGTTAACACTATCTGTCCTGTTATACTAAAAGATGGCAACACTATCATAATTTTAACAGAACATAATTTACTGCTCACTCTGTCTTCAGCACAGTATAAACCAGAAGGGAGTGGAAAAAGGGCAGTTTGAGGGCATCTTCAGGACCCAAATCAGTTTTTTGAACAGTTGGTATGTTATTCCAGCACTCTGTGTATTTAAAATCGGATGAATTTTTGTGTGTGCATGCGCGCGC
>VBSM01002121.1:14828787-14844107 GCA_008086735.1 Cheirogaleus medius | reverse complement strand
AAACAAAAAAAAAAACAGAACCCAGAAATTCTGATTCCTAAGCCTTTATGTGTCCCATGCCCCTTCTGGGATTCTCCTTACCTTTTTTCTTTTTTAATGAAAAAGAGACATATTTCTGCCCATGGCAGGAAGCAGTACCTGGGTAACTCTCCCTGGCCTCTGACTGGAACTGAATGTCATTAGTGGCACAGTGAGGTGCTGTAAGATAAATTGCTATAGCCTTCAGATCTGTTTGGCCCCCTAGCTCAGACCCCATCACTCCAACCTGGTGGGTGTCCTCATTGTTCTCTGATACAACATGCTCATTACAAGCTCCAGGTCTTTGAATAATGTTCTTCCCTCTCTTCTCTGCGTATCCAAACCTTGCCTTAATATCAGGTCCACCTAGGGCTCACATCATTTGAGGAAGCTTCCCCCATTCTCTTCAGTTCATGTTAACTGCTCCCTTCTCTAAATTCCCCTAGCATTTACTATGCAAGTCATCCTTTTAAGAACTTAATTCTATTTTCCTTTTCTCTTTACTAAATTATGTGATCCTGTAGAACAAGGTCCATGTCTTATTTTTCGGGTGGGAGGGATTGTCATACTCTAAGTTCCTGCTAGGCATTAAATAAGTAAGATAAATACTTGTTCAAGGAGCCAAAAAATCATCTAATCCTTGGTGGTACTCCAAGGTTTGATGAAGAACAAGATAGCATGATGGAAAGCACATGGATTTTGAGTCAGATAGAATTTTTCTAATCTCCCTGGCCCCAGTTTTGCTTGTTTGTTTGCTTTCTGTTCTTTTTTCCCTGTAAATAGGAGTAAGAATACCTACTTTACCAAGTTATCAGGATTAAAAATAATAAATGTGAAATGCCAAGTACAATGCCTTCTATGTAGAAGGCTCTTGATAAATAGAAGTTATTATTGTTTATGTACTAAGACCTGGAAGATAATTATCCTATTTTGTATCTTGTTGTCAACAGATTAAAGCATTTTGAGATTTATCTTATTGAAGAAAAATAAAAATTATTGAGTAACATTATTTGAACTCATGATCAGAAACCTTTAGAGGGCAAACAGGAAAGCTTGTAGTATGTTACAGGCTTGCTGTGGGACTGTTTCTTTATTTACCAACATCAGGGTCAGGACTGGGTTTTCTGCATAGTGAATATAGCAGCAGCTATATCTTCATAATGAAAGGTTTTAAGGCATATTCCTCTGGAAATCACTCATTTTCTTCTCAGGATTTGTTGTTCTTCCCTGCTACTTTTGCCCGATGTCAGATTAAGAAGACAAACAATTCTAAGACATACCAAAGGGAGATCTTAAAGGAATTTGATATATAATAATTTACCTTGAGTCAAATGACTAGTTTTAGTTACTTAAAGCATATGCATATATATACCGTGTGATAATGTTCTTGATTTATAATCCTTCCTATCTTTGCCTCAGTGGAACTGATGTCAAAATCTTTGAATTAATTGTAGCAAACAAAATTGCTACTTAATCAGCTCTAATTACCTAGTAACCTTAATACAAATGGTTCTTTTATTTTCAGCTCCTCTAGTGATTTCCAGCAAACGAAGAGTCTGAAATGTTCTGGCTGTCTGGAGAACCTACAGCTAGAATACAGGTGAGTACCCTACAAAAGAAGAGAGTCCTGTTCAAAGAGTTTTATAACCTGGTGAGCAATTTACAAAGCACTAAAGAGAAGGACCATATAGCTCAAGGACAGAAATCTACAAAGAACTGACTTGCTGTCTATTCTTGAGTCAGAGTCACCTACCCTTCTCCTCACATGGCTTCCTCATTTGTAAACTGAAGGTGACCATTTTTGAAAAATATTTATTATCATGAGTTCTATTTAGATGTATAGTGTAGGGGTTGAAGACACTGGCTTTGGAGTTTGAAAGACCTGAGTATGAGTCTTGGTTGTGCTACTTATCAACTGTCACTGGAGCAGAGGACCTTTTTATGTCCTTTCTCCTTCATAACATAGAGATAATTATTGTATCTACCTCATAGGGTCATTGTGAAGATTAAATAATGTTCATGGAACATCACAAGTACTCAATAATAATAACTATAATTTGTAAAGTACTATAAGCTTCAGGGGAAAAATCCCATACAATGCAAAATCCAAATTATTCAACTGACAGGCCTCTGAGAGTATGTTCAATTTTAAGTAGGTTTTAAGTATGCTTTCACTTTAAACAGGCACTGTATGTCTAATGAACTAATATTTAGTTGATTCACATAATTTCTGATTATTTTGCACAGCCTTTAGATCACAACCATCAGTATTATAAGTGTATCATTTTTATCTGCATGAGATAGTACTCTCTCTTTCTTGATTATCTTACTCTGAAATACTAGGACTGGATGAAGTTGAAAAGGGGCATTATTAAAGTATTGAGTCCTGAGCTAACCAAACTTCACTATTCTTTGAGATCCTCAACCACACTTATTTTCTTAAAAATTATATATTGTAAATTAATAATCTCTACTTCTTAGATATATGTTTGTGAATGGAACCTAGAAAGATTTTTTTTTAATTTCAGAATATTATGGGGGTATAAACATTTTAGTTACATGGATTGCTTTTGTACAGTTTGAGTCAAAGTTATAAGTGTGCCCATCACCCAGATAGTATGCACAGTACTCATCAATACATGAATGGATTAATATTAATAGAAAGACATTTTATAAGTGTCTGGAAAATACCAATTGAAAGATAAGGTTTTCCTTGGCTTGAAATATTGAATGTTGGGATTAAGCCATATCGAAGAAAGTCTAGCCAGATAGGATACTCTGGTGAACAAGTGACTGAGGGACCAACAGATGGGGAAGCACAGCGCCAAGATCAGAAATCAAGAGAGAGCAGGAGTGAGAGAGGGTGGGGCAGAGAGAGACTGCTGGACCACAACAAGAAATGGCAGGATGGACATGTTGGGTGCTGGTTCTCAAGAGACCAAACCGTGCAGGCAAGCCCCTGCCATTTCCATTCTTGATGCTCCAGAAAAGCAGCAGCTTCTGGCTTGCAGATCATCTCCCTGTGCTCTCTTTGGCTCTACTGTCACCGGACCTGCATCTCCCCTTGGCTCGCTGCTCCATGCCTTACCTATTTCGAAAGCTGGAGCACTGGGGCTGTTTACCATCAGAGCTGGAGAACAGTGAATATAGTCATCCCTAGGTATCCTTGGGGGACTGGTCCAGGAGCCCCACCCCCATTCCCAGATACCAAAAGCCAAGGTTGCTCAAGTCCCTGATCTAAAATGGTATAGTATTTGCATATACTTACGCACATCCTCCTGTATACTTTAAATCATCTCTAGATTATTTATAATACCTAATACAATGTAAATGCCATATAAATAATTGTTATACTGTATTATTTAGGGAATACTGACAAGAAAAAAGTCTATATATATTCAGTATAGACACAATTTTTTTTCCAAAATATTTCCCATCCTTGGTTGGTTGAATCAATGGATGTGGAACCCATGCACAGGGAGGTCTGACACCATTCAAGCTGAAAGGCAGACGTGTGCCTACTTCCAAGAGCACAACTTGATTATGATATTCCCCACAACTATTGACTACTACTTTAAATATGGAGAAGATCATTTCCTGAATTACAGAAGTATTCTTTTTTTAACAACTGAGGTATAAGTGATATACCATCAAATTTATCCATCTAAAATGTACAATTTAATGACTCTTCAGTAAATGTTTAGAGTTATGTAATTATCACCACAATCCACTTGGAGAACATTTCCAACATCCCCCAAATATCTCTCATGCCTGTTTTCAGTCAATCTCCATTCCTCTCCCCAGCCAACAACGAATCTACTTCTTGTCTCTATAGATTTTTCCATTTAAATGGAATCATTCAATGTCTTTTGCACCTGCCTCCTTTCACTTAGCATAATGTTTTTGAAGTTCATCCATGTTGTAGCTTGTGTCAGTAGTTTGTTCCCTTTTATTGCAGAATAATGTTCCATTGTCCATGTACCAACTGATGGACATTTAAATTATTTCCAATTGCTATTATGAATAACGCTGCTATGAACATTCACATCCATGTCTTGTTGTGGATATATGTTATCATTTCTCTTGGGTAATTCCTAAGAGCAATATCATAGGTGATATCATAGAGCTAACTTTTTAAGAAACTACCAAATTATTTTCCAAAATTAAAAATATTTTACATTCCCAACAGCAGTGTATGAGGGTTTCAGTGGCTCTATATCCTTGCCAACACTTCTTATTGTCTCTCTTTAATTATGCCCATTCAGTGGGATCCTAAGCATTCTACAGTGAGTAGAGTCCATGTATCAATTTGAAACAGGCCCTTTGATGTCTGTAGAAGCAAAAAGAGATGCTTAGTTTGTTATTTTTTGTGTTAGTCAAATAGAATCAGTAAAAAAGAAAGCTAGCACTTGATGTGGGCAGGTGCAGAGGCTCCGTGCTGACGAGCAGCCTTCTCCCTCCAGCCAACTGACCAGTGGCTTCTCCCACATGACTCTTCCTGTGCTCCAGCAAATTGAAGTAGATCCCTTTAGGATAAGCCTTTCATGGTCCATGGTGTTATTGCCAAGAAAACAAAAAAACAAAATCAAGGAAGTCCTTTACTCTTGATTTTCTTCTCAAAATGATGGGATTGGGTGATAAGTTATACATACAGAAAAAAAACAGAAGAAAGCAAGGAACTCAACATTTGTTAACTGCCCACATACTGGATATGAAATGAGCATCTCCATATTTTTTATATCATGAAACTCATAATCCTTGAGGTGGTTTTATAATCACCATTTCACAGGTGAAGCAGCACAGGTGCAGAGCGATTAAGCAAATTATATAAGGTTGCACAGATAGTGGGAAGCTGGGATTCAAGCCCACGTCATCTAGTTCCAAGTTGGATTTTATTTCACTATGACAACTGAGAATAAACAAAGGAGAAAAATTTTAATGAGCAGGGGGAATAAAAGTAAATGTCAATTAGTGAGAAACAATGAGATTTTACAATAGCCAATTATTATCCCTAAATCATGCAGCCAACAGTTATCCTGTGGTACAGGCCTTCTACTCATTTCCACACTCTGGTGCCATATGTATATGCAAAGGTCAAACCCTGGGGACTAAGAATCAAACTGGCAGCTTCAGGAGGAAGGTAGAGGAGTGGGATTCCTGCTTATTGAAAAGGCATTTTGATTTTTTCCTAGCTAAGAAAAGATTGTTCATTCTGAGTACTTGCCCAGATAGTGCAGAGAAAATCCAGAAAGACATTTCTCACCCAAGGTGAGAAACCGAGACATTCCAGAATTAAACTGGTACATTTTTTGAGTAATAGTTCTGCTTCCCTCTGGTAAGATGAATCTTTACTGATGTCACTGCCACCCACTGCCACCTGGCATTTCTGCATGGTGGCGGCCAGAGCAGTATATAGAAGGAATGGAGCACTTAGGAGAAGTTACAGGGCACTTGGAGGAATTCTCTCAAAGAAGCCCATTTACAGATTCCCCTGTGGATGCCCCTTACTCTCTGTCTTTAGGAACATTTGATTTGTGTCTCTCACTCCATTTTTTCCCATAAATGCTTATATGGTCATCGTGAGACAAAAAAGTGATACTTTAGGATGTCTAGTTTCATTAGTTCACCTGTTCCTCATAGAAGCAAGTTAGGGGTTGCTTGTGCCTTAGGTTGAGAATGTAGTAAGAGGAATGGGGGATGGGAGGTGAGAACATGAGTGATACACTGTGAAATTACTTTTTCTCTTTATAACAACACAAACTCTGGTAATTAGAGATTATTTGGATTTTTATCAATTCAGTCTTCAAATTTTAGGGCTTTAAATTAAATCCTAACTCAGGCAGCAGCTTATTACCCATCTCATCTCTCTTGTACTTAATAGCACTTAGAGGAAAAATTAGTAAAAGTGACTACAAGGTGTTTTGCCATAACACATTCTTATTGGTGTACCTAAGAAAAACAGTCAAAATATTAGCATGGATTAATGCGCTCCCCAAAGCTATGTTCCAAGAGATATTAATAAGCGACCTGTTGGGAGAGGAGCCCAACTCCATAATCAAGTAAGTTTGGGAAACACTGAGTAAAATTTCTTTGTAGAACACCAAAGAGTCTTTAATACAGTATGTTAAATGTGCATTATGAACCTCCAAAAGGGAAATGCTGTGTGGCATACCTCTTGAGCTGCTTGAAAAGAATAACTTTTAATCTCAGAAACATTTTACAAAATATTTTGGGGAACGATGGCACAGAAAATATACAGTTCCTTTAGAAGTATAGTTTCTTGTCCATCTAAAGTTCTCACATCCTGGAAGCCCTTTCCATCTCATTCCATCCTGTCTTTCTAAGATCTCTAAAAAGAATTCAGTCTGATAAATCCATAGAACATGGAAATATATTGAAAAAAGAATGATGTCTCTGATCCTTTCTACATCTGAATTGTCTTCTAGAAGCCTAGAGGGCCAGCCTGATTGAGGTACTGGTTAATGGTAGTTTCAGGTGAAAGGGGAATTCTTCATTTAAAAGCAAAACTAACTTGTATAATAATGAAATACAATGCATAGAACTTGTTTGGTCCTGGATTCTAAGAAACCAACTGTAAAATGGCATTTGGGGGACATGGAAAGTTTGAATGCTAAAGAATTATTAAATAAAATCCTAAGAAGTGACAATGGTATCTTGTTATACAACAAGATGTCATTTTTTAAGAGATGTATACTCACACATTTAGTATGAAATATCATGATGTCTGGGAATTTGCTTTAAAATACCTAAAAAAAATAGATGTAGCAAATATGGCAAATGTTAATAACTGTTCTAACTAAATAAGGGGATATATATGAGGATTTTTAAAATAATATTTTTCTTTAGGTTTGAATTATTTTCATGATGAAAAGTTTTTTAAATGCAGGTTTTTTCAGCCCCAAATCTACCAAATTAAACTCTTTGGAGACTGGGCCTAGGAGTCTGCTATTGTTTACCTCCTCCTCCTCTTTCTTTCTTTTTTTTTTTTTAAATCATACTATCAGAGATTTTTAGTTGGAAAAGCTGAGATGTTGGCTCTCTCTGGCCTGTTACAGCCTTCACACCTTACCCAGTCATTCACAGCCCAGTACTTGGTTTTTTAAGAGCCGACAAAGCAGAGATGTAGGTGTGTGAACTAATTTCAATATAGCAAAAAGCCTATTTATTGCCTAGATATGCAGTTCGAAGCTGCAGATGCTAACTTAAAAGATCAACCATCTCATTAAACAAGTAAGTTTAACATTGCTTGTTATTACTGATTAGTTTTGAAGTGTTTGTAGTATATATCTTTGAATTAAAAATGAGAAAGTGAATAATTATTAGCCATAATTTAGAGTAACCTTAAAAGTATAATAAAAAGAAATTCTTATGTTTTATAAATTAAACATTTTAAAGCAAGCAACACAAATTATAACTCTAATCAATTTCTAACATGTATACCTAAAAATAAGTTTCTTAGAGAGAATGGACTATTTATGATTAGTATAATAAAGTTATGTGTTATACTTCACATACTAAATAACAATCAACTTTCAGAAATGACATTTTCATGTATCTTTTAAAGAATACAGTGATGAACACAGAAATTCAGTCCATGCAGAATCCATGCTATTAATTCATATCATCTGTACTTTAAAAAATCTGTATCATCATACTTCTGAAATGTTATGGCTGAAGGTTTACAGAACATGCCCAGGAATCATGCCTACACTTCATATGATCTGCATAACATGGGTCACCAGCGTGATCAGCCATGTCCTAAGACATAACAGCCATTAAATATGGGTTTGTGAACTGTTTGGGTTTTTCTACATTGAAATGAATATATAACTACATTGAATATATAACTACATTTTCATACCTTGAGATGAATATGTAGCTATTTTTTAAAAATGTGTGTCTGTTACCACCTAAAATCATGTGGCATACCACAAGTAGTACTTTTACTATACCTTGGGAGACATTAACCTAATTTAAGAGCAACAAGAATATATCAGATCCTTTGCTAATAGGGAAGAAAGGAAAAAAATATTCCTCAAGGGAAAGAACTGTGCTGTAATTATATTTGCATAACCTGTACCTAGCACAGTGTCTAAAACATAATAGGCACGCAATACATGTCTGCCTGAATAAATGAATGAATGCTTATCATAGCTCTGAATCATCTCCATCCCCTATTCCCAAAACCAATTATTTGTCAAGGTGAAGGCTTTGATGAAAGCTCTTAGGTCCAGGAAAATTAAATTGCTGAGCCTGGTCTCTTTGTAGGAAATATAAAACTCATGAAATCCAAGTACTCTTGGGAAATTCAAACACATTTTCATTTACCAATATCCATAAAAAAGTAAAAAAAAAAATTTGCTAAATTTAACATGGATGTTAGCTTTTGACATTTTTTTAAATACAGGAAAAGGAAATGGAAAATTCCCTCACACAAATTTAGAGATAGCTGAGTTAGGATAACTGAAAGAATGAAGTTAGAAAGACCAGACTTGAATCCTGGCTGTGCCACTAGTTATCGATAAACCTGGTAAAGTCAATTGCTCTGAGCTTCAGGGGTTTTTTTACCTATAAAATGAAAATGTTAGGTTAAATTATTTGTAAGTTTCCTTCCAGCTCTAAAATACTATTTTCTGATTTAAATAAAAGCCATTACATCAAAATCTTTTAAAAACTGATTTTATTCTGTGATTGATTGATTGCTTCCATTTAGTATGTAAATGAATGATGTCAAACATTAATATATGTCATTCTTTTATTTAAGGAACACACTGTTGCTCTGTGTGTGTGTGTGTGTGTGTGTATTTGGAAGAGTAACAAGAGTGATACCACTGGCTAGAAATAGTTGGGGGCTACAGGAGGGGGGTGTGGAACTGACCTAAACCAAATGGCATGTTATCAGTACAGATACAATTAGTAACATTTTACAGTACCACGCATACTTACAAATGCCGCATATCTAAAACAAACTTAAAGGGAATGGAGAACAAGGAAAACACTCCTCGCCCCTCCACTGATTAGCATAACAAGTCACAAAACTAAAGGGATTTCATTTTGACATCACAGTTACAAATGGGGGGGGGTAATTTCCAAAAGCAAAGATAAAGATTAAATTCACAAGACAAATTGATATCTGTACATTTGCATGACTGTAAGCCATAAATCCAACTAAAAGTTTTTTCAAATCCATTCTAATTTAACTCATCTTTTCCCAAATCCCCCAAGAGATTTTTAATGGCTGGCTTTTCTTGAAACTCAAGGACATTTATTTATGAGTTCTCCAAGATACTAAGAGTAATAGGGCAATCTTTGATTTAAGAAATAAAAAATTTGCTAAATTCTTTCCATGGGTAACAAGTGGAGTGATACAGGACAGCACGGTGCCCAATCCCCAATGCCAGCAGGAATGGTAACTTTGTTCCTACCTCTCCATTCAGACTGGGAACCTCCAGATGTGGGTGGTTCTGCATTGTCTGCATTCCTCCTGGAGACTCTCCGTGCTGGGCCACTGCTATGGGAGCCACAGCTGACATGGGAGACTCTTGTCACACACATGCTATATTTTACAACTTGGATCAACAATGATAGGGACTAAAAGCAAAAGTGATTCCAGGGACTGCCAGTCAGTTCCCAATTTGTGACCTGTATTGTCCAACTTTCTTCTTTATGGCTCCAACGAAATAATTGGAGACTCAAAGGACAAAAGCTGAGTTGCAGATAGAAGGCAGAGGGGTGTGGCAACATACCTGAGAGCTTTGGTCATTCTTCCTTTAGTTTGATCAATTTAAGACATAGGCAAGCTTAAGCTGTTGGAGTGGAAGGAGCATCATTGAGCACTGCTTTATTGACTCCTTCTTGCCAAATGACCTCACATAATTCTCTATAATTATTTTTAAATAGTTCTACCTACTGGAAATGGGCTGAGAACCTTGTACCCAGCCCTTCCTGTTCCATATTTGGGTTTGAATTGCTTTGAATGGGCACGTATCTTGGGTACTTCTCCCAGTTTTCTGATAAATAGCTTGCTGCCTGAAAATCAGACACCGTTGCTAAGAAAGTGAACACTTCGGTGTCAGGGTTTATAGGGTTTATTTGTTTCTTTCTTTGGTTTTTTTAAAAATAGAAATGAAGTGTTTCCATTTTTTTATAAGACTTTTTCCTTTTCTTCTTTTTTAAAAAAATTATTTAGAAACTCCACTGCCAATGAGCTGTTTAACTTTTGGAAATTTGTTTGTACCCTGATTTCCTTATTTATAAAATAGGAATTACTATGGTACCTATCTCATAGGGTTGCTGTTATGATTAAATGAGATAATAAACTTAAATAATAAACTCAAACTTGGCAGTAAATAATCAGTAAATGATCGGCTGTCATTATTTTAAATGCATTGCATTCCTGGAAACCACCCTTTTTAATTCATCATTTATAGAACAAAATAATACCTATTCATGCAACCTTGTATTTATCTATGAGGTGTCACCTTCCAAAGCTCTGAGTGGGTCAGCACAATGGGGATGAAATATATCCCTATATATGTGGAAATATATAGATGTTCATTAGGCAGCTTCAAAAGAGCAAAGCTATAGAATGGGAAGAAGTAGAAATTGGGATGCTCATATATCCTGTTCAGTCTATATTCCATTTTCTCCAAGCTGCCCTTCAGCATATTTATGGAAATGTTAATTAAGACTATGATTCATTTACACACTATTAGATTGATGTAGAAGTTTCTGGGGACTAGATGCAATTATGTTATTCACTAAAACTGGTAGGTCACATTGCTTTATCTTTAGTTGAATGGCTTTTTATTGACCAAATTAATAATTATAGTTTTAGTTATTCCATTCACATACAGGAAATTAAAAATAGGCAACCCTTCCCTAATTTGAATTGGATGTGCTGACGTAAATGTCCTTATTTTGATAAAAAGATTACTAATCACAGTTTAACACATTCTCCCTCCCCCACGTTCTTATTCATTGGAAGAGGGTGGTAGAGTTACAGCACTCAAAGCATGTGTGGGCTTCAAATTAACCATTTCAAAACTATTTTAAATTGAGCCTCTCCATTTAAAACTTGCTTTAGCATAAGCATCAATAGGGCAACTACCCCTATGGTCAGAAATGGGTGTCAGAGTCATTTAGGCTTTGTTGGTGTTACCTTAATTCGAGACTCCCAGCCCTGTCACCAATTCTTAAATGGTTCTGATTGCCAAGTTTGGAAACCACTGACTAAAAGAAATTAGCTAATAAGTCTAAGTGGAAATCAGGCAACATTTGAAAAAGATGCTTAATGATCTCCTTTTTACAGCTATTCTTGTTGGGTTTTTCTTTCATGAGAATTTGAATATATTTGAATATATACTTACATATTCTTTATTATAAATGCTAGTGATATGATGAACAGTGAAAGTATAGAGGTAAGGACATGGTTTTAATCAATATGAATGTGATCAATATGATTTTCACAAGCAATTTTTGATAGGCCTAATGATCATTTCAAGGTTTACTTCTATATATTTGGCAATGGCTATTTGTTTAAAACGTACATAGTTTAATCTATTAACTACATTTCTACTGTACCACTTAAAAATAAAATTTAGCAAATTATTTAAGTAACCATAATTATTATCCATTGTAAGAGCTAATATTTACTCATGCCTGGTTAAATTTTGGAGTTTATACTTTCTTAACATAACTCTTCTTCTTGAAGGCTATTTTTCATTCACTAGGTTGATTCTTAACTGCTGCTAACCTAGGTGAAAAGTTTGTGTTTCCAACTTTTTTTAATTATTATTTTTTGTGGAGATAGGGTCTTGTTATGTTGCCCAGGCTGGTCTCAAACTCCTAGACTCAAGCGATCCTTCCACCTCAGCCTCCCAAACTGCTGGGATTACAGGCATGTGCCATCGTGCCTGGTATTTCCAATTTCTTTCTTCTTGGTCTTTACTATCATTTAATTGGGATTCAGATAAATCTTGTCCTACCTGTGCTGACAAAGAGGATATGTTCTACCACATTAGAAATTTTACAGTCAGAGAGAGAAATTACACCAATGTAAAAAAAAAATGCTTTTTTTTCCCAGATAAAGGGATTATCCTATTTATCTTTTTCCCTCAAAATCTCCACATACTAAAACAGACATACAGAAAGACATAAAAGATACAGAAAGACATAAAATGTGTATTGAGTGTCTTGGGGCTGCAGAAAGATCCAAATAAAATTAGGGTAAGGGAGAGGTAGAAACTGAGCCCAAATACCTCACTCAGTAGGTCCCGAAGACATGATCCCTCATGTCCAGCAACTCTTTTCAACAAACCCTTGGCAGGCTTGGCCAGCATCCCTGGATGAAACCTATAACCCACCCTGATTGATAGGGCATTGAAATGTTCCAGTCAAGTTTACCCTTTAGATCAGTGGTCTCAAGCAGGGGCAGTAATTCTTTGTTGTGAGGCGCTGCCTTCTGCACTGTGGGATGGTCAGCAGCATCCCTAGCCTCTGTCCACTAGAAGCCAGTAGCACTGTCCGTCTTCCCCACTCTTGAGGTAACTTTTGCAGGAATACTTTTCAGTTAAAGTACAACTAGTCAGTCAATAATGACAAAGGGCTGGTTTTCAGAACCTTCTTGGGTCTGTTCAGAAGGGAGAGTAGTAAGACCTAGAGGGTTCTGGACATCTTAAGTGGGCTACTTTTTAGAAAAATGAAGCCAGAAACTAATAACAAACTTCCAAACCTCGATTACTTTAGCTGGAATCATTCATCCATCTGTCAAACACGTACCGAGTGCTTTGTGAGGTGTGGTGCTAGATGTATTATGAAATTCACAGTGACTTCAGCATCTCTATAGGAGGAAGGAGGGTGTAGGGGATGGTGAGATGTTGAATATTTAGGAGGGATAATTTGAATGTAAAGCTCCAGGATGGGAGTTTAAGTTTTGT
Organism: Cheirogaleus medius; assembly: GCA_008086735.1. Lineage (NCBI taxonomy): Eukaryota > Metazoa > Chordata > Mammalia > Primates > Cheirogaleidae > Cheirogaleus > Cheirogaleus medius. Next base: position 14,831,130 of record VBSM01002121.1, on the reverse strand, counting down.
TTACCTCTGTGTCCCTAATGCCTCATACACAATAGGTACTTAATGAGTATCCACTAAAGGAATCAACAAATGATTGATGGAGAAGGCCCTAGGAGAGCTAGGGGAGGTTGGGTTGCAGAGCTTTGGTAGGAGGAGACTGACCGGGAAAGGTCAGGAGAGAATGGCCTGAGAGAAAGATACAGAGAAGTTTGGGGACAGAGAGGACTAAAGCTCTAGGGAGAAAATGCCTGACCAACTCTGCACCAGAAGCAAGGCAGTTTAGGGACAAAGAACATGACCTTAGAGTCAGATTTCCTGGGTTCAGATCCTCACATCATTGCTTATTTTCTTTAAGGCCTTGGGCATCTGTAAACCAAGGATGATAATAGTATCTTCCTCAAAGGGCTGTTATGAAGATTGAACAAAGTAATACCTATAAACCTCATAGATCAGTGACCAGCAAGAGTAAGGCTAGGTTGATGCTTGAGGGTGGCAGGAATTCAGAGTGGGACAAGGGACTTGAGGAGAGCCATACACATCTCCACAGTCACTGTGGCAAATGGAGTGTGAGCCAAGCAGGGATGAATATAAGGTGACCAAGCATCTGTGAGGGCCCCACTGACAGAACTGTTGTCTTGGTGATGTGACTAATTACTCATTTATTCAATTTATTTAGGCTTCCTCAATGACTTTAAAGCAAAATGTAAGAAAACGGATGATTGAGTTGATCTGAATTTTGGGATTGTTAAGAAAAAAAACTGGATAAGAAGGTCAAAGGGATTGGGACACAAGACTACCTCAGGGATTAAACTGAAAAGGAAAGAAGTCAAGCCAAAAAACAGCTAAGAAACTGCAAAAAATTGCTAGGGATTTGGGGACCAAAAGTCTCAAGGTCAAATAGCAGGTCTAGGGGGAGATGGTGGATATATGACAGGATGTGGTGGACAGTTTCCAGTCCAAGGGTTCAGAGGTGGAACAGCTCTAGATGACACACGATCCAGTTAAACTTTACATGGGGATGGGGGAGACTGAGCAGATGGAGGCAGGGACACTCACTTTCCCCTTGTTCAACTCAAACCACTCTGTTCCCAAGCTTACCTCATCAGAAGGTTGTGTTGGCAAGGAATTCAACAATTAATAACCACTCTAGTAAAATCCCTCTAACAAACTTCTTAATATGTTCACAGGCTGTAGGGTATGTAGTTAAAGGCAGTGGGAAGGCTGAAAACAGAAAGAAAATATACAATAAGGAACATCAATAGATATAGAATATTAATCATTATATCATTGATATATTGATCATTGATTGATACTTGAAAAAAATAGTGAACTGGCTGATCTAAGGTGTCTCATTCAAATCAACCAAAAGTCTTCTTCAGGGATAGATCCTTTCTTATCAATAACTGGGATATCTGCCCAAGAAGTATATCAAAAAATGCTAATCCTTGCCTGCTCTCATCTCAGTGCATCTTGATTCTCTCTACCCTACACTCCACACACACACACACCCTCCCTTCCTCCACATAATTTATGGGATTTATTCATTTGACAAATATGTGTCAGACACTGCTCTCAATGATGGGGCCATGGCAGTTAGAGAGATTTAGGTCCGTGCTCACATGAAGCTTAAATTCTAAAAGGAGAGACAGTTGATAAATAAGTGAACATATCCATAAATAATTTCAGATGCTGAAAATGCTATGAAAATAAGTGATATGATAATATTTTATATTGACTTATATATTAAGTCTATATTATACATAAAATTATCATACATTAGGTTTATATCTTTATTATTCTTTAAGAAATTGGGGTTTATGTGACAAAAATTATGCAATACAGACCATTAGCAGAACAGAAAATCACTAATTTGCTGATTCTCTTTTCTGCTCAAAAAATCACATAGAATGTTTGGCTTAATTATATATGAATCATAAATATATAATAAAAATTTTTAAAAAGAGCATGTTTAAGAAATACCTACCCTACCCTCTGTCTTAGCTTCAGAGCTAGATCTAGTTAAGAGTGCTATTATTACCCAGCACTGTTTTTCCCTCTATGCTGTCAAAACTAAACATCTGGATCTGAGGGCCTTTGAGAATAATCTTCCAATCCGTGATTTCTAACTCAGACACCATGGTCTAATTAACAGTGTTCTTTCCTTGAAGAACTAGATATGTAAGAATTCTATTACACTAACAGCATGATTTATTAGATTACCCTCAAAAAAGAAAAATCTAGGCCAAGTGCAGTGGCTCACACCTGTAAACATAATACTTTGGGAGGCCAAGGCCAAAGGATTGCTTGAGTTCAGGAGTTCAAGACCAGCCTGAACAAGAGCAAGACCCCATCTCTACTAAAAAT
>VBSM01002121.1:14809606-14821530 GCA_008086735.1 Cheirogaleus medius | reverse complement strand
ATCCACCCGCCTCGGCCTCCCAGAGTGCTAGGATTACAGGCGTGAGCCCGCAAGGAAAATTTTAGCTTAGAAGGATAAGTATTTAAAACAAGGTTCAAGTAGGGAGAACTTTCTATTTGAAAGTAGAAATTAAAGAATAAGATCTTTTTAGCTGAGAAAAAAGTATTAGAATGATTAGAATTAAGGTGCCCTGTAAGGTCTGTGTGCTTGAAATAGGTAGGGCTGCTAATTGATATTTATCCTGGAATCCTTGCCTGCCTTAGTGTTGAATCATTAGTTTGGTGTTAAATAATGTGCAGGGACTGGATACTTATTACTGTATCCCTGACCCCCCAAAAGCCACTTCCCATTTCAAAGACTGGAAACATTTTTTGTCTAAGTGCTAATGATTCTACAAATATTTAATTAATCCCCTAGCATTTGGAAAAACTACTAATGCCTGCCTCCTGTGCTGTGGGACCAGAGAGGTTCTATAGCAGTAATGGCTGGAGTTATTATAAAATTTTTGGAAAAAACAAGCAATCTGTGCTTCTAATTATCTTTTGTGATTTAGTAGTGTAGTTACTTCTGATGTAAGTTTGTGTACTATCACTTTTTATATGTATCACATGGCTCAGTCATGCAGTATATCATATTGATCAAAGAAGGGTTACAGAACAATGAGAAGGTGAAAGAAATCATTGATCTGACAGCTGATTGTATTACTTCAGGAAGAGAAAAATGTGCTGAGACAAATTCTCAGATGAACCAAATATAGTCTCAAGGAGAAGGCAGAGTTTTCTTGGAGCTTCCTTGCTGTTGGTAGCACAGCATTTTCTTGAATGTCTTTCCCTACGTGTGTGGTCTCACCTAGCAGAATTCAATCTATATAGCAAGAAGCTAGATAGAAATTTGATCATTATCCAGTTCATTTCATTAATGTGCTGGTAATTGGGATAGTTCTGACCTAAAGTATCTATTTAGATCTTTAGTATTCTAAATGGGTCATTTTGGGGTATTTTCAGATGTTTTCTAACAACTTTGCCTTCGTACATATACTTTGTAGAACTTTGAGCAATAATGTTTTACTGGTATACGAAGACATAGGGAAAAGCAATATTTTATCTTAATTTATAGCCATAGTTTCATGTAAGGGAAGAAATCATCAAAAAAAATCTAGCAAATTCTGGATGAAGATTTTAGGAAATTTATTAAAGGTTCTCACTTAGCTTTTCAGGTGATTCTCTTTCTGGTCACATTAAATGAAATGTAATTAATTTTCTTCCCACAAGTAGCAGCACTTGTGCTATACAGTTTCAGTAGATGACTTTTTTTTTTGGCCACTTTAGCTTAGTTTCTTTGAACTTGTTATTGAATGATTTCATACGACCAGACAAATGCACAGATCAGAAGTACACAGCACGAAATGATCACACCTGGACAACCAGCATCCAAATTAAGAAATAGAAGATTGCTAGCCCCCCAGAAACCTCTCCTTACAATCATAATCTTTGCCCCAAGTGTTACTACTATTCTGACTTATATTATCTTAGTTTAGTTTTGACCTGTTCTTAGACTGCATTTAAATATAATCAAATATAAGTTTGTCCTTATCTTCTTTAGCTCAACATAATGTCATGTGATATATCTGAATTGATGCAGGCAGCAGAAGTTCTTTTATTTCTGTGAATGAATATACTCAGTTTGTCCATTATGTTGATGGATGTTTGGGTAGATTGAGACTAATACATGGTGGATGACCTTTTGTTGGCTCTAAAAATATTGAGCACTTTGGGATTGAAAGCAGTGTATGGTCTTAAGATTAAAGAAAAAATAACTTCAGAAATAAGATAAGAGAGAAAGCATGATCACAAAAACACTTAAGATTCAACTCAAACCACAGAATCCTAGTGTTTTAGGGATACAGTTAGGGATATACCACCTACATATTGCCAGATTTCAATTGAGAATTGGGAAAGGAAAGGGGACTTTAGATGACATCTTTGCTAACCCCATCACTTTTTTTAGAGATGAAGGCCCTGAGAGGTTTAATGACTCACACATAGTCAATGACAGCAACAATAGAAGGTGCTTCTGACTCTCAGTCTAGTCTCGTTTTGTGCCACATGCTTGGAGGAGAGAGAGGAGGTGAGATCAGAGCTACCACCTGGAGCTGTGCAGGTTTTGCCCTGTAAGGTGGGGCTGAAACCCAGTCCCTTACTCTGTAGTCCAAGCAGTGAGTCCACTGGGAGGCTCACTGCCTGGAGGATTTGTGCCGTTTTCTGATTCATGCAAAGGTGTCACAAGGCTCTGTTCAGATAGACTCAGACCTGCTCAGAGAAAATGGATCTAGATGCAGCCCAGAGAGGGAGAATTTTCCTTCTTCCAGCTGGCTCTACCTTTGCCCTTCATACAGAGCTCTGTTGGGGCTTCTCTTTTCCTTTTTCTCCCTTTCTCCCTCACTTCTAGGGCTTCCCAGTGAAACTTTGGATTATAAGTGCCCAGTAGGTGGTATCTTGAGGTCCCTCTTGATTCATTGTTTCATTGATCCATAAATGATCTAGAATGGACCCTAATTTCAAAGGACTGCTTTTTAAATATTTTTAAAATAGTTCATTTTTAAGAAAATGTTGCAAAAAAGATTCATTTTTTTAGACTCCTCCTGTCTTTATGGCTTCCCCTGTTTCTACAGAGGTTTTCCTTCTCTGTGTCCTCTTCCCACCCCTAATCCAGTTATCTTTTCTTAAATATCCCTGGAAATGTCCAGTCTTTATCTACTGAGAACAGCAGTGAAATTCTAATGCTGAAGTCTATGGCAGTCCCCAGGAAGCACTTATTGAAAAACGGGATTATGATTTCACTGAGAGATCTAATAGATAAAGCAAAGTGCTTGCAAAGGAAAACTATTTATATAGATATTTTCTTTCATGTTTCCCGAAAGAGTAAAGAACATTTTCATGATTCAAGAAAAGGCTCAGAGTTTCAGCTTAGGCACATTCAAAAATTGAAAAAAAAGTAAAATTATAGAAGTTTTATAAATAAGTAGTAAATATATCCTGCTCAAATAAGATACTGTTTATCACAGCAAAAATTTAACATGTGTAATGTTAGAAAATAAAAAATATGCTGACCATAGGGCTACAACTCTGACATGTTGTTCAGTGAAATTAGTGCAGAAAAGAATAATACGTTTTGAAGATAGCATAGAAGAGAGATAGTAAATTTTAATGGTAAAAATGAGATCTTTGAGATCAGTCTTCTGCGGTCCAAATTCAGGCTCCAGTATTCTCCAGTGTGTAACCTTGGGGAAGTGACTTAACTCTCCGAACCTCTTTTTCCTCATCTGTAAAATTGGAGATAATAGTAACTATCTCATAGGGTTATTTTGATTATTAAGTGAAATTGTAAAGCAGCTGCCATGGTCTTTGATATACAGTAAATAGTCTCAAGTGATGTAAGCCATTATTGATTAAGACAAGAAATGATATATAGAGGATTGATAGTTTTCTTAGAGGTCCCTGAGCCTTTGTTCATAAGCAATTCATAGGATTTTATTATACTTTGTTTTTTGGTGGCATTAAGCAGGCAACAAAACAGTATTTCTCAGTTACAGATATTGGGCAGTCTATGTTGCTGCAGTAGGAGCAGCTGGCCTGTCTTACTGATCACTAATTGATCAAGTTATTTTTCCTAATTCTCTTTTAATTTCCAGCCATGTCAGGCCCCCAGTTTCTGCCTGCTCAATAATTGTTTTTTTCCAGATGACAAAAAAGCAAATCTAGAGATTTAAAAAAGTTCTCTTTACGGTGATTAATGTGCAAAGTTCTTTAAAACTTAAAGAATACCAGTGAGTACCGCAAGTCTTTTGCTCATGTTTCCTGTAGAGTTTCATGAGTCCTTTTAAAGAAAACCACTTATTGATTGATAAGAGGCAATTGTTTGTTCCCACCCCTCCCACCATTGGCACCATTTATATTAATATAATGTGGGTCAGAACCATTTATGATTTTCTGTTACGAGTGCCAAAGTTTTAAGACTTTAAACCATTCATTCAAAGGAAATGAATAGTTTCAAAGGGAGCGCTTAAGAAAAACAAACTTAAGCACATTAGAAGACACATTTATATCTAAACAGCCTAATTAATAGCTCAGCCCAAATCACAGAATGCTCTAGAAGAATCATGTTGTATCATTCTGATCTGTTCATTAAAGGGGGTACCTACCCAGGCAACTCTGTTCCTTTTATGTATAAAATCTTGAACTTAGTAGACTTAACACTTTAAAAATGTTCACTATGACAATTGAAAAACATCTTTGTGAAGTATTCAGGACTGTGCTGAATACTTTGTGCAATTTCTGCCAACTTGTTTTGTGTCTGGTTGGGGAGAACAAAATACATATGTGTGGAAAGGTATTAGATATTTCCAGATGAAAAATTGAATTTTGGTTTCAGGTACCAAATCAAGGATGGCCAAAGCTAGGATGTTTCCAACTTCATTGGGGCTGCTGGGATTTTTGTTGGACAGCAAAGTCAGGCTGAGATTTTTCTATCCTCCAAATACAAGGGGGTTTTTCTAGGAGCAAGAAAAATGCTCAGGATCTGGTAAAGGTCTCAAATATTAAAAGAAAACTGTGAACTTAAAAATTATTAAATGTTTACATTCAGTCATTCAATATAATGTATGCCTCATATATGCCAGGCACTGTTTTAGCCCCCAGAGATATGTCAGTAAACAGTAAAGAAAAAAGCTCTGCCTTCATGGAGTTTATATTCTATTAGGAGACAAACATAAGAAAGTAATGTTATATAGTATTTTAGAAGATAGTAAGTGCCTTACCTGGGAAAAAGAAAAAGTAGAGCAGGCTAAGGGACATTAGGAGTGCTGAGGGAGGGAGGCGGGGACATTGTGATTTGGAGGAGCGTGTCAAGGTAGGCTTCACTGAGAAGATCACTTGAAGAAGGAAGTGACCTATGCAGAGGTACTTGGGGAAATGTTCCAGTAGAGGGACTGGCGAAGGCCTCAGGCAGAAGTGTGCCTGGTGTGTTCCAGAAACAGGGAGAAAGCCACAGTGCAAGAGCACTGACAGCAAGGAGAACAGTCGTGGATGTGGTCAGAGAGGTTTGGAGAGCACATCAGATAGGGCCTGCCTGGACCACTTTAAGGACTTTACTCTGGGCGAAATGCAGAGACATTGGAGGGTTTTGAGCAGAGGAGTGAGATGATTTGATTTGCATTTTAATAGAATCGTTGGCTGCTGTGTTGAGAATAGAAAAATGGAGGGGGGTGGTCAAGGGATACAAGTCAGCAGCTGTTGTCAATAATCCACTTGAGAGATGCCAATTGCAGTGGACAAGATGGTGAGAAATGGCCAAGATCTATTTGGAGATAGAACCAGTAGGATTTCCTGACCAACTGAGGGGTATGAGGAAGAGAGATCAGAATGAAAGGATAATACCAAAGCCTTTTTGGTAATTATGGAGTTGGCATAATTATATCTCTGTGAGATGAAGATCTCATAGAGTATGAGGAGTTTGTTTGGGGAGGATAACTAGGAGCTGTTTTGAACATGTTATGTTTGACTTTCAGGTGGAGTTTGAGTGGGTTATTGGCTGTAGGAATCTGGAGTTTAGGGAAGAGGTCCAGGTTAGAGATACAAATTTGGAAGTTGGCAAGACAATTTGGATGAGATCACTTGGGGAATGTGTGTAGACAGAGAAAGAAGCTCATAGACCAAGACGTGGGGCACATAAATATTTACAGTTTGTGGAGAAGAGATCTTATAAACAACTATTTTAAGCAAAAAGAATTTATGCACATTTTTTCAGCATAGTGAACCCAATTAAGTGTCTGCATTCCTTGAGTAACAGTGTTATCATTAGAAGCTGTTGTTAATTCTATTGACCCATACCATGGGAAGAATGAATGATGAGTTGTTTTTCTAATTGTAATGATGGACTCGGGCTAAACCTGGAATGCTTCATCTTTACAGAGGTTGAATTGTTAAGGAGGAGCCAGTAGAGAAGACAGAGAAGGAACAACCAGAGGGATAGGAGGGAAATTAGAAGAATGTTTGTGAAGTCAAGTAAAGAAAATGTCTCAAGGAGGAGAGAGTGAATGAATCAGTGGTGTCACATGTTGCTGACAGGTCAAGTAGGGTGAGGACTGAGAGTTGTCCATTGGATTTAGCAACCTGAAGGTCATTGGTGACCATGGCAAGAGCTGTGTCAGTGGAGGGGTGGGAATGCAAACCAATTGGAGTGGGCTCAAAAGAGAATGAAAAGCTTATGAAATATAACTGTAATTTGTAATTCAGTTTTGTATATTATAAATATTTAATATTGGATGTGAGTACATTTTAATATGTCTGATAAGATATGGGGTGAGACTTAAGAAATTGGAATATTGAGGGTCATGAGTTTCTTTAGCGGGCTGTGACAGGAATGGGAAGCCTTTGAGCTTTTCCCTAGTTATTGTTGGTAAGACTCTAGTGTGTAGATTGTAGTTTGTATATTTTGAAATAGAAAAACAGTTCTAATGCATTTTATTTTATTTATTTTATTTTACTTACTTTTATTTATTTAATTTTTTTATTTATTTCTTTTTTGAGACAGAGACTCACTCTGTTGCCTGGGCTAGAGTGCCATGGTGTCAGCTCAGCTCACAGCAACCTCAAACTCCTGGGTTTAAGCTATTCATTTGCCTCAACCTCCCGAGTAGCTGGGACTACAGGCATACACCACCACGCCCAGCTAAGTTTTTTATTTTTAGTAGACATGGGATCTTGCTCTTGCTCAAACTGGTCTCGAACTCCTGACCTCAAGCAATCCTCTTGCCTCAGCCTCCCAGAGGGCTAGGCCACTGCGCCCGGCCAGTTCTAATGCATTTTAAAAAGTTTTTTATTGTATGTCTTAAGACAAGAACTGTATCCTGAAAGCACTTGCACTTTGTGTTAATACATTTTTGTTTCCAGCAAAGATGTATTCTTTAATTCAACCTGTTGTTCCTTAGTCTTACTTCATTTTCTGTTGTTTATGTCTTAGTTGTTTTTCTGTTGCTATAACAGAATACCACAGTCAGGATATAAATGATAAAGAATGAAAATTTATTTGGCTTACAGTTCTGGAGGCTGGAAAGTCCAAGAGCATGGCACCAGCATCTGGTGAGGTTCATCTTATGGTGGAATGCAGAGTGAGTTAAGACAGAGAAAGCACAAGGGGCCAGACTGGCTTTTATAACAACCTGCTCTCATGATAACTGACCCACTCCTGAGATAACTACATTAATCCGTTCATGAAGGCTCGGCCCTTATGACCCAATCACCTCTTATTAGGTCCCACCTCCCAACACTGTTGTATCAGGGATTGTGTTTCCAACACATGAACTTTTGGGAGATGCATTCAAACCATAGCCTTTTATATCAAACTTTTTGTATGAAAATTGGGACATGTGCTTTGAGTTGATTTCTTTTTCAGGATGGTGATAGGTTTGCTCTGACCAGGCCACACAGCATAGTGCCCCAATATCTGGGAAGTCATCATTCACAGAGTGGATAACTCAAGTTAGGGTTCCCAAGAGCTGGAGAAAATTAGGCTATAGAAAAATTGCTTCTTTAATTTTTTTTTTAAACTTTATTGATGATTTTCATTGTGAAGTATTATTTCAGAGCTTGTGATTAAGCAGTTTTCATAGGTCTGCATTTTGTGTTATAATTATGCACCAAGAATTTTCTCCTCTGGGAATTATCTTTGAATGATAATACTAACTTTCTGTAATACTGTCATCAAACAAATCAACATGTCTCTGATACTAATTACCTTTTCTTTCTCTAAGCTTATTAAAATGTTAACACATAGGTCTTTAATGCATAAGTATTGTTTTTGGATAGTTAAAAGCTTAGAATAATTGGTAGAATTAAAACTTTGTTACATGTATTTGAGTGTTGTTTGGTAACAAGAAGTATAGCATTAGTCTTTAGAAAGTTGCTAATTATGGGAAAATGCTGGAAAGGGAAAGGACTTTTCATTTGCAGTGGATTATGGCATGTTTTTTGAGAAGTGGAACTTGGGTGATTGTATGTGTGTTTGTAGTGGGTTGTGGCATATACTCATAATGTCAGCATTCTCTTTGGTACTGCTCTGTCAACACTGTTTTATTAGTATCATTTTGAATGTTTTTTCAGCTGAAACCTATAAGTTATTCTGCAGTTAGTTAAATGAACGTAATTGGCTTGTAACAGAGAATGCACAAGGCCAATGTGAAATAATTTGGCAGTGCTAAGGGTTTTACATAGTAGATAATGGAGTGTGCAGAGGTATAAACCTGAGCAAATTTTGAAATAAATGTTAAGTCTCTTAAGTCAGTGACTACAGGATGAAGTCCAGATCTCTTAGCGTGGAATTCATCATGCCAAACTGGAGTTGTGAGCCTGTGGCCCACCAGCAAAATTGGCTGCAGACATGTTTTGGCTTTTAACACAGTGTTAAAAACATAATTATTTGCCAACGTTTAAAATTTGAGAAATTTTACGTTTAAAAAAATTGAATTTTATGCCTTCTCTTAAAAAATAAGAAGCCTAGGCTGGGGGTGGTGGCTCACGCCGGTAATCCTAGCACTCTGGGAAGCCGAGGCAGGAGGATCACTCAAGGTCAGGAGTTCAAAACCAGCCTGAGCAAGAGCGAGACCCCGTCTCTACTAAAAATAGAAAGAAATTAATTGGCCAACTAAAAATATATAGAAAAAACTAGCCGGGCATGGTGGCGTATGCCTGTAGTCCCAGCTACTCGGGAGGCTGAGGCAGAAGGATTGCTTGAGCCCAGGAGTTTTGAGGTTGCTGTGAGCTGGGCTGACACCATGGCACGCTAGCCCAGGCAACAGAGCAAGACTCTTGTCTCAAAAAAAAAAAAAAGGAAGCCTAGCATGATCTGTTAGAGCAACATACCAGCTTCCCCCTTTATAGGGGATGTGTGTTCTGCAGTGTCCCATAGTCCCCATTAGAGATCCTCTTGCCCTAACAATTAAGACCAAGTAGCTGTAGGCATTTTGCATCCTGCAGGCTTCACTCCTTTGCTCCTGCCCTTGTAGGCATGTGAGTTTGCTATCCTTGTGTTGTAGATACTTACTTTTCCATTGTCATCTCAAAGTTCCTTAAATCTACCCAAATTGTTCTCATCATTGTCCTGTCTAACACATACACACATAGTCTATGTCACATTTTCTCTTCTGGTTTCTCCTTCCACTGAACCTGGGCTGCGTAGTGCCTGTATCACATCACTGGAACCCAGCACACCCTACTTTGTATAGTCATCTTTTTATGTATATTTTCTAGCTCCCCAACTATATTATAAATTTCCTGAAGGCAAAGATCTTTACTAGTGCCTAGCAATTTTATTTTAGATGTATTAGATTAACTATTATTAGATTTAGCTTCCATGGTTGGTAATCTATTATGATGCTGTAGAAGAACTAGAAAACATCAACTATCTTGTGTAAAATCTACTTCCTCAATTAGTGCTTTTTAATTTACTGTGTCCTTTCCTTTGTAGTTTTGTAGTAGCATTTATATAATCTGTTTGAGTATTAATTCACTAAACACCTCATTTATTGCCAATTCCCTTGTTCTGTTACATAGATGGATGAAGTTTCCAGACAAATGGGTCATTACTACATACCATTTTATTATTTTGAATATGCTTCTTCCTAATGACTAATGCTATTTTAAATGTCTTATTTTTTCACTCATTTGGCAAATAGTGTGTATACTTTGTACCCGCCCTTTTGGAGCTTTTAGCTTGAAGGCAGATTTTAAATAATAGAGTTTATAATGATTTTGAAAAATATTACTAAGGAGTAGAGGTGCTGGTAAACCTTGTACTGGGGGTGGGGGCTGGAATAGGGACTGTAATAGGACTGAATTCCAAATTTTTTAACTTTCTCATGTTTTTCATAGCAGTTTGTCAAATAAGCAGAATATAAAAATTTAACTTTATTTTTTTTGAGACGGAGTCTCACTGTCGCCTGGGCTAGAGTGCCACGGCATCATCCTCACTCACTGCAACTTCAAACTCCTGGACTCAAGCTATTCTCCTGCCTCAGCCTCCCAAGTAGCTAGGACTACAGGTGCATGCCACCACACCCAGCCAATTTTTCTATTTTTAGTAGAGTCGGTGTCTCGTAACAATTTAACTTTAGAAACAAACTAAGAAGTAATTTCTGTAACAATGTAGTAATAGCTTAAAATTTTTTTTCCGAGGAACTTACCCTTGGCTGTAGCTACTGTGTTAGTGATAAAGAATTATAATCCATAGCTCTGGAATTTATTGTTTGGTACCTGAATTCAACTCTTTAAATAAATAAAAGACAAAAGGGAAATTGGGCTAGAAATTTCAGATATGGGCTAACTTACAAAACAACTTTTTTATGAAAATATAATTATTTCAAAGATATTTACAGTGAAGACTTTCCCCATGGCCTTCAAAAATAGAATATAAAAAATAAATTTACTTATTCCCCCAAGAGTCACTAGTGGATAAGCACCTTTATTTAATACTTCCAAGCCCATGACTGAAAATTATTAATAGTTTATCAGTTGCATCTTGGAGGGAAGTAATATGGTATCATAAAAAAACTCAGCAGTAAGTTAGTGACATGTGTGAGCCAAAAAATAGAGTGGAATTTTGAGTGGTTACATATATTTTATCACAACAATCAGATATGCTTTATGTATTTTTTCCCAAAGAAAATAGAATCCTATACTTAACCCATCTAAATATAGTGGTAAAGTTAATTTTTTGCATAGTTTAGTGTCACACTGAAAGGTCAGCTGTAGTGGTGCCATTTCTGAAATCTTGTTTGAGGAACTCATGTTACTTATAGAAGGATATTCAGAAAAATTATCATTCTTAAGAAAGTTTTAGTTCAAATAAACCCAAGATTGTCAAGTGTAGTATTAAGGGTATTTAAGGAAATCAAATCAGGCAACAGTTTCTAAGAATGTCAAGTGTCTAGAATTTAAAATAAATTCTAATTAAATCTTTAAAAGAAAATCCTTTAAACTCAAATATTCATTTTCTGAGCCCACATTTATTTCAAATCTGTGAAAAAGGACATTGAGCTGATGATTTATAATTTACTGAATTTGCTTCTACAGGTGCCTAAAGAAATGTGAAGAGAAATTTTCATGAATTTCAGCTGTAGAGTAAAACCTAGCAGGGAAAGCTGATTGAAATTAGCTGACTTATAAAACAAAATCTCCTTTAATAACTGCCTTGTGTATTCTGGAACTAGGCTCATGTTCCTGATCAGTAAGTTTTCAGGAAATTTGTAATCAGTATATAATATAGATATAGGATCTAAATTCACACAATCAATCCTTTGTTCAGAGCAGCTTGTTAACTTGAAAAATTCTCTATTAATTTATGGGACTGTTTAGAAAAGGGAAATTAAAGGTGTTTTGAAATGATTGCACATTATATATTTAAGGGTGAGACATTAAGTACAGTTGCTTTACTATGTAGAACATTATAATCTTTAAATTGGAATGAAGGTGGCTATGAAGCTTGAATGAAATAATGCTAGTATGCCATGAAAACTTATCTACCATAGGCCTTTCTATAGAAGTTTTCTTACACATGTGGACTTTGCAAATGAAACCAAATTTAGTATGAGAACACCTGCAATTCATTCTTTCATTCAAAAATCATTAATGTGCCAGATATTTTGCTGGAAATTCAACAGTGAACAAAGCATGGGCCTGTATTCTAGAAGCTAGAGCTTGGTTGAGGAGGAGAGACAGACAGACAAGCAATTATACAATGTGATAAATGAAGTATCACCTGTTTAAAACTCTGATCTGGGCTGGGCTCGGTGGCTCACGCCTATAATCCTAGCAATGTGGGAGGCCGAGGCAGGAGGATCGCTCAAGGTCAGGAGTTCAAGACCAGCCTGA
>VBSM01002121.1:14784996-14806040 GCA_008086735.1 Cheirogaleus medius | reverse complement strand
TCCTGACCTTGAGTGATCTACCCGCCTCTGCCTCCCAGAGTGCTAGGATTACAGGCATGAGCCACCACGCCTAGCCTTGTCAGAAGATTTTGAATTAAAAATTCAATTTATTTAATAAATATAGAGTTATTCAGGTTATTTTTTCTTGAATCAGCTTTAGTAGTTTGTGTCTTTTAAAAGATTTTCCCATTTCATCTATGTTTTTGAATTTATTAATTTAAAATTGTTTATAATATTTTTTATCATTGGGTGCTGGATTTTGAGAGTTTGGGCTAAATTACTTAATTCTAGTGTGTAGGTAAGTTACTTGGGCTTTAAAGAGTTTGGACTTTGTTCTAGCAGGTAGGTGAGTTACTTGGGCTCAGTTTGATCCTTTCAAGGCTTGCTTTTAAGCTTTGTCAGGCTAGGTCGAGAGCAGCCTTCGGACTAGAGCTTTACTTGCACTGCTAAGGTGATACCCTTCAGGCTAAGGTATCTGATGCCATAATACTACAAGGTTTCTCCTCTGGCTAGTGGGAATGAGAACTATTCCCAGCTTTGTATGAGCTTCAGGAATTGTTTGGCCTATTGCTTTCTGAAGATTCGTTCCCCTGCCTTGTGGAGTTTTTCTATGTAGGCACAGATCAGTACTTACCAGTGATTTGAGTGAACCTCTTTGTAGCTCCTTGTGCCACTACTTCCTCTTTGGTATTCTGTCCTGCCCCACAAAGTCTAGCTGCCTCTGCCTCCCAAACTTTAATCTCTATCTTCTCAACTCATTGAGACCGCTCAGCTCTGTTTGTTTTCCTTTCTTCACTGTGGACAGAATTTGCCTCCAGCAGTGAGCTAGGGCAATCATTAGACTCTCCAGTTTGTTTCCCTTCAATGTCTAAAAACTGTTTGATGTGTTTTGTCCAGTTTTCTAGTTGTTTATGGCAGACGACAATTCCTATAACAGTTAATATTTGATGAACAAGAATTGGAAGTTTCTTGATATAACAGGAAGAAATACTTGGAAAAATGTGGAGAGAAAAAAATTACAGAGGTTTTTTTTGCATAATTTTGTGTAGAATATGGTGCTTATAGTGATTCCAAGGAATGGTCCCTAGAAGTAGTCACTTGCCAGTGACAGTTTGTAGGTTGTCCAGAGTTTATGGTACAGGTAACAAGTTAAGACTCTGAAAGGAAGTGTTTTTTGTTGTTGTTTTTTTTTTTTTTATCAGAATCTTTGCTCTTGATGGCTTTATTCACTAAGGTGGATAACAGAGCTCAGCTACCATTTCCAGTTACTATATGTAGAAGTTTAGGAAACTCATGACTTCTTGTACTCTTGGAGCAAATAATTTTCAAATTCTAGACAGATGGTATTCAATTGAAAGATGCTTTTGAAAGAAGGACTCTTTAGAAGGAATTTCAAAATTTTATCTCCTGGTTATTGAGACCTGTATGGAAGGTGAAAAGCCAGTAGATAATTTACAACTTTGCAAATCTTGTATGTGAGAAAAAAGAATTCCAGCTTTCCCTAGAAAGCCCATTACTAGGACCAACACCATGTTTTCTTAGTTCATTCTTCCAAATGCGAAGATCATGAAGGTAAATAGGCACTCCTCTTCATGAGTGCTTCTTAAACATTTGAGTGGCTTTGCCTCTGGGTCAGAGACGGGGTGATTCCAAGGCAATTTTTGGCAATATATAGTCTTTGCTTGGGCAGGATTAAAGGATCAAGAGGACAACAAAGCACCATTTGATGGCTGACCTTGGAACAGGCTGCTCTTCGGGTTTCTCCAGGATAAAGGCTATGGGTCAGTCAGTCGCAGGACTAGTTGCCTTTCCAGTATAATTGCAGCCACGTGAAAAAGCACTGCTCAGCAGTAGTTTCTGTTTTTTGTTTGATTGGTTTGGGTTTTGTTTTTGTTTTTTTTAATGCTAACCTTCAAGGTTGAGGTATGGTTCCATTTTACATGGAGGATTAACCCTGTTAGTTTAAAGTAAGGTGTAATTCCGATTTCCTTCCTCCACACCCTTTGAAAAGCAGACTTTAAGTCTCTCTCAGAGCATAAGCGAATGATTACTATAAGAAGGAATGCCCTCTCTAGGCAATGTGGAGGGGAGACACACATCAAACAACCAGAAAATCCAATGAACAGGTAGGTCAAATGCAGGTGACTTGACTGGGCTATTCAGTGACTCACTATTGGATTTTGTTGACTTCACCCACCAGAGCCCAGAGTTTCACTATTAGGTTGCTTTATTTCTAGTCCCTTTAGAATAAAATGGGTAATATTAATAGTTGAGTTGACCTTGGTTTACATCTCATTTCAAAACCCTAGTTGAGAAGAATTACAGAAATAAGGCCTGTGAATTGGCATATCAAAATAGAAGGTTACTACATAGATATGTACAACCTGAAAATGAAATTGCACACTTGGTGGAACTGGCAAATTCATCGTAGTTACCTTCCAGAGGTAAGCTAAGGGAATTAAACACCAAATCATAGGTAGAAGAGACCCGATTGAAGATTCTCCTGGCAAAAACATAAAGGGTATAACCCTGGCTCCCAGTGATGTTCCCTTCAGCCACCTTAATAGTCTTGCATTCGTGTCTCTCCAGAATACACAGGCCACCTTGGTCTCCTTAGAGCACATTGGCTAATGATTTGATGACACCCCAGGGAAACAGTGCTGCTTAAAGTTTGGACTGTTAAATTCTGGTTAATGATGGCTTTGTTTAGGACAGAAGTGTCTTTTAATGTGCTGGAGATAGAATCCCTACATGGCAATGACAACAGTAAGTATTTTGTGAAACTATAATAAAGCCATATGTAAAATAAACATTTTTATCATTTCTCTTAAGGGCTTTTAAAACCATAAATCAGAGTATTGTCTTTATAAGTTTATGTGACAACTTTGTCTCCAACTTATGTATTCACTGCAAAACTCCTAAGGGGTATTAAATAAGGAAGCATGCAGCATTATAAAGTCTTGTTAGAATGTCCAGAGTAATCTTTTACTTTGAAGTCTATAGACTGTGCTTTCGATCTTCTCTACTATAAAGAGTGCTTGGCCCCGGGAGCCTCACTTTGCACCATTCTTGACATGTACAGTATGTGTGCGTGTGGGAGGGTGTGTCCTGCTGCAAATGCTGCTCCTTTGGGTGTGTCTGAGTGACAATATAATCTCAACCCCACAATTTATGTGTATAAGGGTAAAAATTGGATTCCTGGCACGTCAAAGCCTTTTTCTGGCTTCATGAAACTTTTCACATATAAATTCTACAACTATCAATGTAAAACACAGGTTTTATTAGCATTTGGATATATGTTTAACTTAGCAAATTGTTTTAGCACATTTCTTAATTTTCTATTTAAATATATAAAACATGAACTTTCCAAAAAGAGACTAAATTGTTTCTTACCCAAGGGAGTTTTGATAGAACTTAGAGAAGAAAAATCCTATTAGGAAAAGCACACTTGGGTCCTAAAACCGACTCAGTCATTTTGGCCAGAACATTCTCTCAACATGTGAGTTTCTTCACCTGTAAAATTAAGAGGTTGGACTAGATCATCTCTAAAATCTGATACAGTGAATGTTTTCGCTTGATTGTACTTTATTACATTTTCCCCCATTTAGTAGTAGGTAGAAACTCAGAAATTAATCAAGACACATGTCACTAGATTATAAAAACTCCTACAAGAATTCATTAATAATCGTAGAAGCTCTAACATTCTTTTTAGTTTTAGGTCCATGAAAACAATCATGTAATAAGTGAAATAATAGTTTATAAAGATTATTTTAGTGTGTGATACATAAACTTTGGATAGGGCCCTCAATGGATTCATCTTATGTGAAATGTAGCAGGCAGTTATAGCAGAATTTTATACTTGTTATACCTTATGTATCTTTTTAAAATATAACCACCAATATGTGTTATTCATAGCATTTTCAACATTAACACTTCTGATTTATTTTACTTTTTAAAATTATGAAATGCACACATAGATGTTTATAATGTCTATGAACATTTTAAACAATAATAATGATGAAGGCCGGGCATGGTGGCTCACACCTGTAATCCTAGCACTCCGGGAGGCTGAGGCAGGAGGATCGCTCAAGGTCAGGAGTTCAAGACCAGCCTGAGCTCGAGTGAGCCCTGTCTCTACTAAAAAAATAGAAAGAAATTAGCTGGACAACTAAAAATATATAGAAAAAATTAACCGGGCATGGTGACCCATGCCTGTAGTCCCAGCTACTCAGGAGGCTGAGGCAGAAGGATTGCTTGAGCCCAGAAGTTGGAGGTTGCTGTGAGTTAGACCGTAGCACTCTAAGCCCAGGCAACAGAGCAAGACTCTGTCTCAAAAAAAAAAAAAAAAAAATAGTGATGAAAGAACAACATTGTATCCACTACCAAGCTTAAGAAAAAGAATGTTTCTCTGGAACTTTACAAGCTCCCTGTTCCTTTCTGAGTATATCTACTACCTCCAACCTACTTCCCCCATCCCTGATGTACCACTATTATCATTTTGAGCTTAATCATTCCTTTGCCTTTCTTTGTAGTCTTACCACACATATATGTATCCCTGAATGAATCATTGTTTTTCTGTTTTTGAACTTTCTATTGATAGAATCATACCATATGTTTTCTTCTGTTACTTTTTTTGCTTAACATTGTTTTTGAGGTTCATACTTATTAGTATGTAGGTATAGTTCATTTTCCCTGCTGAACTGTTTTAATGTACCATGTTTTATTTATTCTGTTGTTATTGGACTTTTGCGTTTCCAGCTTATAAATTTCATTGTTGTTGTTATGAGCCATTTATTGACATGGAAAATGCTTTTGCAATGTTATAAGAATGCTAGCAACTTCCCAAATGTTTAGTTCAATCTTCGTTAGAGGCATTATGCTCTCTTTGGAAAGTATTTCAGGAGAAAAATAAGTAAAGTTAATGTTTAGATTCATATATTGCTACCAGATAATGAGAATTTCACAGCAAAGTTATTATCTAGAAAACGGCAGTTCCTGTGTCAGAGGGAATTGAGTGCAAGTCCCATGAATGAGGGAATCAAAGATTTCATTGTGGAAATTAGAAGCAGATGCTTCTAAGTTGAAGGATTTTCCCTGAGAACAGCACTTTTTGTTGGCAATGTCATGGTAGAAATTCATCTTGGTTGAAAGGAATTTTTGTGCCTGGTTGCTAAACCTGATATGACTTTTGAATACAGATGGCTGTGAAAAGAGTTTCTCTGGTTTAAAATTCATGAATTTTACCATTGCCTTTGTTATTCTTGTTAGTTGCCTATCTAGCATCTCCTCTCATCTCCCAGCTTCCTAAAGGCCCCCAGGTTTCAGGGGGAGTTGATCCCACCTGCAGGTCTAGAGGTGGGACCTTGGTGACTTACATTAATCTGACTATTCCTTGTCCCTGCCCAGGGATGGGGGGCTTGTGACCTAAGTAAGACATCCAGTCAGGGAGAGTTTCAGTATTCTTGTTTTTTCTACATTGTGGTTGATTTGGCCACTCTGAAAGATGCTAGCCTAGAGATGGAGCTGATTTCAAGGTGCCAGGAAGAAACTAGGTCCTGGATGACACTGTGAGCTACCACATCAAATCACCCACGAGCCCACCCTTCTTACTTTCAGGCTTCAAGTTATTTTAGTTATTTGTTTAACTACTAATGGTTAACACTTATATAGTGCTTACTATATGCCTTATAATACACTATAAAGTATGTACTGTTATTTCCATTTTACAGATACAGAAGCTGAGATAGAGAAGTGAAGGGACTTGCCCAGGTTTATACAGCTAATTGTCTGAGGTCCTACAGCTAGTAAATATTAATAGCTGGGTAAGAGACCTGGCAATTGGGCTCTAGAGTCCCGGTTTGAGTAGGATATTTTTGGTACTTGAGGTTTAGTGCATCCTAACCAATATGTCTTCTTACGTGTTTACTTTCATATAAGTTGGCTTAACTTGACACACATAGAGACTTTTCCAAAAAATATTTTGTTGACAGTGTTGGAGAATAGTGTTCTCACACTATTTGTCCACTAAATTTGGAGACAAAATGTGCACCATTTCCCCTGTAACTAACATGCAGAAAATATTCAAGAAGCTGAATATTCAGTGACCAACACTGACACCCATTGGAGGGGGGAAAAGTTCCTCTTAAAGAAACGTAACTTTAATTTTAATTGCTAGGGAATTTATTCACATTTCTGTTGAATAAGCTTCAATAACTTATTCAACAAGTCCTGCTTGGTGTCTGTTACAGAGCCAGTACTACCTCAGGCATTAGAGACCAGATGCCGACAGAACCTGCCCTTGAGGAGATTCTGATCCTCAGAGGGGAGCAGAGGAAACACCTCTCAGCTGCCTGGGAGGGTGGAGGCATGCTGCACACACCAGCGCCAGGAGCTTTCCAGGGAGAGTGAAGATGTTTTATTTTGTTCTGGAAGTATGTAGGCGGGTGGGATAATATGTAAGGGATGATATTCCAGGCAGAACAGCATGGTCAAAAGCATAGAAGTATGAGAGCAAGATTTGTTCAGGGACCCACAAGGAAAAGCATTGCAGTAATTCAGAGCATGAGTTGGAAAATGGTCACCCTGAGGATTGATGGGACCGAATGGTGAAAGATTGCTATGCCTTAGCGTTTAGGTGTTATCCCGTGGAAGTGCTGAACCATTAAAGAATGTGAGCAAGGGTGTGATATCAGCACAGTCAGATATGCAGTGTTATGAGGTTACCCTGGCAGTGTTGTGGGGGATGGATCTAAGGAATAGGACAAGACCAAGAACATGTGAAAGTCCAGGTGAGAACACAGCCAGGCTGTACAGTAGAGGAGAAAGCCATTAAAGAGATAGACTAGACAGAATTTTTTTCTTCCTAAGATTTTTTTAGAAATGTATATATAGAGAAAATAATTTTCTTAGCCTTTCAATCATTGAGGATCACTTTTGTTATAATTCCTATCCCCCACCTTACTCAGTTCTTATGTTTGGAAAGATTGTCTGTCAAAACAAATTAAGTCATTTGTTTTCATTTTTTCACTCTGGCATGTAAAACTAAGTGTGCTATCAAAATATGCACTTAAAAATGGTATTAATGTTACTTAAGTTAATGATCTTTTAATTTCCCTTGAGATATTAGCAGGAGTAAATATGCCATTTCTATCAAGCTTTTTGAGATATTTAAAGATCCCTATTATTACTTTTATGAGCTCTAGTATGGGTGCCGTTGTAATAATTGATTAACACAATTACGCTAATTACTGTTCAATTTAGAGAGGGTATACCAGAATCATCCTTTGGAGGAGTTTTTTTTTAATTTAATTTAATTTTAAATTTAATAAAATAAAGTAGAATTTAAATAAATTCCAAGAACAGCCCGTCCTTTGCCTGGCACACAGCTTAAGGCCCAGGAGAGCATGATATGGAGGAGTTTTGTTTGTTTGTTTGTTTTGAAACAGTCTCTCTCTGTTGCCCAGGCTGGCAGTGGCACAATCATAGCTCACTGTAACCTCAAACTCTTGGGCTCAGGCGATCCTCTCACCTCAGCCTCCCGAATAGCTGGGACTACAGTAGCACATGCCATTTTAAATTTTTTGTAAAGACAGGGTCTCACTCTGTTTCCCAGGCTGCTATGGACCTCCTGGGCTCAAGTTATCCTCCAGCCTCGACCTCCCAAAGTGCTGGGATTACAGGCGTGAGGAATGTTTTTAACCTCTAGTATAAGGCAAGTGATGATTTTATTTCCCTGAGTACCGCTGTTTTCATCACTCTTCGCTTTGCCTCTGTAATCAAATAAATAGAGTGAGTATGGTGGTAGCAGAAAACAATGCCAATGAAGAGGAGGAATGTTGAAAGAGTTGGAGTGAGAATAGAACAGGGTGCCAAGCTGTTGCCAAAGCTAAAGAAGGTGATTGAGTTAATGTAGAACGGAACTTTGAAAGCAGCCCACAGTATCCGATTCCAGTGAGTCTTGTGAGAAGTCTGTCAAAGTATTGAAGAAAATGCCTCAAGTTGCAGGGGAACACTCCACACACAACCTGATTTCTCATCCCATCCCTGACTTTTCACAGGGCAGCAATGCAGGGCCCAAGCCTCTCTCTCCTGCCTCTCCATCAGGGTCTGTTTCTGTATTTCTCCTCCGCACGCTTGCAATTCTGCCTCCTCCTCCCCACAACGTACAAGCCATTTCCTCCCTTCATGAAATTGTTCCTGAGTTCTGTACTCTTCCCAGTTCTCAGCCTTTTCTCAAATCCCACTGCCTTTATTTTACCACACCATTTAGCATTTAATTTAAAATACAATTATATCTCTTCCTGTTGTTTCTGTTGTATTAATTTTGATTCTTCAAAGAGATTACAAACTTTCTAAGGGCCAGAATTTAGAAATGGTATTGAGAGACAGGTGTTTAACAAGTGCTGGAGTACTCAAATACCAGTTGGTTTATTATTGTTCATTAACTAACAGAATACTCATGATCTTTTTCTTTCTTTTATTTTTTTCCTTTTTGATTTAGAGGCTTTCTTTATTGCTGATAGTTCTAGGCTAAAAACATACAGCAAAACTAGATAATTTTTGGCTATAGTGAGTATTTGTGATTTGGGGAGAATATACTCCATAAATGTTTTTATTGTTGATATAATTTTTGATATACTGTAATTTACTAATCTGTTCCTATTGTTAGACTACTTAGATTTTTTTAAAAATTTTTTTTACTTTGATGGATAACACTTCAGTGAGTACTTTTGCTTAGAGGTATAGTATGCTTTATTTCAATTATTTTCTTCTTATATACTCCCTAGAAGTGGGATTATTGGGTCAAAAGTTATAAACGTCTTTATGGCTTCTCCTACAGACAAAGCCAAGTTGTTTGCAGTGATTTACAATGTTAACCACAGCTTATGAGTACATTGATTTCACTAATTTTTCTCATTATTGCAATCTAAAGCTCTTTGCCTGTCTTTCATATTCTCCCTTTTCTACAGCCAATGACTAGCCACATAATTTTTTTCATTAGTGTGTGATGAGCATTACTTGGCACCAGTCAAGCCCACTGTAATTGGAAGGTTCTTTTTCATTGTTTATCTCAAGGTGTAAAAAATCTCATTGATTAAATACAGAAGTGAAATAATCTGTTAGCTGCCAAGAGGAGAAGAACACCATTCCTTTTAGATCACAAGATGTGGCAAAGAACAGAATAGACAGAATAAATTATGACCACTACCTATTGCCAAATATCAATGCTTTCCATGATATGAAGCCAGTTATGTTTGTTGGTATGTATGTTATGTTATACTGCCTGTTGCTATACAGTATTCCCTCTTTCCAAATTTAACCTTTCCATTGATTTCAATAACTAGCCTGCATCTTGAGTGACAATACACAACCACTTATATTTGTATAGTGTAATAATTTTAGACTCAGACACAGTTTTTATTAGATTGCATTTGGTCATTAACTTAATGGCTTTTCCTCTTAACAGATTTATAAAATATGCCTGAAATTAAAGTTATTTTTGCTAAAATCATTATGATTATACTGTTAACTGATCAATTTTCAAATTATTTATCAACCATGCTTTCCAGTTATTTTGTTTGCAGAAAAAGTATTTTTTCACAGCTACTCTATTACAAATGGACACAGTACAATAAAAGCACATTCAGCATCATTCTGGAAAAACATATTATAGTTGTTAATAAGACAGGACTGTTCACCCACACATTAATATTCAAGATGAGATAGTCCTTTGTTGCTGAAAATTACTGTAATGAATTAATTGTCCAATATGCTTTATTTGCCTTAAATGAATTTATGCATTATTCCCATAAATCACTTGCTGTGTCTACTGCTCTTAAAGAATGGTAGTGTCTGAATAGCAAACCAACCACCTAAATTTTTCAGTTCAGTTTTTTTTCCCCTCACCTTCCTAGGTCTTTTCTGTTTATGATGAATATTCATCATAGTGAATATTCTCCTGTGTTTTTAAATGGAGAGAAACTTTAAAACTTAGAGCAATTTTTTTTTCAAGTAAAGTAAATATTGATGCTGGCATAGCCAGTGGTAGTAAACATTCAGTGAATTAATGAATGAATGCATCAAGCCATCAGTCAGCTTCTTGTTTAGATGGGCTGTCTTAGAGAGGAGTTATTCAGCTACAAGTGGCAGAATTAGCTTAATAGAAAAGATAATTTATTGGCTCACTACACAGGAATTCCTATGGATGGTTTCTGGCTTTGAACACAGCTAGACACAGCAGTTCAAATGATGTAATCAGGATTCCTTCTGAGCTTCTCTTTCCTCTGTGGTGGTGTCCTTCTCAGGAAAATTCTTACCGTGTGGTATCAAAGATGATTGCCAGCAGCTCCAGGCTTATGTCATTTCCACAAATGGCAATCCAAAGAGAGGAGCAGCCCTCTCCATCCCAGCATTTCTATAACAAATTTCTTGGAGGAATTCTAGTTTTTCTTAGGTTTTATGTTCATCCTTTAGACCAAGCACTGTGGCTGGAGAATGGGGCACCCTGTTTGGCCAGCCCTGGGTCTCAACCCTACCCTGTATCACCTGTCTACCCTCCAGAATGGAGAATACACTGTGATTAGCAGTCCTACTGGAAACATCTGGGATGGGAGAAGATGGTGTCAAGCACATTAAAACAGAGGTCCTCTACCTTCCATCTTTTGGTCAGCCAGCACATATTTGAACCCATGCACTCATACATACTGTCTTTCCATACATAACATTTCAAAGAGGTAGCCACCTAATATAATGCCACTGTCCTGTTTACAACCAAGAGTACACACTTAACTGCCCCACCCCAAAGTGTAGACCTCTCAAAGTTTACCTCAGTTGCTGTATCTGGCTCTAAGGTCTAGATCTCTGTGTGATACATATTATTGTTGATCAGCTGTGGATATTCCTTTTCATGAGCTAGCAACTCATGACTATTATTTTAATGAACAACCTCTCCTACCCAAATAATCTGGTATCTAATACTTTGTAGCCATTACCTCATTTAATCTTTCCAACCATCTTAGAAGGCCAGTATTACAGATTTTACAGATGAAGAATCAGGCTCAGAGGTTAGGTAATTTGCCTGAGGTCATATAGCTAGTATTGTGGAATTGAGATTAGGATCCACAGACTGGGGCAGTGAAGTCCCTCTTCCTAATCAGTATTCTATCCATACTGTGTCTAAACATCTGAGGCTCCATCATATCAAAGATGATCATAGCCTTTTCACAGTGCCTCATTTACCCACCAGAGCGCAGTGGTTGGAAGGTGGGAAAGAGAGAGTAACAAATAATCTGATGTTCTTTACAGAGCATTTGGCTCCAGATAGTTGATAGATGGCAATTACTCTCTTTTTAGGTAAAACAGAAACTGCAAAAGAGGCCATGAAGCAGAGAATGTTCAATTTTCTTCTCAAATTAAGTGAGGTGGTTCCTAAATGGCTTTTACAAACAAATGACCCTTTAAAAAAAAATCCTCATAATACAGAGTAAACAGACAAATTAAAAATCAGGTATCAATTGTTTCCAGGTCAGTTTTTGTATTTCCAGGTACTAATATCAAAATACAGAACTCTCCAGGAATAAGTACCTAGTAATAACGTAAGTGTACTTGTGTGAAAATTTTGGCAATACAGTATACTAAATATTTAAATTTCGAAGTTAAACTTTAAAGCTCTTCCAAAGCCAGAGGCCATACACATTGAAGACATCGAGAATTTTGACTTTAAAGTTCAAGCTAAGATTTCTGAGTTCAGAACTCAATTCCTGACCTTTAGTTGGAAAATATATATTTAGTAATAATTGTGTTACTAGATAAAGAAACAGCTGGGTGGCAAAAAGTAGTCCATAATGTCTCTGTGGAAACCTGTGGAGCGTTGTTGATTTTCAGCTATGGGTAATTTGCCTCCAGGGGGCATTTGGCAACGTCTACAGACATTTTGGGTTGTACAACTGGTAGGAGAGGGGCTCCTGGCATCTAGTGGATAGAGGCCAAGGATGCTGCTGAACATCCTACGATGCACAGGCCAGCCCCCCCTACAAAGACTATTTGGCCCAAAATGTCTGTAGTGCCAAGGTTATAAAACCCTGCTGCATTCTTCATTGTCCATGTGAAGATTACTACACACTGGACATGTGTGTAGTAAGCCAAATAACTAACATTTAATGAGCATATACTATGTTCCTGGCATTGGAGATTTAAAATATAAATTATAGCTAGTTACCTTGCTCTCAGAATATATGAGTAGAAGAGACAGACAAGAAAAGTAGCAATTATAAACTGCTGAACTAAGTGTTAGTGTAGCAATAGTGCTTTGGGACAGCAGACAAGGAGTACTTGCACAAATTGATTATCCATGAGGCAAAACTTCTAACTGAGCATGAGTTAGTCACAGGGCCAGCCCAGATTCATAAGTTTTTAAATTTTTTCTTTTTAACTTTTCAGAGACAGGTCTTGCTAGATTGCCTAGGGTCTTGAATTCCTGGCATCAAGCTATCCTCCCACCTCAGCATCCCTAGTAGCTGGAATTATAGGTGTGTATCACCATGCCTGGCTCCCTAGCCCAGATTTAAGGGGATGGGAAAGAGATCCCATCTCTCAATGGGAAGCATGGCAAAAGGTCTGTGGTTTTCTTTAATATACCATGAGTACTTAACAACAGTGCCTGGCACATAGTAAGTATGTAATAAATGATAGCTATTGTCAGTACTATTATTTTGCATTTTCTGAACAATAAGTGAGTCTTGGCATTTACTGTTCACTCTGCCTGGAAAACTCCTTCCTGGGATGGATGGATGGATGGATGGATGGAAGGAAGGAAGGAAGGAAGGAAGGAAGGAAGGAAGGAAGGAAATGACATCCCTCTCTTCATTTAGATGTTTGTCCAAATATTGACTCATCAGAGATGCTTCCCCTGATTACCCTATATGAAGTAGCATCCAGACCACCACCTTATTTCTATCAACTCTCTCACCTACTCTGGACTGACTTTTCTTCCTAGTATATGTCACTGACTACATATATTGTATGTTTATTGTCAGTCTCCATT
Organism: Cheirogaleus medius; assembly: GCA_008086735.1. Classification (NCBI taxonomy): domain Eukaryota; kingdom Metazoa; phylum Chordata; class Mammalia; order Primates; family Cheirogaleidae; genus Cheirogaleus; species Cheirogaleus medius. The sequence goes on along the minus strand of VBSM01002121.1, from coordinate 14,792,998 downwards.
AGAGCAGGGTATTTGTTCAGTGCTGTATACCCAGCACTTAACACTTGGCACATAGTAGATGTTTAATGCATATATGTTGAATGAATGAACAAATAAATGAACAAAAAAACACAATTCATTTTACCAAAGGCATTTAGATACCACTTTTAGGCTAGGATACAAGACATTAAAGATGATATGCTGTTTTATTTGAAAGTGATCTTAGCCACAATATTCGTAGCACAGTATTTACATCCTTAATGCTGTTGTCCATTATATCATCCCTTGAGGTTGACATGAGAGTTGTCCATCAGAGCATGTGTGCTCTTAGGAATACTATCACCTTAAGCTTCTTGGCAGTGATGTGTGTCCTTAACCAGCTGGTGAATTTATGGGTGTTGGGAGAATATCTATTGCTTTTGTATTCTGCTTTTCAACAAATAAGTATTACAGTACTATGTGTATAACGTGAGCTTTATAAATGTGTAATGATTAGAAGATAGGGCTCTCTGCAATCCAATTTTCAGGATAATTTTTTTGCCTTGTTTTTGTTATGTAATAAAGATACTGTATTGACTGTTGACAATGCCTACTTAATCATGCTTGCCTTATAGTAATCTTGCCAAGTTACCATCTTTTTACATTTTTAGGGAGAAATCCTAGAATTTAGAATCCTCCTTTGCCTCCATTAAATATGATACTATATTAGGTGGGTGGAAAATTTCTGGTGACCTACTTTTTTTTAAAATAAATTTTTTTGTTTTAGATTTATAGAAAAGTTGCAAAGATGGTACAGAGAGTTCCTGTGTACCTGACATGCACCCAGTTTCCCCTGTTGCTAACATCTTACATAATTGTACATTTTTCACAACTAATGAACTAGTATTGATACATTACAATCAAAGTCCATACTTTTATGCAGTGGTGACCCAGTTTTAAGGCTTATTTTCCACAATTTCTAAAAAATAGAAATCAGTGCTAAATGTCCATGGGTAGTGGCTTCCTGATTCTTAAAAGAAAATAAGTGACTTTGTCACCAATGAGGCTTACCAGGAAATAAGGGACCTATATTAATGTGGGCTTAAAATTCAAGTGAGGGAATCGTATAGCTTAACATATTTTGTTTGTATCTTGGGTATTAATAAAGATGGCAGGGTGGAGTTTGATCACTGTTAAAGCTGGTTTTTTGTTGTCTGGAAAATAAGTTTTTACAACATGGTTTGTCCTTCATAAATAATCTATCCTAAGGTCATTGGACAGAATAGGATTGCCCCAGAGTAGGAAGTGTGGCCTCTTGGGACTGAGTTAGAATTTAGCTTAGGACACAGGATAAGTAGCTAATGGCTGTGAGGCTGATTTCTCCAATTCAAATTGGTGTAAATTTAGTCTAATTCTTTTCCCCAGGACTGCCCAATTTAAGATTAAATTTTATACTGGTGCGTATTAGAGATATGGTAATTTTGCTACTTCAGTGGAACCTTTTAATCAGCTTTAATGCTGTCCTGGGTAAAGTAAAAACTTAATCTCTCTCTTTACAGGCTCTTCTAGTTTGCCATCCTCAAAGCAGAAAAAGCAGCAGTGAAGCAGCACTGCTTCTTACATACTCTGCTTTTATTAAATTTGCTTCAATAATCCTCTTCCAGTCTTTTGTGCTGCAAAAGAAGTATTTTCACCATAAAATAAATAAAAATTGTACCCAAATGAAATTTTCAAGTTATTTTAATGAAGCTCTGGAAACATCCTAAACCTCAGAAGATAGATTTTTTTTTTCCTAGTTTATTTTTTAAGTTCTAGAAAGTAGGTCAGTAGGAATACCCTGCTTTAATTGGTTTAATTAGAGATGACAAATTACAAGACTAAACTCAATTTGAAATGTAGATTCAAATAAGAATTATACTGGGATTAATATTAATATTTAAGGGTTTGAAATTAAGATTCATTTAATCAAAGCTTATAATTTCTTATTGAACAAATTTTATATAGCAAAAAGGAGGCCTAAGTGTTAGAATATACCAATACATATGGAAAAATTTTGCTATGAAATATTAATATTTGACAAAGTAATCATTTAGAACTGTATTTCTAAATGGTCTGCCTAAGAATAACATGTATTCTATAGGACCCTAATAGGTATGCTTTGGTGGGGGAAAAAGCCTTCTGTGTTTGAGTGAGTTTGAGAAATACTACATTAAATTTAAGAAGTTGCCTGTGGAATTTCTCAGAGCTTTTAACACTTTCTATAAGAGCAGGCTTATAGAAGGGTGTGGTACTTTGCAAACTTATTTATCCCTAGATCACCAAGTAACATTTTTCAGGAAAATGTTCTGAGTACACAAATTTGACCTGTTTTAGGAATTTATACCTTTGACAATGTTGAGGCCTTTTTTTTTTTAAGTTACAGTGATATGTAATATCATTCATATATATTGCTTCTCCCTAATTCTTTAGGATATTTTCCCAACGTATTATATCTAACCATCCGCCCAGTACCTTCCCTCTGTTAAGTAAAATGGTGGTTTCAAAACATGGCTGTACATCAGAAATACCTGACCCTATTCTTGGACATTCTGCGTGAGTAGGTATGTCACTGTGCTCAGGATTCTGTATTTATTACAAACACCGAGGCGATTCTGATGCAGCCAACACTCCAACTGTTGCTTTGGAACTTTTGAACTAAAAGAGCACGTATTTCTTTAGATAGGTGATTGAATTTTGGGGTTCAGTTAGTTTGTGGTCATAGAACATATGGGTTAACCATCATTTTGGAGCGAACTGTGGCACACTGACTGCCAATGACTCCATGAGGTGATGTGCTAACTGTAACCTAATGTGGAACAATTATTCTTTAAGAAAAGCAAGCCAAGCATGGTGGCGCACACCTATAGTCCCAGCTACTTGGGAGACTGAGGCAGGAGGATCGCTTGAAGCCAGGAGTTTGAGACCAGCCTGGGCAACATAGGGAGACCCTGTCTCCAAAAAAAAAAAAAGAGAGAAGAAACAAAAGCAGAATACTCCTAAGTAGGCTTTTGGTCACCTTCCTAATAAGAAAATACTACATATAAGGTTATGATTTGTTTTTATTTAGTTTTGAGTAGTTCCCTTGTGGTTGGTATTTTATTCATACTTTAAAAAGAATTACAAGATTATATTTACTCACTGTGCCATCTATTTAAGAATATATTCTCTCCCTTCCTGCTGATAAGAGAGATACACACTTAGTCTTAAGAAGCAAATAGGCCAAGATTCTCATTTATGCTTTATGTGAGTACTGACAATAGCTTTTCTGTGAAAACTGTATGGTTATGTATATTCTGCCTAGCGAAACAATTCCATATTCCTGGAAACTTTCACATCCTACAGATATATCTGGAAAGGAATAATATAAATACTAATGGTTTGAGAGACAACTAGTCTTGACATACCTTGGTTGAATACTGTTCCGTTAGCAATATATGAAACCAGACACACTCATTAAAAGTAGGAAATATCCACTGCTTTAAAATTCTGTACGGTCTCACCAGTGCAATGAGACATGAAACAAATAAAAATTGTGATTATTGAAAATTGGAGATAAAATTTTTATTACTTGCAAACAATTGTTTACATTAAAAACCTGAAAGAAATTAAAAAATAAAACTAATATGTTTAATAGGAGTAACTAGATATGAGAGGTATCTAAAACCCATAGTCCTTTTACACACAAACATGATTTGATATGCCCAGTCTTGTTATATCTATGTATTAATTGGTTGGTGAAATAGTAAATAGAAAAGTTAAGTTTGCCTTGTCAGGTTAGAGAATCAGGAGAGAACAGCACCATAAAAATTAAGGTAGAAGAAAATTATAAGGAGGGCTTACCAACCATGGCAAATATCGTAGAGAGATCAGTTAAATGAGTCCTCGGATGCTACTAAGGGTCTAGAGCTGGAGGGCTTCCTTTAGCAGAGCCATGTTGGTAAAGAAAAGGACGTGGAAGCCAGACCACAGTGGCCGAAGATAAATGTAATGTAAGAGCCAACACATTATTTTAGCTCGATAGTAATGGAAGAAAAAGAGCGAGTATTTTGTTGCTGCTGTCTTTGTCATTTTGTTTGTTTTCAGAACCCTTTGTTATCTCCCTCCTAAGACTGGAAACTTCTCAGAGGCAAGACCTCTGTTTCCATGAGCCCTGTAGTACATAGTACTGCCTTGAACGTTAGAGGCTCTCATTGGCTTTGAGTTTAATTCCTGCCTGTGAATGAAAATGAAAGTTTTAAAACAGTATTAGTGGTCAAACACAAATTTCAGTGAGTTCTCGTGTATTAAACTAGGCAGCCCTGGCTTTGAGGCATGCTGTCCCTGTGCTCGGAAGAGCAGTTGTGCTCTGCTCTCCTCACCAATCTCATGGCCTTTATTCATGAGCCTCCCTGTGGGCTTTTTTTTACAGCTATGAAACCTACGTAGCTGAACACATACTTCTCCTGTAGGGTATGTGATGAGGAGGAGAGTTTGGCTTTGGAGTGCTGGGAACCTGAGGAATCACGGAGAACTCAGAGCCCAGCCCTGACTACTGGAGAGCCCACAACACAATGAACAAACTGAACTTCCATAACAACAGAGTCATGCAAGACCGCCGGAGTGTGTGTATTTTCCTTCCCAATGATGAATCTCTGAACATCATCATAAATGTGAGTAGATCCAATTTTAGAAATGTTTAAATATGTTTTTGCCAGTGACCACATTCAAGTTATGGCTTGGTTAAGAGTAAAGACATTATAGAATGAGACCAGTAATAATGTGGCAGAATTAGGGTGTTAAATACCCTGTACAGGACTAAAGCTAGTGTTATTGCTTAAGTGCTGCTGCCTTCAACATTCTCTTGCCTGGGGCAAAATTAGAGAATTTTGGTTAACTATTGAAAAACAAACACTTGCTATTTTTAAACTTTTTGTTGAAATTTGTATTGAAATATAGACATCTTAAGTGTCCAGCTCAATGAATTTTTACAAGTGTGTACATTCATGTAACCATCACCAGCTTGAGATATAAAACATTTCCAGCACCCCAGAGAGATCATTTACGACCCCTCCCAGTCAATAACCTCCACCCAAAGGGTAACAACTATTCCAGCCTGTATCACCATTGAGTAGTTTCACTTGTTTATGAACTTCATGCAGCTTAAATTATGTGTTATGTTCTCTTTTGTGTCTGTCTTCTTTCACTCAACATTTGGCTTGTGAATTCATTTATGCTATTTCATGTGACAGTAATTCTTTCCATTGTTGTGTGATATTCCATTGTATGAATATGCCCAATTCATTTATCCATCTACTGTTGATGGATATTAGGTTGTTTTAAGTTTGGGGCTATTTTGAATGAAACTGTCATGAACATTTTATGTGTATGCACATGTATATACATTTCCGGGTTTATACCCAAGAGTGGATTTGTGAATCATAAGCTATATACACGTTTAGCCTTGGCAGAGACTGCCAAACAATCTTACAGTAATCGATGTCATGAATAGCATTTTTTGACTCTTCTCTATTTTATTAATTGGTTTTTTTTTTTGAGACAGAGTCTCACTCTGCCTGAGCTAGAGTGCCGTGGCGTCAGCCTAGCTCACAGCAACCTCAAACTCCTGGCCTCAAGTGATCCTTCTGCCTCAGCCTCCCGAGTAGCTGGGACTACAGGCATGAGCCACCATGCCCGGCTAATTTTTTTTATATATTTTTAGTTGGCCAATTAATTTCTTTCTATTTTTAGTAGAGACGGGGTCTCGCTCTTGCTCAGGCTGGTCTCAAACTCCTGATCTCAAACTATCCTCCCACCTCGGCCTCCCAGAGTGCTAGAATTACAGGTGTGAGCCACCGCATCTGGCCTATTTTATTAACTTTTGTATTCTTTCTTTCACAGATTGTATTCTGATAGAATTAGGGAAAAATTTGCTTTAGTGTATGCCTTAAATTAGTTTTCTTTCCTATATGCTACTATATTTTTAATCCAATTGCTATATAAAAGTATTTCTAAATGTTTTACTGATAGGACATTTAAATAGCTTCATTAAAAAGTTTAGATAGAAAAAGGTTCTGCTTATTACCATAATCATTTTGGCTTTATTCTGACAATCAGCATAGTTTCTTGATTTTCTAATGTATCCTCATCTTCACTCACAGTGATTGTCTGAGCATCAAACCTGCCTACTGGATAAACTTTATCATCTGTTAGGCAGAATTTCCAGTGATTGGCTACATTCTTTCTCAGGGAACCTGAAGTTGTTTTTCGATGTGTGAAGTGGTAGGCTATAATTTTGGCAGCATTTTGTTTTTAAAACCAAATAAAAATTGGCAACATATCTCTTTCAGTGTGGGCACTGGCAAAATAAGTTAAAACATAATTCAAACTACAGATATGAATATGCTGTTTTTGAGTTCTTTTATATATGGTACATAGTAAGATGTCCACTGAATTTTTAAACTATATATAATCCAGGACGTATAGCATAAGCACTTCAGAAACTTCTCTCACTTCCATTCTGTCTTTTCACCCAGTGGTGTGTGTGTGTGTGTGTGTGTGTGCGCGCGCACGCATACATAAAGGATATGGAATAAAACTCTACTAGCTGCAGTTAAGTGAAGGGAAGGCTAATCTGACTTAGTGAAAAGTACTAAAAGCTGACTATAATTTTCAAATAATCTGTGCTAGAATCTCAGCAGAGGAAGGAAATTATGAAGAACAGACTGGAAGATGGCCAGTTCATTTGTTCCTATAGGTTAGTGGTTTTGAAACTTAAATGGACATCATAATTATTTGACAGAACTCACTAAATATTCAGATTGTTGGGCCCCACTCCTTAAAAATGCTGATATAGGAAGTCTAAGGTAGGACATAGGTATCTACATTTAACCAGATCCCCTAAATAGATGCTATAGATATGCTAAAATCTTGAGTCAAAGAGGCAAAGATCTGTGTACCAGCACCACTCAGTGACTTTCACTCTCCAGAAGTCTATTTACTGGATTGTGTTTTTGGCATTATGTCAGTGGCCTAGCCCTAAGACCAGTACTTGATACATAGCAAACACAAAGTAAATGTTGGTTGTTTTTAGTAATAATAATAATTATTTACATCACTTACAAGTGTAGTTAATAGAGTGTTATCTTTTTGCATGTAGAATAAATTTAATGTTTTGGTCATTCTGAATTCCCCATGAGTTGTACTAATTGGAGCTATTTTAAATATGGAAACTTGGAAAATTTTGTAAGTAAAATCATGGTAAATGTAAAAGCCATGAAGTTTTTAAGTAATATAAATTAGGGCCAAGAGCATCTACATCTTCACTAAGGCTAGAGTGAACAATTCTTTTTTTCTAGAGCATATTTTGGTCATTTTTACACAATAACCATTAACATTCAGGAAGGATCAAATGCTGTTTTAAAACTAAAAGTTCCATATAGAGTATATTTTTGGATAAAGCTTTAACTCATACTCTTAATACATCATACTGTATAGCACTTTTTAAGGTTTCTATTGCTCCTGAAGATTAAAGGACTTGAGAAATTTCATAATCAGCTAAAATGTAGCCTTAAAGACTCATAATATGCAAATATAGAAAACTCAAGCTTCTTTTCACAGCAGGTAAGACTTCAGAGCCACAGCCTTATTTAATTATAGTTTTTAAACAAGTACACTGTACTTACTCGATCATTGTTAAAGAGCTTTATCAGTAGGCTCCAAATGCTTGAACTAGCGGAACAATAATTATATGGGATGCATGGAGGAAATGTAGGGTATTATTTGGACTACAGTCACACAAAGTTACAACATAGTTTATTTCCTATACATTTAGTTTGTGGTTTGGAATTTTAACTTTTTATTGCATTTTTGTCATGGTTGCTTTGTGTTCAACATTTTTTAAATGCAGTCAAACTAAGCTTTAAGGTGCTCTAAATAATGTGCCATGTTAAGTCCCAAATTTGTAGTATAATAGTTCAACTTAAGAATTTTATATGGCATTTGGTACTTTCTCCTCTTCTTCTTCTTT
>VBSM01002121.1:14754110-14778738 GCA_008086735.1 Cheirogaleus medius | reverse complement strand
TTTGTATATTCTTTTAAAATCTTTCCTTTCTTTATCATCTTGTCTCCTTTTTTAATGTGCAGATAATGAACATGTATATATGGAGTTGTCTCAAAAGCTTTATAAATATTGCCCAAAAGAATGGAAGAAAGAGGCCAGCAAGGTACGACAATACGAAGTCACTTGGGTGAGATTATATTTATGAGCAAAATTATTTTGATTTTTTAAAATTGTTTAATTTTGCTGTTATGCATTAGAAAAATAACTTAAGCAATACTTTATACAGTAGAGAATGGGAAAAGGAAATGAATTATAAGTTCTAAAATGTCACAGTAATCAAGTATTAATAGCTTATAGCATATAACAATATATTCTATCTATATGTTAAATAATGTATAATAACTTTTTCGTAATCTTAGGATAATATTTTGAAGTAAAAAGCATGAAAAAATTATTTTCCCCTCTCCTATGGCTATGCTGGTTGTCAAAACCAATGTTCTAAAAGTTATTAGTAATTTTTAAATCCCTTTTTAATATACTCACATTTCTTATTTTGTAACAATGTTTTGTTCTTGTACCAATGCCTTTATTTAGTAAATATCAGTTCCATTTACTGGAAGAACATTCACAAGGAATTAATCCTAGTGTTTCTAGGATCACCCTCGTAAGTTAGGAATAATAATCCTAGATTCTCCAATTTGTATTTAAGAATTCTTGGAATAAACTAGAAGCCTACTTCAAAGCTAACTACAGAGTAAAGAACATGAATGTCTAAATAAATAAACAACATAGTATAATAGGATTTGGTGTGTGGAATGTCAGAGGAACAAGAGAGCATTTATAATAAGGAGCAAATGGTCACCACAGGGGACAGAGCTGCACAAGGAGCTGGATCTCAGCTAGAAATTTCCACTGGCATTTATTTTTATCTTCCCTTATGTTGTCATTGGCATTACAGTGAATGAGAATTAGGTAGAGGGATGGTGCCCTGTTTTGCTTTATAACTTCCTCATTTTACATGAACCTGGCATGCAGATGGGACAACTCTCTACCCACTATAACCCTCACTCACTGCAAGTAGATAAAACCTTTCATTGTTTAAAAAATATCTTGCAAATAATGGTATTTTGGGTGCTTTTGAAACCCATTTTTGAAGTAACTAGAAATAGCTTGATTTTTATGTGTGTCTTTGTTTTAGGGTATTGATCAGTTTGGGCCTCCTATGATCATTCATTTCCGTGTGCAGTACTATGTGGAAAATGGCAGATTAATCAGGTATGAGGACAGGGAGAGATTCTAAACCTTTATTTTCCCATAACACTTCTTTGAACATGCCAAATAAGTTACTTGTGTTTATCGTTTGTCACCACCTGTTAGAATATAAACTCCATAAGAGCAGTGATTTTTTTTTTAAATTGTTTTGTACACTCATGTATCCTTATCCTATAAAACAGAAACAGTAGGCACTCAATAAATATTTGTTGAATGAATGAATGATAATGTTAGACTATTAATGAAAATGTTAACAATATCACTGGCTGACATTTTCTATACTCTACATTTTCATAAACAAACCAGTCTCCTGAAAGATATTTCTTTCAAGAAGAAACTGGCACTTTTGTGAAGAGTGGGGAGAGATTGGTTAAAGGACTAAATTCTTTTCCAGTGGTGGAGTGGAGTTTGGGGCAAGGACAGGAACTCTCCTGTAGAACTCTGTTTTACTTATATGTTTTTAAACTTTGAGAAACCCCATGTGAAAGAAGCAAAGATACATTTGGCTAGTAGCGATATGTAAAATTAGCTTGTGATATATATATTTGTATATATAAATTTTTTTGTTCAGTTTACCTGGTAAATGTGGAATGCCCTGGAAAGAAGGAACATATATTATTCAACAGCTAATTAACCTCCTGGGGCTAATGAATGTTTAATTGATCCCTAAACCTCTGCCTTTTCCCTCAGGGATGCACCAGTCCAATCAGTGTGTGGTCAGCATTGTAAAAAGAAGTGCTCTGAAAAGTACTCTGTCCCAAGGGGAAAAATTACATAAATGCCTTATTTTTAAGTTATTTGTACTTAAAATAAACCCATATGTTTTTATTAATATCTGCTAATGATATTAGCTATGAATCTGAGGTAAACATTCAACCTAAAATAATATGGAGGCAAATAAGCTCACTAAAGTATAAACACATATTTTTTTTTCTTACATTTTTACATTGATCACAAAAGCATCCTATTTGCCAGTGAACATTTTTTGGAGCTTTGACCATGTTTTCCCCAGTCAGCACTTCCTACTCAGTGTATTTAATGGGAACGGCATTTATTTCTGACCTCAATGGATTGTAATGAGCACACTATTAGTATTTCCTTTTGTGGGGAGTATAATGATTGTCATGGCATGTGCCTATAAAAACACTTTAGTAACATTCACTTAATAAAAAACCAAAAAACAGATTTAAGGAAAGCTTACACTTATTTATTCTTAGTGAATTTTTTTTTTTAAAAAAGAACACTGTGGTTAAGCAAATTTTTTTTCTAGAAGGGTATATAAACAGAAACATTTTTAACAGGGTCTTAGAGTATTTGTAGCATGCTCAGCTAAAATAGCAAAACAAAAAAAAGAACAGCGAAACATTAAAGCCAGGATGGCCCATCATATTTGTCCTTATTTATGTTGTGTGCAGCATCATTGTAGCAAAATTACTACAGACAACCAGTGTCTAGCTTCTGTTCTAATGCTTGTTCAGTGAAATATTTACCATATTACAGTGGAATGATTCAGACGTTTTTCCCCTCCTCTGAATGAACCAAATGTTGTAAGCCTTAGGAAATGTTATTTTTGTTGTCTGGGTAGTCAGTGTGACATGAAGTTCTGAGCCCCTGCGACCTCAGTGAGGCAGAGGTGGTGACCAAGTATTAGCCACAACCTCCCCCTTTTCATGAGGTGGGAGGAGGAGCAGAGACAGAAGGGCTCCTGTCACCAGATGGAGAGCAGGATTTGGGTCTGTTTACATGCCATTGGATTGTTCCATCAAAATGTGAGTTCTGTTTTCTTTTATTTTCCTAGTGACAGAGCGGCAAGATTCTATTATTACTGGCACCTGAGAAAACAAGTTCTCCATTCTCAGTGTGTGCTCCGAGAGGAGGCCTACTTCCTGCTGGCAGCCTTTGCCCTGCAGGCTGAACTTGGGGACTTCAAAAGGCATAAGCACTATGGAAAATACTTTGAGCCGGAGGCTTATTTCCCATCTTGGGTAGGCACTGTTTTCTCTAGCACATTTCTAGTTCATTGTGCTGCTACTCATGCTGCTTCGAGACATGAGAACCCAGATGTTTATGGCCAGTCAGACTCTTCACGGTGCCCAAATACAAGTTTAACACGTGAGAGCATGGTGCACACGATGTCTTCATGTACTCGCTCTGCTTACAGTTAATGGGGAGCGGGATTGCTGTCCATCCTAAATATGGGGGACTTGGAATTTGCCAGCCTCCTTTTGGCATTTACATGGCTTTGACCATCTTATATTCTTTTACTGGAGCAAGCTTTTCCTCCTTTGAAGGGAGAAAAACATTACTCTTTAAAAGGTAAACTCATTCACACGGTTCCCTGGGCTGAGAAAACAAATACAAGTCAACTTGTCGCTTGCTCTGGCCTCCATGTTCTTCACTCCCAGGAGAGGAGCCACTGCCGTATTTTGGCAAGAGATTGGAGGTTATTCCAGTACAAACTGTCTCAACTACCCTCTCTCCACCCCACCTGATGTCTGTTCCCGCCCCTCCTCCAGGTCTCACCCACCCATCCAGGGGAAAGAACTACCACTCTTGCCTTTCCTTCTCAGTCAGGCCTCTTGAAAGGTCGTGTATATGTGATTTTTCAGCTCCTTTTCCTCCCACATGTATTCCTTAAGCCACTCCCACCTGCCTTCTTTCCCTGCCCAGTCCACTTGTGCTGCCCTCAGCTCACCAGTGAGCTCTGTATTGACAGATCCAGTGGATTCTTCACCGACTCTCACTGCTGCACTTGACTCCTAACCACTCACCTCCTGGGAGATCTCATCCATGTTAATGCTTTTAACCACCACCCACATGGAGGCAACGCCCACATCTGTTTTTCTCCCCTGTACACCTGAGGTAGCTATTTATCCATAGCCACCTCAACCTCAGAACGTCATAAATCAAATTCATCTTCTTCCTGCCGCAATTCTGTGTATTCCTCCCTCTGAGTCCTTAAGAGTCCTAAGGAACTCTGCCTTATCACCATTCCTCCTCCCTGACCCATCCAGTTGGCTATAGCACCCTTTAATATACATACTTGAATACCCATCACCCAGCTGAAGAAATACAATTCCGTCGAATGTTTGTTGCTGTTGGCTTTCCTAAATGCTCATTGCGTGTGCTCCCCGTCATGGCCCTGCTGTTTCCCAGGTTCCAGCTCTCAGCAGCACTATTGCAGAAGCTTGTCCCTGCTTCAGTCTTTACTCTGCAGCTTGCAGATGAGATGGTGTTGCTTCTGATTTAATCCTTCAGGGGCTCCCCTGTCAGGGAAGCCTGGCTCCCAAGCATAACCTAGAAACTCTCCAAGACACAATCACCACCAGCCTTTCCAGCTATCCTGTCCGGTTGTCCTGCACTGTGAACTTTATGCTCTGGCAACGTCCAGCAATTGATATGTCTTCACACCTCTGGGCCTTTCTTCTTGCAGTTCCTTTAGCCAGAGAGACCCCACTCCCTATTTCACCTGGCCAACTCCTACCCATCCTCTAATACTCAGCTCAGGTGTGGTTCCTTCTAGGCAGACCATCTAGGCGCTCAGTGCCCCTTTGGGATCAAGAAAATGCTAGACATAAGTGTCTTACATCTTCTTTTCAAATGATCTGCTTATCTCTTGCCCCCAGTAAACTGTTTCTTAATATGCTCTAAAGGACAGGCATAAACTTAACCTTTTCTGTTTCATCAGCATTTCACATTGAGGTGTTCTATATGTTTTTGTTGACTGACAGTGCTTAAGAAAAACCACAATATGTGTCAAGCTATTACTGTCTGTAGCATGTATACATTCTGTAGTTTTCATCAGGTACTCGTTGAATATTGGTAATTTAAATCATAACTTCCCAATGAGTATTCCATGGTATCCACTGTGCTGAGATACTAGTTTCTTCCACCCTTGGAATCACCGAAACCATTTGTTTCAGTACCCTTACAAATATTATTTTCAATGTGTTTTTGACCTGAAAAAAGGTTGACTAGTACTGATTTAGATGATCACCATGTAAAAGGAATGTAGGGGAAAAAAAATCTGTAACTTACAGTTCTCAGCAGAACTTGATAATTGACCAGTAATTCATCATGTTTAATTCTCTGGAAAATATTCAATAGGAAAAAACCAAATGTCAATATCTATAAAGACATTTTAAAACTAAAAACTCTCTACTTTTTTTATTCTGATCGTTTTAAGCACTACTCTTTTTGCTTGCATTGCCTAATTCTTTCCATATTTTAAATTAGTCCTCATGAAATCAACTAAGACTTTAATCAATACCTTTTTCTTAGCCTGTAGCTGCTAGATACTACTGTGTTTCCCTGAAAATAAGACCTATAAAATAAGCCCTAGCAGGATTTCTAAGCATTTGTGCAATATAAGTCCTACGCTGAAAATAAGACCTAGTGATGGGCGTGGCTACGCAGCGTATCTGCACAACCTATGCATTTCGTCGCCAAGCGGTGAAGATGAGCAGCCCTTCTCATCTGCCCCATCATGACAGCTACCATCCCAGAGGTGACCAGAAAGATGCAGGCAGCCCCACCAATAAGGTCGGCTCCCCCTGTCAGGTCCCGGCCATCCTGTGCGTGCTGCAAGCTGAGGCTTTGAGGGGAAAATAACACATCCCCTGAAAATAAGCCCTAGGGTGTCTTCTTGAGGAAAAATAAATATAAGACCCTGTCTTATTTTCGGGGAAACACGGTATATATTTTTGACATCTAAAAGCTGAGACTACTGTCTGATAAAAACCTAAGCCACAGTAAATCACAATTAATGTTTGAATGAAAATGTTTTCTCATAAGTATTCTAATAGAGTGTTCATATCAGCTTCTTATGCAAGAACCAAAAATGTTTCAGAGAATTTCTTCTAGTCCCCTGCCTCCTGTGACTAACATTTAGTACCTCCCACTCGGTGGCTGTAACTTTCAGAGTTAAGTAGATCCAGAACTTAAGATGTGCCTATAGTAGAAGTATTTCGTGGTACCAGTACTTTTGCAGATATAAACAATGATGTGTATGAAATTTTGCAAGTTTCCATGTTTTCTTTCTTGGTGACTTTAAAGCCAAGAGAACCTATTTTTCCTATTTCTTGTGTTTTTTGTCATCTTAAATATGCAGTACTACAGCTAAATTGACTTTGTACCTTCTAGTATTAGCTGATTCAGCCTAGACCATAACAGATGGTGAAAACAGAATAAAAGTGGGAATTTTCTAATGGAGATTAGCCAGTTTATATGTCCTATTTTAGATTCTCTTCCTTTCATCATTTTGGGGGTGGGAGTACTTACATCCCTCCAACAAATGTTGCATTGCACACCCCTCGTATCCCAACAGGTTGTTTCCAAGAGGGGGAAGGACTACATCCTGAAGCACATTCCAAACATGCACAAAGATCAGTTTGCACTGACAGCTTCCGAGGCCCGTCTTAAATATATCAAAGAGGCTGTCCGACTGGATGACGTCGCTGTTCATTATTACAGATTGTATAAGGTACAAAACTGCAGTAAGTCTACAGCTTCTGAGAAAAAAAATTTCTATTGAAAATCATTTTATTTTTTAAAAGGCTTTTAAAGATTTCATTTGAACTGCCTTTGTTATTAATATCATAGGTCAGTCTTGGAGGCAGTGGTACTTTTTCTCTGTCCTGGAAGTAGGATAAAGTGTTTTTTTAATGGTTCTAATAATGAGATGACAAATGGCTGCAAATTGTGAATCTGGCTTTTCAGTGATTATGGAATAGTTATTTTTCTTCTCCCCAAAACTACTTTTCTGCTTTGAGGAGTAACATTTGCAACTTGTTTGATCAATAATTAATATTCCTCAAAATGAAGCCATATCTGTATTGTATCCATTAATTATAAGACCATCACCACAGCAGCTAATATTTATGGAGTACTGTGTTTATTAGGCACACTTTATTCATTTTTTTTTTCCTTTTTTAATCCTCACAACTCTATAAGAAAGGAACTGTAATCTTCATGTTATAGAGCAGGAAACTGAGGCTTAAGGAGATTAAATAGTTCACCTAAGATCACAAAACTAAGTGGCAGGCCTAGGATTCAGTCCAGGCCTTCTTGATAACAAAGCCTGTGTGCTTAAGCCACTGTACTCCATGCTTCCTGCACTCTGAAGTTACCTTCTTTTGTGTCCTGTGCATCTATAGCCTCATTTTTCCATGGTGGGGCAGAAGTCACACATCAAATAACAACTGAGGCCGTCTCTGCAGGGAATCACTGAGACTACTGTTTATCATCTTGTCTTCTCTTCCCCTCCTCCTCCCTACCCCTTCTCTTTTCCACAAATAACACTTTGTTGGCAAAAAACTCCTGAATGCCCATGTCAGTATTCAAAGATAGATTCTCAAACTAAATGGGATGAAGTGGTTAAGAGCATGGTCAGTTGGGCCTACCTGCCTGGGATTGAATCCCAGCTTGGTTTCTTACTATGTGACCTTATGCAAGTTATTTAACCTCTCTGTGCTTCAGTTTCCCCATAGTTAAATGGGGACAGTAATACACCTACCTCTTAGGGTCACTGAAGGCTAAAGGAATTAATGGATAAAAAGTCCTCAAAACAATTCAGCACAGGTTAACCATGATGTCAGGCTTGCTACTATTAGCATTACCATTGTTGGTATTGTGCTTGTTATCTCTACTACACCCGTTGGAGATGGGGCTCTAGTTTGGATACATCTAAGCTGGTTCAAAAAACTTAATAAGGGACCAACTGATGGTTTTTCTGTCTCTCTTCCATGCCCAAGAAATGTGTTGTTAATGCCCCATCATCCTTGAAAGGCATGATTGAGTTTCATAAGGTCCCTTTGGCTCAATTCCTAAAGGTCTGAGTTGTGGGTTTATTCTCCCTCCCTTAAGAGATTTCATTTGTGACACTCATTTTACATGAGAAAAGGCAAAAAAATTACATTTTTGACAGTTTATATCTTAAAATGTATTAAATGTATGAATGATATATTGGAAAGACTGTGGCCTTAGAATCAGATATCAATTAGAAACCCTATGTCACTACTTACTGTTGCTGGTGTCCTAGGCAACTACAACTATAATCCTGAGCTGTCTATTAGGTGGGAGTGATATAATATACTTCACAAGGTTGGGAGGATTCAATGAGATAGTGAATTTGAAATAACAAGGGTGAAATACCTGGAACATTAGCGAGTGCTTAGTAAATATTAATTGCTTCTTGCCTTCTTTGCCAGAAGGCTTGCTATTTTAACAAATCCTGTTAAGAAATAAAAATCAAATACTACATGTTCTCTCTAATAAGTGGGAGCTAAACAATCAATACACATGGTCTTTAAGTGGTATAATGAACTTTGGAAACTAAGAAGAGGTGAGGGTGAGAAGCGAGTGAAGGATATAAAATCTTACCTATCGGATACAATGTGCACTGTTCTGGTGACAGGCACACTAAAAGCATTGACTCCAGCATTATACAATTCATCTATGTAACAACACTTGTACCCCCTAATATTTTGAAATAAAAATTACTTAAAAAGAAAAAAGAAATAAAATCTTTTGGTGAAGTAGATGTCCCCAATTTGCCTTTTATGTAAAAATTAATTTTCAAATCTGCTTAAAGTATGATATTTCTAAATTACATAGAAAATGACTCTTTTCTGCTTAAAACAAGATATTTAATAAAAATGTAACTGAATTAAATGGGAGAATAGATATTGTTACCTGATGGGCAGTTTTCATTCTTTGGAGGAATCAAGTGGTAGTTATTAAATCTGCTTTACTTAGGGGCTGCTCATAAACTGGAAATAAGGTAGAAAAAAGACAGGAAACATTCTGAAAAAATTATTTTCTGTCCCTTTCCCACCAATACACACCTCATACGCGAACAACCAGCATTTTTATGAGCACAGTCTTATTTCAGAAAGCAATCAGTACAGCCTTGAAAGGGAAATTGGCCTAAACACATACAGTGATGGATTGGCTTCTCCTTTTAAACTTTATACTTTCTTGATGTAAAAATATACTAGTTGGAAAGAAATAGCCTAAATGGTGAAAATAGGCTGTTTTCTCTTTACTATGCCAGCTGAAGATATTCTAAAATTATTTCTTCCCATATTCATGGGAAAACTAGCACTAAACTTAATAAAGACATGCACATATCCATTTATTTTTGTTGAGAAATCTCGTAATGAAAATACTTTTGCAATTTTATTTATCTTCTTTTCTGAACTTCATACCTTATATATACTTATTACATTATGATCACTTAAAAGATGTGGCTAAATTTTAGGGTACATTTTTGTAGAATTTTTTTACTTATGCATGTTGTAGTTTATTTTTTACAGTTTATGGTTTAGCTGGTAGAATGTGTATCATATTGGCAGGTGATAATAAGTATTATAAGTACTTAAAAATAAGTATTTGCAAATGAACCAAATGTAAAGCTTTTACAACTTTATTATTTATCCTCATGAGAGAGTCTTAAATATTTAGTCAACTTGCCTCTAATTTTGGCTTCAGGGCTGGGAGATTTGCCCAGTTTTAAACATACAAAATTTGATGCATCTCAAAATATAACTACTACATTTGACTAAAATTCTAATATCTGAGAAAAGAGTAAGCATAAGATGGAAGGTTTAAAAAAATTAAATGATACAAAAACTGCAAAAATATTCTTGTTTACTAGAGTTCTCAATAACACAAATATTTAGAATATTGTCAGATCTGAAAGTGCATATTATAGTGAAAACACTAAACTTTGAGATCTCAAAAATCTAAAAAGTATAGAATACACCATTATTGATTTAAAGTGTGCCCATGATTTTTCTTAAATCTTATAAGAAACTAGGGATGTGGAAAGACTTGAGCAGTTATTTTAAGTCAAAAACTTTCTGATCCTGAAAGTTTTCTCTGTTTCTTGGGTGCTGAATTATCCACTGTAGAAGAAAATATACTTTTTCATAAAATCTTATTCCTACAGGATAAAAGGGAAATTGAAGCTTCACTGACCCTTGGATTGACCATGAGAGGGATACAGATTTTTCAGGTTGGTAGATGAGATATAAGTGTCAAATGCTATTGACCATGTCTTGCATTTACAGTGTACCTGTGTGGTCCTGCCATAGGTTCAGTGGTTCATTTTCAGCCATTGACTAGTCATTTCCTACTTATCTAGAACAAATGTGGACGATAGGATGGATAAAGTGACTTAACCTGATCCTTGACAGTACTAAGTCCTCTGTAACAAAAAACAACAAGCCAAAGATTAGCCCAGGTTCATCACTAACAGATCATTAACAGATCATTAATATCTAAACATTTCTCTTGGTCATTGATTTTAAATGGTTTCTTTTATCCTCTGGAGCATTTATAACTGTGGAAAGAAAAATGACATTTTAGTATGGTGCCTGGCCAGACGTTTTAATTTCCATTACACTTTTCTGATAAAACTTGTTACTTGAATAAGTAATAACTGTCACCCTTTAACAGGTGGTATGGTGTTATCCTACAGCCATCAACAGGGGAGAGAGAATACCTCTTTCTGCAAGACATAAGAAAATATGAAGATGTCTTATCTTTGATATAGGCACATTTTCCAGTTATGAAAGTCTGAGTGCCTTATCGCATCTCTTGAATGCCTGAGTCTTTTGGGCTTTTTATTTAAATTTGGGGATAGGCCAGAAGGGAAAATGTTGCCTTGAAAGAGCCAGTTCATGCAGTCACACAGGAACCAAAAGCTACAGACTTGTATCACTAATCTTTTTAATCACTGTCTGCACTTCTCCAAAGAGAGTTGGGGACCTCTTTCAGATTTTAATTACTGTATTTTAGTTTTCTGGGAGAGAAATTAGAGCCATTTTAGAGTATCTGTCATTTTTCCCATTAACTCTATATGCATTTTAATTCCTTCCACAGAATATAGATGAAGAGAAACAATTACTTTATGATTTTCCCTGGACAAATGTTGGAAAGTTGGTGTTTGTGGTAAGTTTAAAATAACCTACTTTTTAAAAAAATATCTCTTCAGTCATTTGTTTTTGTGGATTTTGTTATTTTTTGGCTTTTGTTTTGTTTTTAAACAATATTGTCTCAGGCACAAAAGTTATTTTTAAAAAGTTGAAGCTGAAGATAATTTGCTTTCTTATATTCTTGTGCATATGTTATAATTCTTGGTACTCATTTCAGTAGTGAACTTGAAATCAGAGAATCTTACAGCAAAAGAAATTACTAATTTTAATTTGTGTGTCTGGTCCCTACCATACTACCCTACGTTATTCTAGTTGCAGAAGAAATGTGGTGAGAAAGGTACAAGATGAGTTCATTAAATAGAATTATCATCAAAAAGCCTACAGCAGAGGAATTGGAAAACAGAAAGCCATAATCACAGGGTAAATTATTCTTACTATGGAGGTTGGCCAGTTCTTTTAGAAGTTACTTCTTTTGAGCAAAGAATAAAGAGTTATATAAAAAGATGTTTCTATTAATATCCAACTATTTAAAACTCATCTTTTTAAAGAAAGGTCTACAATTCTTAACAGGAAAAGTATTTTTATTTTTACAGTATTGAAAATGATACACTTTCTTTTGTTAAAGCAAATTTTTCCAAGCTATTTCTCTATTTTGCCAGCTATATTCATTTTTTGATAGAATTCAAAGAATTATGATTAATAATGTGCACATCTAGTGGTCATTAAAATATGTAATTATTCTTTGTTCAGAAATAATTGGAAAATATACACAAAAAAAGGAGGAAGATAAGGATTTGTAGACATGTGTTTCTCTCCCGTAAGAAAGATGGCCTATATAAATAAAGGGCTATATTGCAAATAGAATGTGGGCACTGACCCCACCTTACCCTGTGAGTGAAAAGACCTGTTTCTGATTTCACATTACTTTAATTATTTGGGCACGGTTCAATCTGATTTCACTTTACTCATACATCAAATGGGATTTGGCCTGCCTCCTCCTCACTGGCTCTTTCTTGTTCAAGCTCTTTGTGAAGGATTTGAGCTGTTTGAAAATGAGTAAATTATAATCCTACTTGCCCCTTTCATGTCCCAAATTAAGTAGTAATGAAGTCATTTATGAAATTGAGTTCTTTTAGGGTCCTGGATTCAGTGGTTATTGAATCTATAATAGTTGTGCATCAGTCTTGTCTAAGGAACTTGTTAAAGATACAGATTTCTGGGGTTCATCTTCCTCCCCCAAGAGATTTTTTATTTTTTTGTTTTGAGACAGAGTCTCACCTTGTTGCCTGGGCTAGAGTGCCGTGGCATCAGCCTAGCTCATAGCAACCTCAAACTCCTGGGCTCAAGCAATCATTCTGCTTCAGCCTCCCGAGTAACTGGGACTACAGGCATGCGCCACCATACCCAGCTAATTTTTTCTGTGCATTTTTAGTTGGCCAATTAATTTCTTTCTATTTTTGGTAGAGACGGGGTCTCGCTCTTGCTCAGGCTGGTTTCGAACACCTGACCTTGAGCGATCCTCCCGCCTCAGCCTCCCAGAGTGCTAGGATTACAGGCATGAGCCACCGCACCTGGCCCCCAAGAAATTTTGACACAGTAGGTCTGGGATAGAGACCAGGAATCTATTTTGACAAGTTTCCCAGGTGATTTTTCTTGCAGCTAACCCAGCCCTGCCTAGCCGTGGTACCTTGAGCAAGTTATGTAACCTCTCTTTGCCTTGGGTTTCATTCTAAGATGGGATAATTAGTACTCCCTCATAGACCTGTTGTGAAGATTAAATGAGTTAATAATATGTGCTCGGTGCTCCATAAATGTCAGGTATTACTATTTCAGCATCGGGATCCACTGGTGGTTCCTTAAAAATGAAAAACCCAGAGATTAAAAAAATATCCCATCCCTGTCTAGGCTACACAAATCCATATTGCTTTCTACCGAGTTTAAAAAGTATAGTTAGAATTTGCCTCCCTCCTTGCTTTACCTTGCCCTCTGGCTGAGAATCATTTTATCCGAAATATTCCTTTTTGTAATTCTATTGCCTTATTCATTATTAGAAAAGTTAAAGGAGTTCATTATATCTCATAACTGTAAGGAACTTTGCCAAACCCTCACCCTCAACTTAGGACTTTATGTTAGTGATCTTAGACTTAAAGAATGAGATTCCTTCTATCTCTGCTGACGGCTGCCCCTTCCCTTTCCCATCTCATACCTCCAATTGCCAGCTTCCCCTTTTGTCCAGCTAGAGAAGTTCTCCATTTTTCTAAACCCTAAATAGGTATCCTGTATTGTTTGCTGTATGTATTTCTTTCCCAGAATTTATCATAAACTGTAATTATTTTATGTGTTTATTTACCATCTCTGCCACTGGGATGTAGCTCCATGAGGTCTCATTCGCTGTTATCTTTTCAGTGCTTAGCACAGTGCTTGGTACATAATATTCAATAAATATTTGAATGCATTCATCTTGTCTAGAATTTATCATCTTGTTTGCTGAGTTAGGGTGTTGGGATTCCATCTGAGGGTGCTCTTCTTCTCCATTGTACAAATAGCCTGACCAGACAGAGAATCTAAAGATATCCTCAGCTATCTTACATAGTGTTTACCAGGACCCTGGCTAGATGCTTCCCTGAAGCATTTTCCCCTGAAATTTTTAGTAATCCACTGTCCTGTGACATTTTTGAAAGGGAAAATAATAACTTATCCCTCAGAGAATTTTAAATGGAGCTTTATACATCTATTTCTGAATCTTTAGTTAACTTTTAGTAAATAAAAAATGAAGGGGACCTTGTCAAATCAGAGATTTTTCTTCCTGAATTTGATACCTGCTTTCCCTCCACAGGGTAAGAAATTTGAGATTTTGCCAGATGGCTTGCCCTCAGCCAGGAAGCTCATATACTACACGGGGTGCCCCATGCGCTCCAGACACCTCCTGCAACTTCTGAGCAACAGCCACCGCCTCTACATGAACCTGCAGCCTGTCCTGCGCCACATCCGAAAGCTGGAGGAAAACGAAGGTATTGCAGGGTCTCGGGGTGGGGAAAAGAATGGTGCCTTTGCCATCTATGGCCTCTTACTCTGTAGCTGCGTGAACTGGAGTTTTAAACTCCTATAGAATGGAATTTGGGGACTAGGACTGGGGCTGTCCAGATTCAGAGCAGCATTTCCATTTACATCTCAGTACTCTTCCAGAAGACATGTGGCTGGGCTTGAGGGCCACTTAGCATAGCACCTATTCACAATATCTGAGGTTACCCCAGGCATTTAGCTATGTCTCAAATATAGTCTATTTAAGGTTTCCCCACGCTAGCCTGAAAATCCTTGCAAATAGCCACCCTATAAAGGCATGGGGCAAGGCTTTATCTGCAGCTCAGATTTTATCTGCATCTCAGAGCTCTGTATATACAATGACCTACCTTGGTGTATCATCCACAAGCAGTCTGGAATTCCTGCCAATGTGAGTATTCCTTAGGTAAGAGTGATAATAAAAATGGGTCACAGATGTGTCTCCATCCTCTCTGATTGACAGCTGAGAGGCTTCCAAGTCTGGCCCAGCAAGAATGACAAAGAAGAAGGAAGTTTGTGTTTGAGGATTTTGTCAGGTAGTTTTGTGGGGGCTTTGCTGAGATACAGATGGGTTAGAGCAATCTATTTGGGGCCCTAGAGTACTGGGGCCTAGGAATAGGAGCAAGTGAGGTTGGGGAAGAGCAATGCAATATGAGGGGCCTCTACCATCAGACTTCAGCTTTACAGTGTTAATCCAATGGTTAGCTCATTATCCTGAGTTGTGGCACCCTGGGGTTTCTCCGTTTAACACACCCTGACTTCTAATCACCAAAAATTCTATGTTGCATATTTATTTTTCAATGTTTTTAATTTGTCTTGCAAATTCATGATGTAGTAATTCTTTTGATCTTACAGTAATTCAATTAGATTAGATTTGGAGTATTTGCATCAATATCAGGATGCAGATTCATTTCTTAGGTTCATGTCTGAAACTAGTTTCCACCCCTCAGATCTCACCTTTCTTGCAGAAGCAAGACATTCACCCGTTCTCTCTTAAACAAGCAAAAGACCTTGTAGCAGTTTATGCTTCTGATGGATTTCTCTCAAAAACTATTTCTCAGTCCAAATGAGACCCTATTTGGAGACTCCTGTGTAATTTAATAGCAGTTAGAACATGAATCATTCCCCAACTGTCTGCCACCAAACTGCATCTGTCTTTGGAGAGAATTGGTGTAACTGTCAGGTGTATTGGCTTCCATTGCTGCCAGACTGCCAGTTCTCCCCCACAGTGACTCATCAGTGTAACAAATATATCTCTCCTGTGCTGACATGAATGCTAAGAGGAGCTCAGATGGGGACAGAAACACCATGGATCGGATCCTGTGACGATAGGTGACTTAATTAGGTGCATAGCCCATAATTTGCCAAGGCTGCCTCAGTCCTAAATGGCCAACATGGCACCTTGAGAAGCTCGTGTATTCCATCTGCTCTCTACCTGCAGCATTTTAGTAAATTCTTGTTTACATAACCTTAAAGGAACCCTTTAGAGCTTGAAAGAATTAATGACTTCCTCTGTAGGTTCTAAGATAAAATTACAAAGAATTTTGAGTTCTTAGAGGCCCAAGGCTTTGTCCATTGCCAAGCATAGTACCAAGTATATTTGGGGGCTTAAGGGAGCAGGTGTCTTAGTTTGTTTTGTGCTTCTACAACAAAAGACAGAGACTGGATAATTTATAAAGAACAGAAGTTTATTTTCTCAGTTATTGAGGCTGGGTAGTCCAAGATCAAGGGGCCAACATCTGACAAGGGCCTTCTTGCTGTGTCATCCCATGGTGGAAGGTAAAAGAGCAAAGAGGGGGCAAGAGACAGAGACTAAAAGGGGCCTGAGCTCCCCCTTGTATAATGAACTGCCTGCCTGCAGCAGTGACATTAATCTATTTGTGAAGGCAGAGCCCTCATGGCCCAATCATCTCTTAAAGGTCCCACATCTTAATACTGTCACAGTGACAATTAGATTTTAACACGAGTTTAGGAGGGTGGTACAAACATTCAAACTGTACAGTAGGCAATGAAGGAATGATGAAGATGTAAATTGTAAATTGGATCTTTTATTTGGATGAATGTAGACAGATTTAAGGGGAAGCCTTGTTTTCTTCTTCCAAAGAAAACATACTTAGTTTCTTCTACTTAGCAGTGCCTCCACATCTGAAGAAGGCCTAAACCCAAGTTTCTCTGGGCCAGCTTTGGCCTGAAGCCAGTTATCTTACCCACACTTAAGGGCGCCATCATTTTAACAAGGAAAGCCCGTTTCTTGGCATCAGATTAGCAAACAGCACAAAGAGAGTCTGTGTTTTTCTTAATTAAATTTCATTTAGAGACACCTTGTCTGAAACACTATTTTAGCATTTTATAGTTAGAAAATGATGACAAGAATTCTTCTGTAGGGTTCAGAAGAGAAGGCAAAACATGCCTTGTGTCATTAAAAAAATTTTTAAGCCAACTTTATTCAATAGCTCAAGCTTATTTTTGGTCAGGAGGTCACATTTACTGCATTATATTCCAAAATCATGTATGAAACATTTGTTGTCTCTGGGCTTTTACAACAGGGAATAAAAAGAACACAGACATACTGATGATCCACACCACTGACGCCAGTGATTATCAGGGGAAGAGAGGTTGCATTTTGCGTTTCTTACAATAATTTAGAATTATTTAAACATTTCTCTTAATTTATAACTGGGTGGTGTGAAGCTTCTTAAATGTTTGCAAAGGGTCTCAATGATACCGCACTAGGAAGGGAAGAGAAGCCAGTAGCATGGAACACTAAGACTGTACTGACACGGTGACAAGAAATATGATTTACAAGAGGCTCCTTTTAGGTAGAAGACAGGCTGGCAAGTACTTATCTTATGAATATAGAATAACTGTAATTGGCTCTTCGTAAGGAGGCAGAAAAGCTTTTAAATGAGTAGATTCACAATTCCTAATTGTCTTAGAGCTATAGAACTCCAAGACCTTATAGACATTTTTTACTTTTTTCTCTTCACTTTCCACCCTTCTAAGGGCCACATAGCTAATTATCATGAAACTGCAGTGAATAGAAATTGTACGAGAATTTTATAAGTCCCTTTAGCTCTTCATCTTCATCTCTACCCCTGTTGACTGCAGAAGATAAGGGATCATTAGAACCCAGTCT
Source organism: Cheirogaleus medius (assembly GCA_008086735.1). NCBI lineage: Eukaryota > Metazoa > Chordata > Mammalia > Primates > Cheirogaleidae > Cheirogaleus > Cheirogaleus medius. Next base: position 14,761,353 of record VBSM01002121.1, on the reverse strand, counting down.
ACTCCTGGAGCGATGAGTTGTACTTGGATGCACTTCCGTTGTGAATGATGTGTGTGTTGGGCTCTGGTGTCATTTCCAGCCTGTTTTCTGTGTGGCCACACATACTTGCCTTTGTGTTTCAGCCTGATCTTTTAGAACTGCAGTCCCCAACCCCCAGGCTGTGGATTGGTACCTGTCTATGGCCTGTTAGGGACCAGGCCACAGAGCTCCTTCGCACCCCACCTCCCTTCCATGGAAAAACTGGCTTCCATGAAACCAGTCCCTGGTGCCAAAAAGGTTGGGGACCGCTGCCTTAGAATGACATGAATGGGCTGGAGCCCAGAAATGTACACATAGCCTTCTCCAAAGCACTCTTTGCATTTTGCATCCTGGAAGGTGTGTCTGGGGAGCCTGTGGTGATTATACTTCATAGCTGGATTCATATGTCAGGAGTGCAAGTATTATCACTTAACCAAGAAACATGACAATTAAATCTATTAACAGTCCCCTGAGAACCCAGTTAGTCTACTAGTTAGCAGTTTCTAAAATGATATCAACTTAACATTCCCCAAATGCACTCTCCATTCTTAACATTGTTTCACTGTGTTATTTCTCATCAGCATTAAGAAGGCAAGGAAGCTGAAATGTTTCTTTGTTTTGTTTTAAATTTCTGTCCAGAAACACAAAAACATTTTTTGTGTCAGTTGTATACCTGCAGCTGTGTTGTAACTTTGTGCCTTCGTGGTTAATTTAGTATTTGATAAAAGGGACTTTCCAGTGTTGTGTCTTTGACTGCATTAAAGAACAGCACTGACATTTTAAGTCAAAGAACAAATTTACCAATCAGAGATCATCAAACCAGTAGTGATTACTTGTGTTTTCTAAAGATGATAAAGCCTCACTAATTCAGCCTACATGGAGAAAAAGCAATCATATTAATGAAAATCTACATTTTAGAATCTTTGCAGGAAATTCTCAGAAGAATAGTTTCATTTTAAATTGTATTCAGCTGCTAGAGCTAAGCTAACAATGGAACAAATTGAAGCAAATGAACAAATAAAATGAAAGGCAATTAACATAATTATATTTATTAAGTAGTCTTTTTTAGCAGTGCTTCTGAAATTATCTGTGGAGAAGGGCCAGATTTTTAAAATATCTAATATGCTATGGACTGATAGTTTCACAAAATGCAAAATCACATTAGTGGCTGTCATGGCAATGTCAAATAGCTGTGGAAGTTTCTAAATGTTCATTCTCAGTTACTGAACTTATTTTACTGTGGACCAGTGACAGTTTGCATACAAAAAGTGGTCTGCAACTGCACTTTAATAGCACTCTTCTTATAGTGCCTGAAGCTCCAAAACTCTTTAAGTAGTTTAAATATTCCTCTCAAATCTGTTGCACTGTTTTTAAAATTTCATTTTGCAGTCTTCTTCAGACAAGCTCCTATCTAAAGTATCACTGTTTTCTAGTCACTAGATTCCGAGTGTGAAATTGTCCTTGTTCTTGTCCTGATGACTCACTTAAGCTAACCAGCCGTTCCTTCTGTCTCGGTTGAATATGATGATGAGCTGTGTTCCTTGCCACAGAGAAGAAGCAGTACCGGGAATCTTACATCAGCGACAACCTGGACCTCGACATGGACCAGCTAGAAAAGCGGTCGCGGGCCAGTGGCAGCAGTGCAGGCAGCATGAAGCACAAGCGCCTGTCGCGTCATTCCACCGCCAGCCACAGCAGTTCCCACACCTCGGGCATCGAGGCCGACACCAAGCCCCGGGACACAGGGCCGGAGGACAGCTATTCGGGCAGCGCCGTCCACCGCAAGCTGAAAACCTGCAGCTCCATGACCAGCCACGGCAGCTCCCACACCTCAGGGGTGGAGAGCGGAGGCAAAGACCGACTGGAAGAGGACTCGCAGGACGATGGTAACAGTACTGTCCCCTCACTGGCTCTTTTCCTTTTCTCCCCCAGTTTTTTCAGATATTGATTCTGTAGAATGGATATCTAGGGAGCAACTTTACATAGTAGTAATGGAGAAGTAGTATCTTACCTTCTTCTTTGGTGACTTGGTTGAGTTGCTTGTGTTTGGCTGTGAGCAAAGCATCTGTCTAAGTCATGATCCTCTGCAGCCACAGGGTGGATATTGTGGACCCTAAGTCTTAGCCGTTCATATGAAGTAAGAAGACATTAGTCCTACAGCCTTCATCTCTGTGTTTCTGATTCATGGAGTAGTAAGGCAATGGTTAGGACACCAGAGTGGAGTGGAGTGAAAGCGACGGAAACATCTTGAACTCTTGGGCATACATCCTTCCGCCCCAATAAAGATTTGAGTCCATGCTATTGGGTTAAGTAGGGAAGTGTTTCTTAAGTACCTCCCATGTGACCAAAACTATCAGGAGTATAAAAATATATATAGCACCTGGCTGTTAGGAACTTACTTTGTTTTAAACAGATAAGACCACCAGCCTATGGCAGCCAAATTTAGCATTTGTGTACCTCTTTTATATTATTTTTCTGTCTCAAATAAGCGCTGTAGTATTCAAGTTTAGGGAAAAGATATTGACTCTGTTAAGGAAAACTGCAGGACATATGTTTGGTTCCTGTAGCATTTGTGTGGATCTCAAATCAAGTCACTCAGTGCCCTGTGAGTGGGCAGCTGTGGGAATGGGGAGCTTTGTGGCCCGCTCAGCTGCCTGTGTCAATGATCCCTGCTTTGGCATTAGGCAAACAGCTCGTGAGTTTCACTTTGCCATTTGTCATTGCAGCAAAGGTAGTAGTACAGTTTTTCTTCTCTTTTAAAAAGTAAGGAATAACTGATAATCACCCTGACATTAGAAGATACGTAGATAACACAGCAAACCTATGAAAAAGAGAGCAAGTAGCACCTAGTTGAGAATGGTCCGTAGAGTTTCTTGTTTAAGAGTCTCATTAGTGAATTTATGTTCAAATATGAATAATTACGTGGCCACCCTCAAAGTGTGGCTGTGGATTATGGTGGTCATTTCCCTTCATGTCATTAAATGTCTTTTCATTCTTCTGTATCAGAAATAGAGATGTTGGTTGATGACCCCCGGGACCTGGAGCAGATGAATGAAGAGTCTCTGGAAGTCAGCCCAGACATGTGCATCTACATCACAGAGGACATGCTCGTGTCGCGGAAGCTGAATGGACACTCTGGTGAGCTCTTACAGGAAGCTCTCCTTAGGCAGCAGATTATTCTGGTCTGAAAAGCAGGTGCCTCAGGAAATAGAAGGGGTGGGGTGGGAACTGTAGATCAGAGAGAGAACTGGAATTAGAGCCTCTCGAGGTCAGTGCCACAGACTGCAGGATCCGGGGCCTTCTGTTGTTTTGTTTTAGTTTTCCCACTCTGTTTTACTGGTACAGGAGTCTGGGAGAAAAAATGTCAAAAGGAGTTGACCCAAAAAGAAACTTTTAAACTCCGTATCAGTGTGAATTCTTCTAGAAAACATACATTTGCTGTAGTTTTAGTATAGATTTATTATATAATAAATACATTTCTATTTGTCTTAAAAAAAAATAGGCACCAGTATGGGCTTTGTTTTTAAACCTCAGTCACTTCTAACTGCTTTTGTCACTTGTCATGAATTAGTCTCTGTTCTCTAGAGAAATGAGCCTTAGGAACCACCACTGTTGAAGTGGCCCAAGTACATATTGTTCTGTCACTTCCAGCCTTGATTGAATAAAAGACCCTGTTACAACTAGGGCAACTGTTGCTGCCCTGTCCGACACACAGTCCCCGGTGCTCAGTGAGCCTCTCCCGGAACAAGACCAGCCCGCAGTCCCATCGTCCTGGCACTTACTGTGCAAGAGCATGAGGTGCCTTTTATTTCAGAATTCCCTTTGCTAACCTGCAGAGCTATGGCCTCCAGATGCTCTTCCGGGAACAGACCTGCCCATGGCTGTGTAGAATTCCTCTCCCTGAGCAACACAGATGCATCCGGCTGGTTGCTAGAGACATGCTTAGAGTTCACATACAAACGGTGGCCCTTTTTGCCAGTTTGCTTTATGATATTGAATTTTCTTCTTGCAAGTACATTTTAATGTATATTAAATATAAATTCACAATTATATGCACATTATGGGTGCATGAATAGCTCTATGTATAGATGTTTATGTAAAGGAAATGGTCTAAAACAGTGTAGTGTATGCCAGAGTACCTGTGGGAAGGAGGGCGGGGATATGAAGGAAGCTGACTTGTATCATGCTTTGTATTTATATATTTCCACATGTAATTTTTGTAAGATTGTTAATTTCATAATTTTAAATAGAAATAAAATTTAAATAAAATAGGATGGCTATGTAAGAAGACCAATATACAAAATATGTTTATTGAAATGTTATAACAAAAAAATAACGAGTGGTTAAATTATATTCTATTCATACAATGGAATATTATATAGTCATTAAATATGAGATTTTCATGGAATATTTAGTAACATAAGAAAGATAGGTAAGGAAAACAGTGGAAATTGTATAAAAGTATGGTCTAATTTAAAAATAAAAATGTTTATATGTATATAAAAAATAAAATACATAAAAATATTAATAGCCTTTTCTCTGAGTGATAGAATTATATGTGATTTTATTCTCTTCCTTGCATCATCCTAGTTTTCCAAATTCTCTATAGTTTGGACATTTAAACATTGTCTTTAAAACATTGAGCCTTTTTTTAAGATGGATTTGTGATGACGTATACCACTGTCCTTCATTCTTGTTGAAGGAGTTGGTTCAGTGTTTTGAGCACCAGGCTCAATGCTGACTTTTCTCATAGTGGGTCTGGGTTTGGAGAAGATTATTTACAGGCATGGTAGCCGGGGGTACATTTATCAGGATATCCAACAGGAACCATACTAAGTGCCAACAAGTGCACAAGTCCACATGTTCCTATGAGGATTTGTTCAAAGGTTTAATGCTTTATAGAAGAGAAAGATCTTTCTAGAGAAAGCCTCTCTAGTATAGCAATTTGTACTAAGCCCCAAAATATGAATATCACCTGAGAGTTTTTAAACTATCTACATGTAAATCAGAAATGTTTTCCTATTTCAGGTTTTGGTTGAATACTTAATATATTCAAGGCATATGCTAGACACTGAATCATTATGAGACAGTTCTAAAGAGTTAAGGGATAGAACACAAAAAGTCATTCCTGTAGGTTCCTAGCAGTGGTTGAATAAAAATCACATTACTCAAGTTTCTTTTTCTATAAGGTGGAGATGGACTTTTCTTAAGAAGCCATTTGGCTTTATGGATCTAGGGCTTGACCTACTCACCTGCTTCAGCAAGAAAAATTTCAGTAGTGTTCACTTACAAATGCAGTTCTTGTTGATAATTTTACCTTCTAAAATATTTTTTTTTCTGGGTGCTTCACTCACATGCCATAGTCATATGGGGAAGTGTCAGCCTTGGATTTCTGTTCCCCAAAATTTTGTGGGTCTCCCCTGAGCACTGAGGTGATTGGGGCTCCATTGTTCTCAAAGACCCAGTACTGAATTTTCACTGCAGCCTCCCATTTTGGTCTCCTCCCCTGGGGTCTGCTGCAGGAGGTATGCGCCACAGTGTCCCATCAGCCAAGCAGAGCTCCACTTACCGTGTCCATGTGCAGACCCTATACTTCACCCTTTTCATGCATTTGCTATTGAGTCGTCATTAATACTCTCATGGATAGGTGCTGTTATCAGCCTGATTTTATACAAGGGGGAGCTGAGACACAGGGAGGCTAAGTGATGGGCCGGGACACACAGCTCATTACTTGTCTGGGCCAAGTTCCAGCCAGATCTGTCTGACACCCGAGGCCAAGCCCCCACAGTTCACCACTGCACGTCCAAGTGGAACGAAACCTGGAAGGCTGCATCACTGCTCAGCAAGGATTGAGTTCAACATTGGTGATATGTGGAAAGGAAACGAGGGGAAGCTCTATGAGATATAGAAAAGAGACTGTTTTATACCTACAGTCTTTGTTTTTTATTTCTAACTTCATCATAAGAAGCATAATTAGGATTTTATTTAAGAAAATGCAGATTCTAAACTCCTTCCTACACACTAACCCCACATTTACTCACTACCCTCTATTTACCGTAAGACGAGAGAGAATTTTCATTCCTGGTAATAGTATATGTCAGAATATATAGCAAGAAGTGTGAATTATTTGAAGAATTCATTGTTTTTTTCCTCTGTTTTGTTTCAGGGTTGATTGTGAAAGAAATCGGTTCTTCCACCTCCAGCTCTTCAGAAACAGTTGTCAAACTTCGTGGGCAGAGTACTGATTCTCTTCCACAGGTACTAAAGGAACCGGAAAGTTTAAATTAGGAACTGAAGTTATAGAAAATTTTAAGTAAGAAATTACATTTATATTTACACACATGAGCAAAACTTTAAAACCCTAAGAAAGTGATTCTCACGAGATACGTACATTCTAGTTTTATTCTGAATTTATTTCCATTTTATTTGCTAGTTCCATTTATCTTTGAGTTGATTATTATTTGGATAAATTATATACTTCATTTCACACTTTATATAGGTAGGACACCTTCTGGTCTTCAGGCTTTAGGTTATGTGTGTGTGTGTGTGTGTGTGTGTGTGTATTGACCTCAAAAACCTGGGAGAATAATATTCTTGTCAGGTGTATTACAGCAGAAATGTTTCCATACTCTGGTTATTCCATTCAGATTGAATTTTTTTTTTTTTTTGGCAGAGTCTCACTCTGTTCCCCCGGCTAGAGTGCTGTGGCATCAGCCTAGCTCATGGCAACCTCAAACTCCTGGGCTCAAGCAATCCTCCTGCCTCAGCCTCCCGAGTAGCTGGGGCTACAGGCATGTGCCACCATGCCCAACAAATTTTTTCTATATATTTTTTTAGTTGGCCAATTAATTTCTTTCTATTTTTAGTAGAGACAGGGTCTCGCTCTAGCTCAGGCTGGTTTCAAACTCCTGACCTTGAGTGATCCTCCTGCCTCGGCCTCCCAGAGTGCTAGGATTACAGGCGTGAGTCACTGTGCCTGGCCCAGATTGAATTTTTAAAGTATCCTGAGCTAGAGCATTTGACAACCTGTGATCACTGTTTAAACTATTAAAATGTCAAAAGATATAGATAAAATACTCTGAAATTCATGGTTTCAGCATTTGGATATAATCTGCAACTAATACCTCTATTTTCTGAGCACTCTCTCCCTCATCCTATTCCTTTCTTTTATCGGGTCTCTTTGTATCTTGTTGTTGTTCTTTTTTTTTGTTTTGTTTTGTTTTCC
>VBSM01002121.1:14723903-14754010 GCA_008086735.1 Cheirogaleus medius | reverse complement strand
TGGGGCGCGGCTGAGAATCAGATTCCACACTTAACAGCATGGGGAGAGCATTTGTGTCTCTGCCTTGAGAGTTTGTGGGGATGACCAAATGATTTTATGTCTGAAATCCTCTTGGAGCCAGGGAAGACTGCATCAGTACAAGATCGTGCTATGCTGGGAGTGTCATTCAGGCACTTTCTAGTAAAATGTCCTCCTGGAACTTTTGCCTCTAGCAAAAGCAATACCTTATTCTAACAAGGCTGCCCTTTGTGGTGTTAAGCAATGAAAGTTAGAGATATAATGCCTAGTTTTCATAACTAATATGGTGAGTATCTTCTATCCATGTAATTATCTGAACCATTTATTAACCCATTCATATATTTTCCACTAGCACCACCCCTTGGAATAATGAGTTCCAAAAGTCTGCTCCCTGCTAGCTAAAGCATTTGGCAGAACGTGGCCCTGCGAGTGTTCAGGAGCTGCTGCTTAGTCCTGGTGCTTGCCCACCTTTTCAGTAGCAAGAATACTTTATAGCCTTATTTTAAGATAATTGCTTGATTTCTGAAATGCTAGGGATAGTTGCATTCCTGTTGTATCTTCATCTCTGTGCCTTGGATGATTTATCTGTAAAATGGCGGCGGGGGGGGAATAATAGCATCTGCCTCATGGGGCTGTTAGGGAGATTAACTGAGTTAATACATGCAGACTGTTTAGGTCAGGGCCTGGCACAAAGTAGGTGTTCAGTAAATGTTAGCTGCTGTTTTCGTTGGTGGAGGTGGTGTTGACATATTTCCCCACAGAGCCTTAGGGACCCAGAAACCACATAGACTGGAAACCACTTTCTAACATACAAGGATTACTTCACCTTTTATGATTTTGCAGCATCTCTCTTTACAGGGCAAACATGCTAACCTTTCACTTTAGTCTATGCTCTTAAAGTTGTCTCAACCATCCCCTATTTTGCAGACTATATGTCGAAAACCAAAGACCTCCACGGATCGACATAGTTTGAGCCTTGATGACATCAGACTTTACCAGAAAGACTTCCTGCGCATTGCAGGTCTGTGTCAGGACACCGCTCAGAGTTACACCTTTGGATGTGGCCACGAACTGGACGAGGAAGGCCTCTACTGCAACAGCTGCTTGGCTCAGCAGTGCGTCAACATGCAAGATGCCTTTCCAGTCAAAAGAACCAGCAAATACTTTTCTCTGGATCTTACTCATGATGAAGTTCCAGAGTTTGTCGTATAAAGTCCATCTGCGTGCAGCCGTACCGGCAGCCTGCTGTTTGCTCGAGGATGTGAAAGTCATGGGTTCTTTATTATTTGTGCCATATTTTGTTCACCACAAACATAGCTCTTTCTTTATAATATTTGTGATGGAAACAAAAGCCTTGAGACAGTTGCACTTTAAGTATCACACAGAAGTAAAAGAACTACAGAAAATGTACAGGAAGACAAGTGCCCAGAAGTTCACTGACCTTTTGGAAGGATATGCGCTTTACTAATTACCAAGCCTTCAGAATATCGGACTACGGTGTGTTTGCTCATTTGCTTTTTTTTAGGTCAGTTACACATAATATCACACTTTTTATCACATGAAAGATGTTTTTAGGTTTGTTTGCTTGTAAATTTTTTTTTTTTTACCACTCCCTCATAAAATGTTCATGGTTAGAGGGAGGGAAGGGGGAAGGTTCTGTTCTCTCTTTTAGCAGAGAGACTATTGCCTAGTACATAGCCATTGCCACCTCAGTGAGGCTGTCCCAAAGTGAACACTGATGAAGTGGGCAAAATCATGTGGTTCTAGCAAGCCAAAGATATGTACGTAATGGAAGCACCTGCTCAGAGGTCCAGGAAGACATGAATTAAGCAATAACCTGAAGATTCTGCATGCTGTGATGCCTTGTGACTCCTACACACCTGATCAGTGCCATGTCCTCCTCTTTGATCTTCCAGAAAGCTCCACAGTTCTGTTGAGTTTCTCATCCAAGTGACAGATCAGTTGTGTTCATGTCATAATGCGTTTTGTGGAGTTTACAAAACTGGTTTCTGTTAAAACCGTGGAAATATCTTAGAAAATGTTTGTACTTGGTGGTGTTTTGTTTGTTCAGGTTTTTTTAAATAATCAAGAACAAATTATGGTCATGTTAGTTTCTGCTTAACCAAAATACCCTAACTATGTGTATATGTTATACATATATAAATACATGGGATTGTGTGTGTTTATATGTGTTTAAAGCTTACTAAGTCTTCATTTTGGCTTCCATAACTATCTTGTATACATGGAATTCCTTGTTTAATATTGAGGGTACATTACCAAATGAATGATCCCTGCAGACAATCAGTTGCTGAATGTAGAGTTAAGAATGACTGTTTCCTCATGTGCCTTTGGCCATGATTCTCAACCCTGATTGCATAACAGAAATTTGGGGGAGCTTTTAAAAAAATAACGTCTGGGTCCTCCCACCAGTCTCTTGTGGTGGGACCCAAGTAGAGTTGCCTTTTCTTTTAAAGTTCTCCAGATGGAGCTAATATGCAACAGGGTTGAAAACCACTGATCCAGAGGGTGTCTTTTTGTTAATTTTGAAGTAAAAGTATACAGAAGATGTGGTATATGAGAAAGGGCCACTTATAGGACAGTTACCTGCCATGCTGCTGTTAAGACATTTAATGAAACCAAGTCAGAGACTGAATTTATTAACCTTTTGACGTATAGTAAAAACGTTGCTCGCACTTCAGGAGAGAACTTCATAGCACAGTGTCTTTCTACGAGATGTTTTTAATGATTTAGTATTTTACAACATTTGTTTACCATATTTTGATACACCATTTTTTCTATCTGCTAGGTTTTATTAAAAAAACTATATATTATTTTCTAAAGAAACAGTCATATTTTTGTACAAAATTATTATGTTTTCAGGTAACAAAGAAATAGAGTTAGGGTAAAGCGGAACATAAGCAGTGTTACCTGGGGATGGGAGTCAGTATTATAAAACAAATGGTGAACATGCCCCACCTGTGCTGTCCCTCCTATGCTGGGTTGCAGAACGCGTATGCAACATGCCTTGTCAAACTAGTTTCGCCTGACATATTGAAAGGAAAAAAGTTCTATAGTCATGAAATTATTTTGCTTTTATCAAATGCTTTAATAGAACCAAAGTTTGGGATATCAGAATGTATAAAAGGATCTCAGTCTCTGTGTAAAAAGATAAAAATATGAAAGGATCATTTAATGGCTATTTTACTTGTAAGTCATTAAATAATCCATTTCTTATAGATGATGCTTGAGATAGACAAGTCTTAGGAAAGTTTGTACTCTAAAGAGCCCAGATGATATTGCAGTGCATTTCTTTAGCTCTTAGAGTTTCTTGCAAACATAAAGAAAAGGCATATTTAAGAAAGAAACATAAAGTAAAAAACATTTAATTACTTATAAACAGGTAATGCTTTATACTTTCTCTCCACTTTAGCCAGAATCAGGTCTTTAGGGTTTTGCCAGCATTGTTGGTGGTTTTGCACACCCTCTTTCTAATTGGATTTATAAATAATCTTGTGGGTTTTCAAAATGAAACATGCTAAGGAACATTTATTGCTTTTCAATCCACTGTTTCCAGCAGAATTATATATATATATATATATGTAAATGAAAATCCACTTTGAATAATCTACATTTTTGTATTTTGAAATTGTTTTTAAAAATAAAAAGAAAAGTATAAAGCTGTTATTTATTCTGCATTTCTTACATATCCATTGCTATTCAGTATACCAGTTTGGTATATATTGCCTCTACACATCTACATTTGTATTTGCAACAATGAGCTTTATATCTACATAAACTGTAAATAATCCTTTCTGTGAAAGGATCATCATATCAGGATGATACCAAAAGTATGTTAAAAAGAAAAAACAAAACATTATTTTGTAATTATTTCTTATAGATGTTTCATGGTAAGATTAGCAGTCAATAAAGTTACTTTTTTTGCCTTAAATTGCTTTTTTATTATTAGAGTTCTTAATTAAGCAAGAAGCACTAAGGAATGAATGTTTTCTTTGTGTTCTTTCCTGCAGTGGAGCATGGTAAATAAAGGTCCCATGTGACAGAACTCCAAGTAAAACAGCCTTCGTGGTGACGATAGTAATAGTTGATGCTGAGTACTACCATGTGCCAGACCCTGTTTCATGTGTGTTAGAATTGTATGTGTTTAATTTTCATATTCCCATAAGGCAGGTACTACTATTCTCAAGCGAGAGATGAAGAAACGAAGTTTCCAAGAGGTTAAGTCCAAGGGGTTGTGGTAGTCAGCCACTATTCAGTCCCAAATTGTGGGGCTGAAAGGACTCTACTTTTTAAAATATAATAATTTTTTTAAAAAGTAAAATAACTAATTTAGACCCTTAAAACAGTCATTATTGGACTGTGGGTTTTTTGTTTAAGACAGAGTCTCATTCTGTTGCCAGGGCTAGAGTGTAGTGGTGTCATCATAGCTCACAGCAATCTCAAACTCCTGGGCTGAAGTGATCCTCCTGCCTCAGCCTCCCAAGTAGCTGGGACTACAGGCATGCACCACCACGCCAAGCTAAGTTTTTTAAATTATTTTTTGTGGAGATAGGGTCTCGATATTGCCCAGGCTGATCTCAAACTCCTGACCTCAAGCAATCCTCCCACTTCGGCCTCCCAAAGTGTTAGGATGACAGGTGTGAGCCACTGCGCCCAGCCAAAACTGTTGGTTTTAATTTCAAAACACTAAGTGGTTGCATTTAAAAGTATGCATTCACAAGACTGTGAGGTCAGCGTGGCATTAGAGAGACAACCCAGACCTGAGAGTCAATAGACAGGATTCTGAAAACCCCCAGCTCTCTTTCTAAAGGGAAATCCATTACCTTCTCTTTGCTCCAGTTTGCTTAGCTATAAAGTGGGGATAATAATGCAAAGGACTGTTTGAGGAATCAAATAAGTTCTTAGGTTTAATATGCCCCTGATGACTAGCATGGGAGAGAGGAGGGCTTTCAAATGTAGCAAACATTTAACTTTTACAGAATAGAACCACTTGGCCATTTGGAAGCATACAGTGCAAAACAAAAGCTTTCATGAGTTTTGCAGAATACCTGGTAAATTGTAAGCAAGTTGGAGTCAACAGAAGAAAATATTTAATACCCGGTCACCTACTATACATCTGATAATACACCATGTCTAATCCTCGTAACTCTTCAAGGAGTTGTCACCCTCATTTCACAGCTGAGGAAACAGTTAAACTTGCCCAGTATCCTACAGCTAGTGAGTGATAGACCAGAGTTTTAAACACGAATCTGTCTCCAAAAGCTTTGCTTTTTCAACTACATACACTATTGTTACCCATTGCCCTTAGAGAAAGCTCAGAACCCAATAGGGAAGCCAGACTCTAGTTTTAATGGTGTGATAAATTTATTTGCTATGTAATTTTTTGAGCATCCACTGTGTGCCACACATACAAGGCTTGTATAGGCTTTGCGTTGGCACAGAGGCAGTAAAGACCTGGGGGGTGGGAAAGGGGAGGCAGAAAGATCAGAGAAGGTTTTACTAGAAAGAAGAGCCTTGAATGGGGACTTCTGGCAGGATGCAGTGAGGTACCGTCTGCCCAGGCAAAGGCTCAGAAGCCGAGATAATGGTTGTTCAGGGTCTTGTGAGGAGCTCAAGGGACTTTTTGGGTTGAGTAATCAATTTCCATCCTAGTCATGAAAGGTTCTGGATGCCCAGATGAGGACACCAAGTTTTCTTCTAGACAGCAGGGAGCCACTGAAGGGAGTTACAAAAGGGAAGAGACAGGTGTTCGGGGTTTGGGAGAAACAATGGGAGCAGCAGTAGCAGAAGGTTGGGAGGAAGTTGGGAGATGATGAGGGTCTGAACTGAGAGTATAGTAGCAGGGAGGAAAGGAAAAGATTCAAAAGCTGTGTGGGAAGCAGAATCAAAGGACTGTGTTACACACGCACACAAGGAAGGTTGTCATCTCCTAAAATAGATGCTACTGGAGAAATAGGCAATTTTTCCTTACTTGGCAAAGGCCTTGGGAATACTAGAGTTAACTTGTGCTTTATATTATGAATTTAAATCTACTCTGCATAGATTCTTTGAGTGTTAAAACTTGGCATGATGGTCACAACTATTCTAGTCTATAGCAGTGGTTCTCAACCCTGGCTGCATGTTAGGATGACCTGGAGAGCTTCCTTTAGACGGTGATGATTGGAGCCCAGCCCAGAGCTTCTGGTGTATTTGGTCTGGGTGGTTCTGCAAGTGATGCTAATGTGCATCAGGGTTGCAACCCACTGGTCTGCAGCTGAGCCCGAGCAATATAGACCAGCCAGGCCATCTGCCCTGAGCTAGCATGACCCACAGTTAGGATGAATTGGGTCACCAGAGTGTCCAGGTATATTGCATTTTGTGAGAATGACATTTTTTCTTTTGCCAGTAAAGCTGTCAGAGAGTGGGCCAACTTTCAAATATGGCACTCAACTCACCATATCAGAAAGACCGAATATACCCACAGTTTAGAGACCAGCGTGTTACATACATATGACTGTTTGGCTAAGTATGAGGGTAGGGTTTATGTGAGTACCATAAGATGTTTTTAAATCTCCCTGTCATTGTTTTATTTGCCCTGCCAGTTGTTTTTTTGTTTTTTGTTTTTTTGGGGTTTTTTTTGAGACAAAGTCTTGCTCTGTTGCCTGGGCTAGAGTGCTGTGGTGTCAGCCTAGCTCACAGCAACCTCAAAGTCCTGGGCTCAAGCAATTCTTCTGCCTCAGCCTCTGAAGTAGCTGGGACTACAGGTGTGTTCCACCACACCCGGCTAATTTTTTCTATTTTTAGTTGTTCGGCTAATTTCTTTCTATTTTTAGTAGAGATGGGGTCTCGCCCTTGCTGAGGCTGGCCTTGAACTCCTGACCTCAAGTGATCCTCCCGCCTCGGCCTCCCAGAGTGCTAGGATTATAGGTATGAGCCACCACACCGGGCCATACCATTTTTTAATGCTTTATACAAGTTGATTCCCACACAGGTATAAGGAAAATAAATAAGCTAATTTCACCCAGCCCTTTGATTCTTAAGGCGTGTATTTTGAGTTAATGGAGAAGCCTGACCTCTGAAAAGTCCTGCTCAGATGCTATGAGCCATTGTAAGTGATGAAGTTATATATGCTCAAGAGATTAATTGAAGGTCTATAAACATGGCAGAGCTATAATTAACCAGCTCATTACTTAGGATGGGTGTTTACCCATCTGGTGTCAACTGTAGTCAGCTGAGGTCTCTTCAATTTATTATTGTCATTACTGCAAGAGATGTATTTCGTAAGAACAGACAGTTCCCAACTAAGGAAGGAAGACTCAGTTCCAAGTTTGCTTCTAAATTGGTTGGTTGACATTTAGAACACATGTCCCCAACTTCCCTAACTGGCCCATAAATGCCTGTTTAACCCAGAGATATTATTAGAGATGATTTTCTTTCTGTGCATTAGTAACCATCTGTCAAAGAAGAGGACCACAAAAATAAGGTAGGTGGAGTGACCCCACAACCAGATAAAGATGATAGCATCCCCCTGTAGTCCAATAGTTCAGTCTTCAGGTTTACTTCTCATAGTATGATACATCCATGCCCAAGAATAGATAAAAGTAGAAGAAAGCTTCAGGCAAGCTGTGCCAATATGAAGCAGCTCTAAGCCAGTTTCCACCTTGAGGTTCCATGAGGGATGCTTCTAATGTTTTTTCATCCACCCCCAGACCCCCAGTCCAGAACTGCTCAGTGCTGCTCTGCCATCATGAAAGAGTCAGCTGGGACAGGCCCTGCTCTTCTGATCTACAGAGGTGGGAAGAAGAGGATAGATTCAGGAGCTACTCTAAGGAGCAGAAATTCCAGGGTCCTCTTTTGTCTCTATTGCTGAATTCCTACAGGGTAAGAATAAAATGTTTTAAGAGAGAAGTTAAGGAGCCTATATTGGGGCCTTTCAATGCAACATCAGTACAAATGTACAAGACCATAAAATCCACTGGAGGATTTAAAGGAAACCTAAATAAATTGATGTACCATTTTCTTGAAAGAATAATGTATGTCAACTTTTCTCATCAATTTCAATCAAAATTCCAAATAAAATATTTCAGCCATGATGGAGAGATAGGGACTAGTATTACTCTACAACCTTAAATAACTAAAAAAGGGAAAATATGAATAAAAAATGTTTTTTAAACATTTAACAATAGGCAGTGTAGTAGAGTAGCTCCCAGAGAAAGGAAACAAAGTGAGCATTTTCATTGCCCCATCTCGCTGCCTAAGAGTTTCCAGGCCACAACACAGAGAGGAGGAAACCAAATGGATCCTAGCAGTCTCCCTGAATGAGAAGGCAGAGTTGAGAATTTAGGTAGACCAAGGTGGCTAGAGTTCATAGGGCAGAAGAGAGAGCCCCTAGAGATCTGCAGAAGGTTCTCCTCAAGTCCTCAGCTGAGTGTTGATCAGCAAATACTTGTGAGGAAAGCACTTGAGGCTGGGAGTGAACCACGAGAAAAGAACAAAATGATCCTAGGAGCTCACACCGGGGCAGGAACAGTCTGATTTCCCACCAATTAGAATGAAAAAGCCTGTGACACATAGAACACCTAGTAAAGTACTCAGAAGGGTATTGCTTGAGGTCACTCTGGTCCTGTCTAACAAAACTTAAAAAGCAATGGAAATGGTCTTAAATATGGAAAGAAAAATGCCGTAAAGTCAGAATTCTATACCCAGCAAAAATCTCTTTCAAAACCAAAAATGAAATAAAAATATCTTCAGGCATGTAAAAGCTGAAAGGATTCAACACCAGATGTGCACAGAAAAAATGTTAATTGAAGTATTTCAGGCAAAAATAACCTCCCAAACCCAAAACCAAATTAAAAACTAGATCTATGCACAAAGAATGAAGAGCCCCAGAAATGGTAACTATGGGAGTAAATATAATTTTTTTCACATTTTAAATCTCTTTACAAAATAATTGACTATTTAAAGCAAAAATAAAAACAATGTATTGTAGGGTTTATGACATATGTAAAAAGTAAAATGTCAGACCACAGTAGCACAAAGACCAGGAAAAGGAAATGAAAGTATGCTGTTGTAAGTTTCTTATGCTATACTTGAAGTGGTACAATGTAACTTAAAGGTGGACTATGGTAGCTTAAAGATGTATACTATAAACTCTAAAGAAACATTAGAAATAAACAAAACAAAGAAACATATGAGATAAAATGGAATAATAAAAATTATTAAACTCAAAAGAAGGCAAAGAGAAAAAAGTGTCAAAGAGCAAATGAGACAAGTAAAAACCAAATTGAAACTTGGTACATTTAAACCCAACTGTATTAATAAATTGTGTAAAATCTACTGCAAAGATATAGGATTAGCCTAGAATATTTTGAAATATCGACCCAATGAGGAGATATTTGCCTTCCCAGATGCAACCACACCATAGTATTCCTGTTGTTAACGATACACATAGCCAGGTTAAGGACTGGCAATTTTTTTCTATTAATATAAAGGGCCAAAGAGTAAATGGTTTAGGCTTTGCAAGCCATTTGGTCTCTGTTGCAACTACTTAACTCTGCCATTGTAGTGTGAAAGCAGCCATAGACAATATGTAAGCAAATGAACATGGCTATGTTCCAATAAAACTTTATTTGCAAAAACAGGCAGAAGGCTGGATTTAGTTCACAGGCTATGGTTTATCCAATCCCTGATTTACAGCAATGTAGTAGACAAAGAATCCAGGAGCAGAATAAATGGGAATTAAGTATATGAAACAGGTGGCATTTCATATCATAGGAGAAAAGATGGATTATGCAATAGTCAGTGCTGGAAAAATTAGCTATTCTTTTGAAAAATAAAATTAGATCTCAACCTTTTGCCCTACAAAGAAATAAAGAGCTAAATATTTTAAAATTAAAACTATAAAATTATTAGAGGGCTTTCCTAAGGTAAGCACATTACTCACAAGTCACACACACAAAAAAAGTTTGATAGGTGATAGGGAGATAGTATCTTCAATTTTTACAAAAACCAAATAATTGGTATTTGTAGTATATAAAGAGATTCTGCAAATCAATAAGAAAAATACAAATGACACAGTAGAAATATGGGGGGGGATGCGAATGGGAAATTCATAGAGGACAAAATTAAAAACAGCTAATAAATATGGGAAAAGCTGTAAACTTTACTGGTAACCAGGTAACTGAACATTAATATACTGATAAGATATTTTTCGCCTATCAAATTGGCAAAATTTAAAATGATAATCAGTGTTTGTAAGAGTGTGAAGAAATAGGTACTTCCATAATTTTTGACAGATGTGTAAATTAATACATTTTTAGTAGGACAATTTGGTAGTTCCTATCAAAATTTTGAATAAAGTTAGCTGGCAACTCAGCAATTTTATTTATAGATATTTATCCTATAGAAATACACACAAGTAAAAAAAGATTTAACTATTGATTTGAAAAGAGAAACATGTTACATGATCTAAGTGTCAAATTAATATTGGCAAAATCTTATTGTGGTATAGTATGCAGCACTTAAAAATAAATGGTTTAGGCAGGGTCCGGTGGCTCACTCCCGTAATCCTAGCACTCTGGGAGGCCAAGGTGGGAGGATCACTTGAGCTCCCAGGAGTTCAAGACCAACCTGAGCAAGAGTGAGACCCTGTTTCTACTAAAAATAGAAAAATTAGCCAAGCATGATGGTGCGCACCTGTAGTCCCAGGTACTGGGGGAGCTGAGGCAGTAGGATGGCTTGAGCCCAGGAGTTGAGGTTGTAGTGAGCTATGATGATGCCACGGCACTCTACCCAGGACAACAGAGTAAGACTGTCTCAAAAAAAAAAAAAAGTTTTAGATGTACAGACATTAAAACATCTTCAGCATACATTAAGTACAAAAAGAAAGACAAGATGCAGTACACTAGTGTAATGTAGTATGAATAAAAGATAAGGTACATAATCGTATGTGTGCATTTAAATGTAAGTGTATGAAAAACAACCTTGAATTACATGTAACAAACTAAACCACAGCTAATTCTGAAGAGAATGATTAAAGACAATGGAGGAAAGGGAAGTTGTCTTTTTTAAAAAAACTCCATATTCTATTAATAATCAAGAAAAAAAACACAACAGAGATAATGCAGGGAATAAAAACTTTTGGAAAAAATAACCAATGTCAATGTTGTCAGGGAGATAGAAAATATTGCACTCAGAAAATTGGAGAAGTCTGCTCTAGAGATAGAAATATAATTATGAGCTTTTAAAAATATGATAGCCAAAACAAATGTTCCAATGAAGAGTTGGAAGATAAAGGAAATCTCTCAAAAGAAGAAAAAGACAGAGATGGATGAGAAAAGATACAAAATGAGAGCTGTCCACCATCTAATGGTAGATTTTGGCACACATGTGTACCTGGAGATAGACATAGGAAAAATGGAGGAAAACTTCACCAAAAAACAGAAAGACATGCATTTCCAAACTGGAAAAAAATTGCCAGGAATGCCCAGAAAATGAGTAATAAAGACCAACCCAGGATACATCATCATACAGTTTTTAAATACTAGGGATAAAGAAAAGATCATGAATCCTTCCATAGATATTTTTTTTTAGCAAAACAAAAAGGGGTTTTATAGTTCTGTGAAGATTTTGGGAAAATTTGGTGATATCTACATAGAATAACTTAGCAAGTAAAAAGAGGAAGTTATTAGCTCAGAACAAAATGTTGAAGAGAAACACATAATCATAGTACACTTACATGGCTCAACAATGAACAACACTGTACAATCATAATGTAAACACTATTATAATGTCAATTTGATAAAAAATATAAATATTGAGAAAGGAGGGAAATTCTGTGTAGATAGAGAGTGAACGTGTGTAAAAGTGCCATATTCTCATTTTTCGTAATAGGAAGCTGATACTGTCCCAAATTGAAAAAAACATGAAAAAGCAGTATACAAATATAAGAATATTAGAAAAATATTCAGGTTAATCCTTTTTTTAAAAAAAATCTTTTTTATAATTTCAAAATATTAAGGGGGTACAAATATTTTTGTTACATGGATAGCTTTATAATGCTTTAGTCAGGGCTGTAAGTGCGCCCATCACCTGAATAGCATTCATTGTACTTGATAAGTGGGTTTTTATGCCCCTCCCCTCCTCCCCCCATGATATTTTTTTCTAAAACCACTTTAAGAGTTGAACATGTTCGTGTTTAGGGAGGGGAGGGAAGGAAAAGGAAACTGCCTATTTTTTTGTTGGAGGCTTTGTAGTACATTTGAGTTTTAAATTATGTAGATGCATTACATGGATAAAAATAATAAGTTTCTTTTTAAGAAGATAAAAATTATTTCAGTCACTAGCATAGAATCCTATAATAACCCTGGGTTTCTGGAAGCCATAAAGAGAAAAGGACCAACAAATGGAAGGAAGTAGGAGTGGGTGGGTGTTCAGTCTCTGTTTTGAGGGGTGGGCTGTTAAATTTGTCTTGAATGAGCAGTGTCTGTGGGCGCCCAGCCCAGGAGGAGGAATGAAAGAGGGAGGCTGTTATTCCTTTGGACGTGGGCTCTTCTAAACAAAGCAGGCAGGCTATTCTGGGAGGTGTTGAGATACTAATGAAAAGGCTTTGCGGGGCCTTAGGGGAGTTGTTTGTAGTGAAGGTGCCAGAAGGTGAGGTGGATCCCCTTCCTCCCTGCACAATAGGGCGCGTGCAGCTGATGCCCAGTGAGAGTGCCCTGGCTCCCGTTCCCTTGGTGAGAACAGCCAGCAGATGGATGTCTGGTAACCCAAAGCCCTCGCTGAAACCGCCCCAGTCAATTGCTCCACCTGGCACTGGGGCTGGGACCGACTCCGGTTTCAGCCACAGGCCTCTAGGGGCTAATGACAAAAAGTGGAGCAAAAAGACTGAACCTGAGGCCTGGTATTCAGAGGGAGGGGAGGGAGACGTGGGTGGGGGCAGGGAATCCCGGGGCCAGGATGGGAGGAGAGGCTAATTTGGAAATTGTTGATCAGTCTAGCCCCTTGTAAGGATTCACAAACTTAAATGATTCTCAGAAGTTCCAAAGGAGCTTTGTTAAAGTATAGATTTATTTCCAAGCCTCACCCTACATCTAATCAGAACCCCTAGGGGCAAGGCCCAGCACTGTGATGCACCCATTCATTCCTTGGCCACCCTTGGGAGCCTGCTGTGCCAGCTCCAGACCACTCTCCCCGGGCCCCAAGGCAGCCTTCTCTCTGAGCTCTTTCTCTTCTTCTTCCTTCATTAGAATTTCAGATGCAAAGGGAACTTTCTGAAACCCAAGGGTCTGAGACAATATTGTTAAAAATCTACATTTTGCTAACAGTCTCTGTTAACAGTCTCTGTCAGCTATGAATTCATGCTATAGGTGAAGCAGGTGCTTCCCAGAGGGGCCGTGGCAAAGCTCTCCTATAGTTCGGCACCATTTTTTATTCCAGTCATTCACCTTCAGTGAGAACCTCTGATAGGCAACTAAGAGTTGAAAATACAAATACTTCTCCCTCCTTCCACAGCCGCCGAGGTCTGGGAAATGTGTGATAGGGGCCGTTAGCACTAAGAGCTCAGCACCAAGCGATGGCACCAAGAATGAAGATGGGCTGAATGGGCTGAATTCCATTATGGAAGACAGGAGCTCTGCTTCTGGAATTCAATTGCTTTTCCCATCCAGGACACAAAATACTGGGATAGTATAAGGGGAATCCTAGAGAGCTAAGAGAAGCTTTTTTCCCCACAGACGGGTAAAAGATTATGGCTGGAATTTTTAATCTGAGCCACTAGACACTGTGTTTAGCTGTCTGGGACCTTCGTAGCTGATTCTCCCCCTTGAGTTTCAGTGTTTGTGGTCACAAAGTCCTCCCCATCCAGGCCACCCTCATCCAAAATCCAAAATAGATTTTCCATGATGAAGATACACGGTAAACTTAGAAATGGAGGGTCAGCACAGCTTTAGCGTTTAAAATTGCACCAGGTTATAAGCTTCCTGAGGGCAGGAACCGTGCCCCCGTTCACCTCTTCATCCTGAAGAACTAACACAACGCCCAGCGTGGGAAGATGCCCAGTGAATGCTGAGTTAAGCGGTGAGCGAAAGTTCTGCAGCCACGTGCCGAGGTGCCAGGGCCACCTGCAAGAACCACACACAGATAAGTCCTCCCCACCCAGGACGATCTTCCCCTGGTCCTTCCCGTCATTCTGAGCTCAGCTCTGTGACCCCTTCTCAGAAAGTTCTTCCTTGCCCACCGATTCTGAAACTGGCCTCTCCATTGTGTCTCTACCCTACTTATTTGTTAATAGCCCCAGTCACAATCTCTAGCTCTCTGATTTGCTAATTCGTTTTTTTTATTATTCTTTGATTGCCTGCCTCCTATGCCACGCCGTAGGCGCTGCGCTGTGAAGGTGAGCACCTTGTCCTTTGCGCTTCATAGGGCCACCGCCAGCACCCGCAGCAAGTTCTTGGCACAGCGGGCACTCAGTGATTTTGGGTTGAATGAATACAGTAACACTCAAGTAGAAGAAGAGAGAAAACTTTTCCCAATTCCAAAATGCACGTTTTATCGATTCTGGAAGGGGGATGCATCTTACAATGGTTGTGCGTATTTAATGTTTCCCGTGTTTCCGTGTTTCGTCCTCACTCCTCCCCGAAAGCTGCTGGTACATCAGGGGGCTTATGTAGGAGACTGTGTCTTAGCACCAATGAAGGACAACAAACAAGGATTATCTTGAGCAGAGAGCTTAGCTGCTTCTAAATCCAGGATGTTTTTCTGAGCAATGAGGAGGATGGAGGCACATCAAAGGGGATAAAATAAGGAAACCAGTGCCCAGAAATGATTAGAAGAACTGTGGAGTATGAAGGCATCTGGAGAGGGCAGGGCCAGCCTGCAGTGTCTTCATCCTGCACAGAGCAGGAAGAATTCTCTTTCATCCCAGCCTGGGTGTTTATTACAGCGGCCAGGAGTAGCCATGTCACCTCAGGTGTGCCAGCCACCACACATTTGATGGCCTACAGCCCTGAGGTGGCAGGGCATATGGGCCTAATCCCATCTGCCTGCTTGAGTCCTGGGCATAGCGCGAAACCAAAGGCTTTGCTTGAGGATGGCCTGGGTTTGAGCAACTGCTTAAAGCATTATCTGTTCAAAGTGTGGTCTTGCACTTCCTGCATCAGAACCACTCCAAGAGTTTGCATAAAAAACAGATGCCTGGGCCCAACCCCAACCCCTAGAATCAGCTTTCAAAAGCAGGACACAAGAATGTGCTTTTTAATAAGCTCCTCCCCACGTGATTCTTAGGGCAGTGATTCACAAACATAATGCATGACAATGGGGGAATGATTATTCACTGGGGACCTAAGCTGACTTCAGGCAGCTTCTGGTGTGCCTGCCCATGGCTGCTACAGATGAGAAAGGAATCCCGCAGGCCCTCGCCGGTTGGGCTCCCAGGCATGCCCTGCAGGGCCTGGGAGGAGATAGGACAGAGCTGTACTTTGGGGATCTCCAGCCTGTTCCTAACTGCAGCCTGACCTCTGGTGGTCAGAAGGGAGTGGGCTGGTAAGAAGGACCCGGAGTGCTGAGCGTTTTGTGATTCTGGGGGGAGGAAATGAAATCCTTATAAACGCCACCTCTACTTGCAGAGGCTCTGTTGCCAAGACTGTGGTTATTTGAAAGCCAGTTTATGCCTTTCCCAGATTCCTTGTTTTGCCTCTGCTGTACTCATCTTGTCAGCTTCCTCCCACCTGAACATTTGTAGGTGACATTTTAGCTGCATTTCTGCATTTCATCTGAGGGAGCAGACGAGAGAGAGAAGGACAAGATGTTGGGTCTTTTTCACAATACGTTAATTTTTTAAAAGGTGTTTTTTTAGGGGTGGGGAAGGGGTGGTCAAGCTTGAAAAACTGGCAGCCAGACACTGTCAAAGGTGTGCCTGTCTGTGTCTTCCATTATTCATGTCGTTGCCATTCTTCTCATAGCCTGGATCCCTCTCTGCCTCTCACCTGGCGGGAGCACCTGAAACCACTGGGGACCAGGCACACTGGCTCCACTATGGCTGCAGCCCCTGCTCTGTCCCCCACCCTGGGCCCAGGGTGGCTCACCCAGCATCCAGTGTTAACCTGTTCACCTTGCTAAAGCGCAGTCACTCACAGGATGAAAGTGGCCATAAAAACACTTATAGAAGTCTCTCCACCAATATATCATCCTCACCCTTTCCCTCTTTAATTCTTAGGAATTTATAACCAGCAGAAATAGATCACTTGCCTTCAGTGATGAATAATAATGTACTTTTGTATTTCCAGAACTGAAATACAGTGCCCAACTCAAAGAGCTATTATCCTTTGTCTAGTGATTGTTTGCAAAGAAGAATTAGCCTAACAATGATGGAGAAGGTAGGTAACGCAGTGGGATGGGAAGTAGTCCCGGAGTTGGGAGCTGGAGCTGTTGTCAGGGCAACTGTGTGCAACTCATTCAGTGGGTCATTTAACGAACTTTAGTGGCGGCCCTCTATGAGGCAGGTTGGGCATAGAATTGCATTCTAGAAAGACAGAGAAAAGTAAAATGTATGACCTCTAACCTAGAGTTATTTTCAGCCTTGTGAAAGGCAGTGGAAAGACATGTAATCCAACAATTATCAAATAATTTGGGGCATGAATTTATCTGGCATATTTAGCTCTTTGATTTGTCATATGGTCATCATCATTGTCAAGCTCCTTCAGTGGGTGCATAGAATCACATTTGGTTCTCGCGATAATCCCATGAGGGAAGTCCTCTTATTCCCATTTTATAAATGAGGAAACTGAATCCTTAGAAAGAACCAGTGGTTTGCCCAAGGCGAGACAGCTGGTGAGTGGTGGAACCAGCACTGGGATCCAGAGCCCATGGTGGTGTCTGCCAGGCAACGAGGTCCTCCAAGGTCTTCTGCCACTCATCTGGCTTCTGCTGCTCTCATGCTGAGAGTTTGCTTCTTGCCCTCTCACTTAACAAAGTCCTCTCTACCCACCCAGCCATCCTGAAGGCCTCCCCTCCAGCCCAGAAGATAAGCCACACATCCGTCTCCTCCTGCCCTCTTAGGGCAACGTCCCCTCATCTCCTTTCTCCTGCGCCTCCGTACCTCAACTCTACTCATTCTTTCCCTCCATCCCTAAACATGTCAAAGGCTCTTCTGTTCTAAACAAGCCCATGGACAAAACACAACTAGATAAAAACTTCCTTTGCTTGGTCCCCACCGACCCCACCTTGCCACTTGCCTCTCTCCTCCCCTTCCCACGCAGCACCGTCCAGGAGCTACTTTGCCCTCACCGTCTCCACTTTCTCACCTTCCATTCACTCTCCCATCCACCTTCCTCTGACTTCTGCAGCCTCCTCATTGCCAAATACCATGCAGAGTCTTCAGCCCTCATCTTGCTGGGCCCTGTGCTGTATTGGAGACTGTGAACTCCTTCCTCCTTGAGGGTCTCTAGTCACCTGGTGTCTGCGGCATCACACTGTTCTCCTTCTCTTTATACCTCTCCCACCATTCCTCTCTCTCTCCTGTATGGGCTTCTCTTCCCAACGCTTCTCTCTGCTACTTATCCTTAAATGTTGATGTTCCAGAGTTCTCTCCTTGACTTCTTGCTTTTCTTCCTCTTCACTTGCTTCCAGGACAATCTCATCCCCTCTCCTGGTTGTAACTGTACCTACCTGGTGGCGTCTCCCAAATGGATTTCCCCAGCCCAAGCCCTCCCTCAAGCTTCAGCTGTGTCTATATCTACCGGCCTGCTGGTCACCCCCACCTGGATGTCCTCCAAGCACTTCAGACTCAACATGTACAAAGCCAGTCTTATCACCAGAATTCCTTTGGAAACCAACTCTTCCTCTGAGTGGTGGCGATGCCACCATCTTCTTAGTCCTTTACACTAGCAACTTAGAGGCCACCCTTGCTGCCTTACAGTCAACCAGTTGGTGGGACCCTATTGAGTGGATCCTCTAAATGCTGTTCCCTGTGTCATTTTTGAGTATCCTGGTCATGGCCGCTATCGTCTCTCTCCTGAATTACTGCAATAGTGTCCTAACTGGTTTCCTTATGTCCAGAAATATCCTTCCTAAATCTCTCCTCCACCTTAAGGGTAGAGCAATCTATTTAAAATACGAACTGTCTTCATCAGACACTTCAGCAGTTGTCCATCCCGTAGAGCAAGAGCCCAGCCTTTTGTAGGACATACAAGGCGCCGTGTGATCCAGTGGCTGCCTATGGCAAGAGCCTCTCCAGCCTCGGCTCTCTGCAGTTCCCTCTTTAGCAGAACAGGGCCGCCCGTGGCTGCTTGCTGGCATCTTGGGGCGCCCCACTTCCACCACTCAGGCACTGCCTCCGAGAAGAATATCTTTCCTCGCCCCAGCCCACTCCCCCACCCTGCTAAGCCCAGCTAAGCCCTGCTCCTTCATTCACTATGAATCATCTCTAACCAACCCTCCCCACACCCTCAAGTTTATATTCCAATTATTTATCTATGTGCCTGTACCACATTCCTCAAGATTTAATAGAAAGATGATGATAGCGATTTAAGTGCAGGGCTTCTAATTACCTTAGGCAATCAAAATATTTTCTTGCTTGCAAAATGAGATTTATGAGCTACTGAGGAGGTATTACAAATGCTTTGGGCTTCATAATCTGCCTCCAAAAGATATTTAGATGCTAAGTGAGGGGGGAGGGCTTGGAAAGAGGACGAATGCCCTGTCAGCAGAGTACTGCGTGAAGCCAGGGCCCTGCGGGTGTCCGGGACTACTTCAGCCCAGGCCTGGGTGTCTGAGGTGGGGTGGACATTAATATCCACTGCGCCTCTCAGTACTGGCTTAACCACAACAATACTTGGTGCCCAAAGTAGACTGGCATCAGCAGAGAGCACGGGGGAAATGTAAAAAACGTGCCCCTGATGTTATGGAAAAACAGATAGGAAATACGCACACATATCTGTGGGTGTAGAAGAGGAATTCAGACTTTTAAGGTCTAGTCAAGGCTGAGACAGACCTTTAATCAAGGGCAGAGACCTCTATAAACCCATCTGGGAGTTCTGAGCTCTGACAAGAATGTGGGCAAAGAGGAAGGCAGTGAGACTGCGAACACCAAGGAGGCAAGTCCAACAGCTTCCAGCCAGCTCTATGGGCCTGCTTCCATCTCCCCTTCCTCCATTATCTTCGTCCCTTAGCAGAGTTTCCTTGTGTGCTCTTTAGTTTATCCTTACTATCTTAATACTGAGGAAGGCAAATTTTTACAATAAATGCATTGTCATCTGATTTGAAACATGCTAGGTTTCAGAAAGATGCTTCATGAGCTTTTTCTCTTCTGAAAGAAGAGAGTCGTGTGCCATCTTGTGGTTGAGGGTGGCTATAACAACGATCGTGTAGTCCCAGCTGCCTGCCCAGTCTGGTGCCAGGGTTCCCTGGTGAACAGCCCTGGAAAGGGGCACTAGCAATCAGAGAATGCACCTGTGGAGAGGCAGGTGTCACACTGGGGACTGAACTGGTAAGTAATTAGTAGCATTGCAGTAAGGTCCAAAGGGATTTTTCCTGATCTCTCAACCAGTATGATTTCGTCTCTAGGTGCCATTTTTCCCCTAATTAATAAATGGATTCTGATTAGTAGTGGTTTAAAAAAAAATTACGTTGTACAGTGGCAAGAACACCAAACAGAGGGCTAAAACCCCTGGTTTCTAATTGCCCCTTTGCCACAGACTACCCGGGTGAACTAGCAACAGAGGACAGCAGAAAGACCATGGACCTGGGGCCAGGAGGTTTGAATTATTCAAATGGGACTCAATCTAGCGTGTTACCTTAGGGGAACCGTTTTGCTGAGCACCAGCCCATGCCGGGTGCTGTCCAAGATACTTTCTATGTTTCTTCCTATGGGATAGTGTTCTACAAGGGAGGAAACTGAGGCTCAGCAAGATTGAGGGAGCTGTCTAAGGTGAGACAGAGCCAGTGAATAATGAGTCAAGATCTGACCTGTGGTCTGACTCTAAAGCATATGGCCTTTATATTTTTAAATCTATTTTTCTTTTATAATTTTTTTATCATATGACTATGTGGGAGGGGGATGGGGTCATACATAGGCCAGATGGGTTGAATGTATTGAGTCCCTTCATGGTAGGGCAAGCCCAGTTTTCAGAAGTGATCAACAAAGCTACAGATACTTATACTGTTGCTTTTTAATCCCCTATGTATTCTCATTTTTCCCCATCTAATTTTGTTATAAAAGCTTTTAAGCGATCTAACTACGTTAGCTTCAAAAATCATGTCCTTTGATTTCTAAAGATAAAAGATACAACCTAGGGAGAGAACACTGCCATTCTGCTTAAGGATTAACAGGAAAATTAAGTCCTTTACAGGGAAGACAAGATGCTCTACATGCCATTGATTGAGAACTTTTTAAGGGCTATTGCCACAAAATCTCACCTGATATGACAACCTTGTGAGGTATGTATTATTATTATTATCCTCATTAAAGGGAACTCAGGCACAGAGAGGTCAAGAAACTTGTTTGAGATCACACAACTATGACTTGAGTACAGCCTTGTTCTTAAATGACTTTATTGAAGTATAATTGACATACAATAGACTGCACATATTTAAAGTAAAAATGTAATATGTTTTGAGAGTATAAACCTGTGAAACCACAACCACAATGAAGATATGAAGATAAGGAACATACCCATTATCCCACTAATTTCCTGATGCTCTTTTGTAATCCCTCCCCACAACAGCCCACCCCTATCTGGCCCTCCCTGGGCAACCATTGGTCTGCTTGCTGTCGCTATAGTTTTCATTGTATATAAATGGAAACATATAGGATACACCTTTTTTGTCTGGTTTTATTCATTCAGCATAATTATCTTGAGATTTATTCATATTGTTGTGTGTATTAGTACTTCATTCTCTTTTATTTTGGGGGAATCTTTCTTTATATGGATAGATCACAATTTATTTCTTCATTCTCTTCATGGACATTTGGATTATTTCTACTTGGGGGCTATTATGAATAAAGTTTCTGTGAACATCGATGTATAAGTCTTTGTAATGGACATAAGTTTTCATTTCCTTTGGGTAAAAACCTGGAAATGGAATATCTGGGTTACATGGTAAATATGTTTAAATTTTTAACAAACAGCTAAACCGTTTTCCAAAGTGGTTGTACCATTTTGTATACTATTAGAGTTCCAGTTTCTCCATGTCCTTGACAACACTTGGTATGGTCAGTCTTTTCCATTTTAGACATTCTAATAGGTACATAGTAATATTTCATTGTAGTTTTAATTTGCATTTCCTTAATGACTAATGATGTTGATTATCTTTTCATGTGCTTATTAGCCATTCACATATCTTCTTTAGTGAAATATTTGTTCAAATCTTTTGCCCATTTTAAAAACTGGGCTGTTTGCTTTTTATTGAGTTTTGTGAGTTTCTTATATATTTTGGATGTAAATATTTTTACAGATAAGTGATTTTTCAAATATTTCATCTCATTCTATAGATTGCCTTTTCATTCTCTTAATAGTGTCTTTGGAAGAGTGGATTTATTCAAATTCAAATTAAAAGTTTTCTTTTTTGGATCATGTTTTTAGTGTCAAATCTAAAAAGTCTTTGCCTAATCCAACATCACAAAGATTTTTATCTATGTATTCTTTTAGAGATTTTGTAGTTTTAGTTTTACTTTTAGGTGTATGATCATTTTGGTTGATTTTTTATGTGATGTGAGATGTATATTAAAGCTCTTTTTTATTTATTTACTTTTTTTTTGCAAATGGATATGCAATTTTTCTAACACTTTGTGTTGAAAACACTATCCCTCATCCACTGAATTTCCTTTGCAACTTCATTGAATATCAGTTGACGTGATATATGTAACTCTATTTTTATAATCTCTATTTTGTTCCCTTGATCTATTTATCTTCATGCCAATACCATACTGTCTGATTACTATAGCTTTAAATAAGTCTTGAAATCAGGTTGGTAAGCCTTCCAACTTTATTGTTCTCCTTCAAAGTTGTTTTCACTGTTCTTAGTCCTTTGCATGTTCATATGAATTTTAGAATTATCTTGGCACTTTCCACAAAAAAAAAAGCTTCTGAGATTTTATTTAGTATCATATTAACTCTATATAGATTGTAATGCTCACTTCATTTTTTTACCATCTCTCAAGAGTCACAGAACTTTGTTTCCTAATGTCTATATTTTGAAAGCCATTGTTCTTTCTTTCTTTTTTTTTCTTTTTCTTTTTTTTTTTTTTTTTGGTTGTTTCAGGTGGGAACTTTAAATCTAGTGCCTGTTACTCCATTGTGACTGGATATAGACTAACAAACCAAGGCCTTTGGCCCCAAATCCCATGTTCTTTCCATAAGAAGCCTGACATGAGCGAGGATGAGTATAGTCTGACCTTTAAAAAAATCTTATAAAAAACCAAGTTTTATTCCTGTTACTTTCTTCAATAAATGCTTAAAACATTTTTATTTTTAAAATGCTTAAAAAATTCTGGGTCACTACACACCAAATTTTAAATTCCCAAGTTTTGACTCTAATAGATTAAATCTATTACTTTTATTTAATTCTTTATTATAAAAAGTCACAAAAAACCTGATCTCATGACAAATTTACTCATTTGGAGAAGATGGACAGGATGCTATTTCCTCTGTGATTCTGATACTTCTTAAGTGACTCCCTAGTGCAGAGCACATAGCCATTTGGTATGCAAAGCAGGACTATTTCTTCTGAAAAATCCCTTCTTGACTCCAAACAGAAAGTGGAATCCAGGATAGTGGGATTGATGGGTCTAAGCAGAAACCCTGATGATCTACCATATGCACTCAGCTGGACTTCATTAACTTTTTGAAAATGAACCTGTTAGGAAAGCTAATCTAAGTCATCCTCTAAATAAGAAAAATAGAAATTAGATTATTAAAATGAATGTGGCTGGTGTGAAGGCAAACAAAAGAAAAATGCTTTATTACTCTTCCTTATTTCAAAGCAGCCCTTTAATTAAGATTTCTTCCACCAGCAAAACTAATTTGATAAGTTTATATAGCCAGTACATTTCAATTTACACATCCAGAAAGTGACCCTGTTGCATTATAGGGAATTTATGTACAATATCCACAAAGGAAATAAGGTCTAAAAGCAAAGAGAGACACCTCAGCATGGAGGTGTGATGATTCTTCCTGTCTGTAGTGAACAGTAGCATTTTCAATTTCTTAGACTAGATTTAGTCTTGTCTATTTTTCTCATTGATAGCTAGTCTAAAAAATATGGTTGGAGGCAT
This sequence comes from Cheirogaleus medius, assembly GCA_008086735.1. Classification (NCBI taxonomy): domain Eukaryota; kingdom Metazoa; phylum Chordata; class Mammalia; order Primates; family Cheirogaleidae; genus Cheirogaleus; species Cheirogaleus medius. The sequence goes on along the minus strand of VBSM01002121.1, from coordinate 14,730,726 downwards.
CAGGCTAGCTCTGGATTTTATCCCTCCTTGAATCTGTTGATGGAAGCAGGAGTCTGAATACCAGTAGCACTTCCCTTTGCTGGCTTCCTTGAAGATGGGGCAGCATAAGATTGAAAACTGTTCAGAATATTTATTAAGTTAAGATTTAACTTGGTAGCCAATGATCACTAGAACATATAGTGCTGACCCAGATGCTTGGCTGTCATAAATATGGCTTAATTACACAGTTGAACAGCTGCTAGCGTCAGCCAAAGACATAGGAAAACACAACAGTTAAAGGAGAAAGGAGGCAGGATTAATTTGTGGTCTAACTCTTTAAGATTTCCTGCTGTCATCTTTTGCCAAACCACTGAGCCTTCGCTTTTTAGAAAATGGTCACATACCTTTGGCTATTCTTATTAGTTCTCTTGATTTTGCAAAAATCTTAACAATCCCCAGGAGTCATTAAAAACACCTGGAGCACGTAATTTGTTCAAAGTGAGAAAAGCCCTCCCAGTAAGAGACCAGTCCACAGGCTTCTCGCCCTTCTCTTCGATGCTGGTCTGAGTACCTCTCGCTCCCCTTCCATTCTCTTTTCCCCCTTCTTCTAGCTCTCGTCTTCTTTCTTCTCTCCTCCTCTCATCTTTCTCCCTTTCCTTGTCACCCTTTGGCTGCTGGATTGAGGCTGAAGATGAGGTGTCAGGGACATAGATCTGTAGCTACTGTCAAGGTATTTATCGAGCAATCTGCATTCATGATCCCATTTAATCTGTACAATAACCTTGAGAGGAGGCATTTCTCCCCATGCATGATACAGGTAAAGGAATTGAGGCTTAGAGAGGTTATGTAATCTACCTAAAGTCATCGATCGTGCTGATGATTAAGCAATTTTCTTTCTGTTTTAAAACTACCCTTTCTCATAAAGAGCTGTTTTCTCACTGCAAAAAACAAAACACTACCCTTTTCTCCTCAGCTTGGTGATGCAGAGGCTAGGACTCTGCAAACCACATCTCTGCTTGGTCAGCTAACTCTCTGTTGGCATGCTCGAAGGTGCTAGAAGGATGTTTTGCGGCTGGATGATGGGAAAAGGGCTTACTTGCTTCTTCCTGTTTGCTTCCTGCTTCTGTCGCCATCATCCCAATAATGGTTTTTCACCTCAGCAGCAGTAACTTTCTACCCTCTCCGAACCAGCGCCTCAGAAATACCAGCACCAGCTGACTGGCACTCCCTGCCCAGAGGTCTGAGACCCACTTCTGATGGGTTTGTACTTCAGGCTTTTAGGTTCTAATCACCTCATCCCCCTCTCTTTGTTCCTCTAACCTCAAGGGCAGTGACTGCTTCCCCAAGTCCCTGTCCCTGTGGTGTCTCAATACCCTCCACTGAAGTTTTTTCTGTGAAATTACTGATTTGGTTTCTGTCTTTCTGAATAATATACAAAGGAGCAATAAGATTCAAAAACAAGTATGTCTGATTCCAAATCCAGGCCTTCAATTTCTACTCGGTGCTGCTCTTCCCCCAACCCCTAACCTGCATTACAGCCTGGCACCGAAATGACACTTTGAATCAAGTTTAACTGAGGACTCAAGTTACAAGCTTTGGGTGCATTCCTAGGGAAAGTCCTAAACATTGTCATATTGATAACTGAAGATTGCATCCACTGTGGCCTGGTCTGGAAAGCACCTGGCAGGACAGAAGTGCATAAACTAGCCTCAGCTGAGTAAGGTGGAGCTCTGATTAATGTATTTCTAACAAGATCGCAGAACTGACACATTTGCAAGTCATGGGAATGATGGGAACATTTTAGCCCTCTGCATTTCTGCTGAAAATCTCATTTCTTTAAAAGCAGAACATATATATTTTTGACCTCATCTTGCTGATAATTTCATTTTGCAGAAGGAAGAGGAAGAAAGAAAAGGAACTTCTTTCTTAGATTTAATTCTGATCTACTAGGAAGAACTGGTTATTGAAAGGGAAGTACTGGAGCCCCAGGAGCCAGGAAGTCAGAGAGTAGCTTTCACATGGGGGATTCAAATGCCCAGAAAGCCACTCTGGAAAGGCTGTGACACGTGCCCTAAATGGGCACACAACTGTCAGCAGTGCAGAGAAAGTGCGGTCTAATCCCACAGTCGAGCAATGTGAAAGAGAATACAGTGTGAGAAGGATGAGGGGATCTCAAAAGCGAAATTCTGAGGCTACAAGAGTATGGATCTTAATAGGAAGTGGAAGGAATTGGCTTTGAAAATACCAGTGTGACTAACAGAGAGCAGTTTAACGAGCTTCATTTATCAAAGGGCTGGGCAAAAAATGGAAGCAGTATACAGCAGATGATGTGCAAATGCCTCTTTGTTCCAAGTACGGTCTAGAAGTGAACAACCCAACTTGCTGCCCTCAAGGTACCCACACCCCAGTGGAGGAGACATTGGTTTATAAACCAATAAATAAATAATAAACCAATAAACATATGAAGTAGGACAGGCAGTGTTAAGTACCACAATGTCCTATGTGGTGTGTTGAAAGAATTGAAATTGACAATATTCTTCCATTTTTTTACCTACAAAAATTGCAATTTCGTATGGCACAAGGTACCTTTAACATCATGTAGTGCCAGAAGGCTCTCGGAGAAGGTGGCATCAGAGCAGAGAACTAGATAAAGAGGGAATGAGCCACGTGAAAACTGCAGGAATAGTGTTCCAGAATTAGGGGAAAGCAAGCCTCAAGAATTTGGGGTGGGAATGCTGGGTGTGTCCAGTGTGGACACAGAAGAGGGATGGGGACGAAGGACAGGAGGGGGTGAGATATGAGTGGCCTCTAGAGACAGATTAATAGGTCCTTACATGTCCCGCAGCTCATGACGAAGACTTCAGGTTCCCTTCTGGGAATGACATGAGAAGCCCTTAGAGGTAGGAGAACAGGGGTGATTTGATCGGATCAACATTTTCAAAAGATCAATACTGGGAACCCTCTGAGGGCCAAGTGAGGAAGCGGCGCAGCCAGTTGAGAGGCCAGTGAGGGAAGATGGGAAGAAGGGTCACCTCCTTGACGGTGACCGGGAGGCTGCCAGCAAGGAAGGAGGTGAGAAATGCTAGGCCTAGGGTATACTTCCAAGGTAAAACAGACAGGATTTGCAGATTGAATAAAATACAACAGTGGAGAAAGACAAGTCAAAGACGACAAGAGTTTTGGCCAGAGCTATGGCATGGTGGAGCCATGTATTGTGCTAAGAAAGGGGGAAGGAGGTGAAAACTTACTGGGGTGGAAAAAATAAAGAGTTTGATTTTAGACATATTCAATTTAACATTCTTCTTGGGCATCTAATGTGAGAGACTGTGGAGGCAGTTGGATACACAAATTTAGAGTTTTAGGAAAAAGACAAGGCAGGAGATATACATTTGGTAGAAGTCACCTAGGGCTGCAGTCCCCAACCCCCAGTCCTGGACCACCACAGAGTTCACCACCTGCCCCACCTTCGTATCAGTGGAAAAACTGTCTTCCATGAAACTTAGGAAAGTGGAGTGGGGGGGGGGCAGCACACAGCAGGTGAGTGGTCTTCATCTGTATTTACAGCCGCTCCCCATCACTGGCATCACAGCCTGAGCTCTGCCTCCCCACCCATGGAAAAACTGTCTTCCATGAAACTGGTCCCTGGTACCGAAAATGTTGGGGACCACTGGCCTAGGGAATGAGTATAGACAGAGCAGAGAAGAGGTTTAAGAACAGAGTCCCAGCCCCTCCCCCCAGCACAGAAGACTCAGGAGGAGCTGTCGGTGAGGGCAGAAGAAAATCACATAAATTGTGACTCCAAGTCCCAGTCCTTGCCACAGCCTTATTCAGAGGAGGAATCCATCAGCGTTCTAGGGAAAGTTAGAGAAGGATCCGCAGCAGAGTCCTCCGGCTCGGGTCCAAATCAACACGTGTCCCTCCAATGAGAACAAACCCTGCATGACCCCCTCCTCTAGCTCCTCCTCCCACCCCAAGTGATAAAATTGTCAGTTCTACAGACCAAAGTAAGCAAGTCTGTCAGCCCAGATGTTTGAAGTATAAAAAAGCCTCTTGCCTTTCAAATGGCCGCAACAATTATAACTAACAAATCCTAATCAAAATGTTCCCTGGAGTTCCTTAGAAAGCAACTTACTTCCCAGGGTGTGAAAAGGTCTTGGTACAAGGAAAGCCAGAGGACAGAGTCTTAGATGAGTATTAGCAAAATGCTAAAAGGGTAAAGACTAAATTAATGAGAAGACAGGAGCAGAGAAGAAACAGGAGAATCCAACTAGACTGTAAAAGCCAGGGTAAATTACAAATAAAGGTCTGGGTAGTTCTGTCTGGGGACTACCTCTAGAATACAGGTACAAACCAGACGGAAAAGAAGAGAACAGGTCTCTGTTGCTCTGGGCAATTGGATGTGTCGCCAGGATTTGCTGAATAATGCCTATGTGCCCCTCTGGCTACAGAGCTATGTTGGGAGAGATCTGCCCCTAACCCACCTCCCCCCATACTCAGCAGAATAAGGGCCTCATGGCAAGAGAGGGGCCACTTAGTAATGTCAATCAAATCTACCACATGATTCAGCATGTTTTCACCAGTTGCAAATTAATGTTTTCATTTTAAGTATCTCTGTAAACAGATGGATGGATGGATTGATCAATAGATAGATAAATAGATACATGCAGGTCTTGAGGTTATATGATTTGTATAAAAGCTATTCATAATTGATGGGTTTAAAATATAGTGTTCACCTTGTACGTTGCTGGTGGGAATGTTAAATGGTGCAGTTGCTGCGGAAAACAGTATGGCAGTTCCTCAAAAAATTAGCCATAGAATTACTGTCTGACCCAGCTATTCCATTTCTGGGCATATACCCAAAAGAAGTAAAAACAGAGCTTCAAACAGATATGTGTCCACCCATGTTCATAGCAGCATTATTCACAATAGCCAAAATGCGGAAGCAACCCAAGTGTCTAACAACAGATGAATGGATAAACACAATACGGTATATACATACAATGAAATATTATTCAGCCTTGAAAGGAAATTCTGACACATACTGCAACATAGATGAGACTTGTAGACGTTATGCTGAGTGAATTAAGCCAGACACAAAAGGACAAATACCATATGATTCCACATACATGTAGTATCTAGATTAGTCAAATTCATGGAGTCAGTAACTAGAATGCTGGTTGTCAGGGATGGGTGGGAGGAGGTAATGAAAAGTTATTGTTTAATAGGTACAGAGTTTCAGTTTAGAAAGATGAAAAAGTTCTGGACGTGGATGATGGTGATGGTTGTACAACAATGCGAATGTATGTAATGTCACTGAATTGTACATTTAAAAATGGAAAAAATGTTTAAAAAATGGTGATCAAAGATTGCATTGTTAAGAAAGATTCATTGGGTAATAGTCTCTAAAAGAATTATTAAAATGGCTTAGCTGGAAACAAAAATCATGTAATATTAAAGGGGTTGTCTTTTTTTAAAGTGCAGGGGTGTGTGTATATGAAAGTTGGTGTGTATGTGTCAGCACACAATAATTTTTGTGTGAATTAAATTCAAGAATTTTTCTATTTCTTCCTTTTGTGTATGTGAGAGCTATACATTTATCAATGAAAAATTATGAATCTCAGTACAATTCTGATAGCTGGAGGAGAGTGTATTTTCAGGTTTGCTGGAGACTAAAAAAAAAAAACTGGACTTTAAATAATTAAGCCAAAATGATTGTATTAATTAACTTATATCCTTAATCACTAATTTCATTTTTTATATTTCCCTTGACTTTTGGGAGAGAAATAGTCTTTGTCTCAAAACGGGCTTTAGTGACCTATGGGTTTGAAAAGCAACCAGAGATAAGGAGACAAAGCTATTTAAATGGCAACATGCCAGCAATCCTTAGTTAATTGAAAGCTTTTATGATTTGGCCTGAGGCCAGTGCTTTTCCCCTCTGCTGGGCTATCATATGGGCAAGGGAGAGTAGCAGCTTTGTTTCCCTTTTTTAAATAAAAGTATTCAGTAATTTTGAAAGTTTTATAAAATTAAAAGTTAAAAGATAGTAAAAAATAAATATTCTAACAGAATTCAAATCTGGTTTTATTTTAGTTGAGGGATTGTCTAGGAAAGTCCATGTGAAATCAGGAATAAAATTTCTACTGGCAAAGTTTGTTGGTGGTGGCTATACAATTCCCATGAAATGCAAAATGAGGGGTATGGGCTTGGCATATTATCGCGGTGCAGAAACATGGATACTGGCATCAAAACAATGACAACCTCGCTTTCTCTGTTGGAACCCATACAAAATATCTGAGACTATTCAAAAATATAGGTAAAAACTGCATGCAAAAAAAAATATTTGAAAAATACTGAGCTAATATAACACGAATGTAGAATTCTGACTGAAATGTGAATTCCACATTTCGTAAATGTAGAATTATAACTGAGGTGCAGTAACTCACTTACAGATATGTTTATTATAATTGATATTTATGGACTCAGACCACACTGTAAAAGCTTACAAAGAATTCATTTTATGTAAACTTTCTGAGTAAGAAAATAACCATGTATGTACTTCACTAATGTATTTTAATATGCATTTTAATCACATTCCCAAGTGCCTTAAAGTAATCAAATTAAAGTTAAAGATTTTTCTGAGACGCCCCCCTCCCCATAGTACAGATTTCTTTGTCATTGGTTTGGTCTAAAGATGGAATATCTGCTAACAGCAAACCATTTGAGCAGGGCTTGATTTGCCTAGCAGGTTATACTTCTACATTTAAAATTTCTGAAAAAATGAAGTTCTTTATTTTATATCTTTACAATAAAATAAAATATTCCTCCTTTTTTTTTTTTTTTTTTT
>VBSM01002121.1:14707933-14723803 GCA_008086735.1 Cheirogaleus medius | reverse complement strand
TCTTGAACTCCTGAGCTTAAACGATCCGCCTGCCTTGGCCTCCCAGAGTGCTAGAATTACAGGCATGAGCCACTACGCCTGGCACCTCATTTTTTTAAAAAAAGAACAGACGATGAATTAGCACAGGCTCAAAAATAAAGTGAAAGAATGTTACCCTAAAAATTTAAACATTATAAAGACTCCATGATGGTTGGCGTGAGAGAAGAAGGATATCTTTAACACAGCAAAGGAAATAAAAGAGAACATAGGGAGAAAAAAACTGTGAGATTTAAAAATAAAGAATAGATAATTGATAATTCACAAAAGATGATATCCAAATGGCCAAGCAGTATATGAAAAGATATTCATCTGCATTTGTCAGAAGGAAGATGTAAATTAAGATCACATTGCCATACCACTACATACCCACTAGGATGGCTTAAAAAAAGACAAAAAATATCAAGTGTTGGTGACAATGTGGAGCAAATGGAACTCTTTTATTATACAATAATGATGAATATGTAAATTGCCACAACCACTTTGGAAACCTGTTTGGCATTACACTATACTGAAGTTGAACATATGCATTATTATAACCCAGGAATTGTGCTCCTGGGAGCCAACAACAATGCATACATGTGTTACATTTGCTCACCAAAGGACATTTACAAGAATGTTTATAACAGCACTATTTGAAATTAGCCCCCATATGGAAACTGCACAAATGTTCATCAACAGTAGGATGGATAGAGTATGATAGATTCTCATGATGTAATACTATACAGAAACAGGAGGAAGGGATCCAGAAGCTAACATGCAACGACATAAATGAATCTCACAAAGATAATGTCGGGTGGCAGAAGCTAGACACAAATGAATACAAAGCATATGGTTCCATTTGTTGAAATTACAAAAATTAGAAAGACTAATCTGTTAAGAGAATGACTGTTGGTCGAGAGCTGGGTATTAACTGAAAAGGAATCTGAGGGGATTTCTGGTTGTTAGTCATGTTCAGTGTCTCAATCTAGGTGCTAACTAAACAGGTATGGTCAAGTTTTTAAAATTTATCAATTTGTACACTTATGATAGATGTACTTTCCTGTATGTATATTTCAATAAAATGTTAAAACAAAATAAGGAGGGAATGAAAAAAATGATACTATTAACAGGAAAATATAAAAATGGGTTCTATAACATGGGCATGCTAGGGTCCATATGTCCTTAAGATGTCCATGGTCCTGTGAGGGGAGGCTGGGTTTTGTTTTTCTTTTCTGAGGGCTGATGCTACTCTCCCATAGTACCAACCAACACATCATAGACTTCTGCACTATTTGCATTTCATTCCAGGACACTTGAACTAAGGGTAGAGAAGGAAGGAAGGAAGAAGGAAAAAGAACAGCATGACCACCACACTTTCCCGTGAAAGTTGTCCCTCGTGGATATATTTTGCAAGTCACATAAGTCACCCTACAACCTAGAATGCAGCCAATAATAAACCTCAAATGCTCTTTTATTGGGTGTGGGGATAATATCTGCAGTTCTGGGCAGCATTGTAACTCAAATACAATATTTAGTGTGATAATATATAACACAAAATGTCAAATTTGGTAATGGTATATACATGTCATGTATATGTACATATAAGTATATGTGAAAGAGTTGAAAACTTACCTATGTAACAAGATATTTTAGAAACAAAGAGAAGGAACCAGAGCAGGTAATTGAAAGCATTAATATGAGCTAATGCCCTATGGTGAGTTTCTTAACCTCAGCACTATTGATATTTGGAACTGAATAATTCTTTGTGGTGGGACCGTCCTGTGGTTGTAGGATGCTTGGCAGCATCCCTCACCTCTACCCACAGGATGCCAGTCATGCGACTCCTTCTGGCCCCTGTCATGACAAGTAAAGATGTCGCTGGACCTTTCCAAATGCCTCCTGGAGGTCAAAATCATCCCGGTGAAAACCATGCTGTATGGGACTTTCTTGCTTTGGTTCTGTCACTCTTGCAGCCAAATAGTCCTTGTCATGTCCAGAGTATAGATAGCATCCACCCCACGGTCTGATCCATCTCATGATTTTCACTGAAGGGAACCAGAGCTCCTTGGAGGACGTTGGAACTAGTCTTAGGGACAAGAAAAAGCAAGATGAGCTGAACACATTTTAATGCTGTCAGGAAGCAAAAAGCCTTTTGGAGAGGTCTGGGTTAGTGGTTTAACAAAAGAGATTCTCTCTGTTAAGGTAGAGAAAAGCTAGAGAGACTTATAATAATAATGAATAGTAACAATACTAGTAAAGTCCATTGGAATAAGTTATATCTACCAAAAGCATTGTGTTATGAAAATAGGCCTGTAATATAACATGACTACAGTCTAAAATTTAAAAAATTGGATAATACCAACTGTTGGAGATGCTGTATGAGAGCAACTGGAACTCTCATACATTGCTGGTAGGAACATAAATTGATATAGCCATTCTGGAAACATTTGACAGTATTTACTAAAACCAATCATATGCCTTCCTTATGACATAGCAATTCCACTCCTAGACATATGCCCAAGAGAATTGACTGTATATGACACCAAAGACATATACAAAATTATTCACAGAAGCTTTATTATAATAGCCAAAAAACTGGAAACAACCCAAATGTCCATCAACAGTGGAATAAACTGTTGTATATGCATTCATTAGAATACTACACAAACTACTTACCTATATGACATCGAAGAATCATAGGCATTCAGCAAAAACCCCAAATGTATAGACCCATTGTATGATCTTATTTACATGAAGTCCAAGGGCAACCACAACTAGTCCATGGTGATTGAAGTCAGAAGAGGGGTTACCTCTGAGGAGGGGTTCTAGGGTGCTAGAATGTTGTATATCTTGCTGGTGGTATACCCAGGTAGGTGCCCTTGTAAAAATTCATCAAGCTTTACACTTAAGATTAATGCACTTTACAGGATATATGTCATATCTCAATAAAAAGTAAAAAATAAAACCAAACAGGAAAAAAGTAACAACTTGAATGTGCAGCCAAGGTTGAAAACCCCTATTCTGTAGCCTCTGGCTTCAAAAGGGCATTTAACAAACAGGTCACACTCAGTTTTGTTTACGGGATTTACCTTTTCCTTCTTATGTCTCTGAAATCCTTCTTTCAGTGGTCCCCCATGGAAACTGGCCTTCCTGCTTATTAATCTCCACTGGCCTGGCAGCAGTTGAAAGGAGTGAATTAAATGCTCTAAATATTAAACTACTTCTAACTTCTATTTTGACTGATAAGAATTTCTTATGCAATGATACCACTGGAAAGGATAACTTAAATATGACATTTATCTGTGTTTTTTCCTTTCCTGTGATATTTTCTAAACTGCAATGTGGATTATGAGTTGCTTCTTGTCATATTGCACAGTGAAGAGGTTCCTTAGCATCAAAAGCTGAAACTGAAATTCATTTTAAAATATCTATCCCTGCCTTCAAATGATGGTCACAGCTCTCCAACTGGGAAGCCAATTACATTACAGCCCTAGCTGCAGCGTGTTCTTAATAAAGTGCCATATCTCAGTAGGGAACGACAGTTGGGCTGCCATTCCCAGCCCAAGGCTGGCTGGTAGGGGCTTCTCAATCCTGCCTAATGCCAGTATCTGAAATGAAAGCCAATAGGCAAATCTTACCTTCAAATTGAAGATTTCTCTCTGGTTCCTGAAATGAACTGAAATCCTGTTCAAGATTGAGATTATAAAATTCTCAAGACTTCCACTGTTCAAGGTTGGAAACTTCTTTTCCAAGTAATGGGTTCATCACTGACCCTAGAAAATACCCTTTTTCTTATTTTAGCAATAATCATCACAAGCTACTCTGCACCAGGCACTGTGGTCAGGATACGAAGCAAGTGAGGCCCAGCTTTTATCCTCAAGGGGCTTATCCCAGGCGCATGGCACCTGCAAAAGGAAATGTATATGGTACGGACATGTCAAGAGGTTGAAAAAAAAGGGAGTTCAACAAAGTGCCCTGAGAGTCAGAGTGGCTGAGATCACTTCAGGTTAGAAGAAAATAACCAGAAGTTTCCCCCCTCCCCTTGCCAGTCTCTGCCCATGTGCATTTAAATAAAGAACAGTTAGAGGGCAAGAATAATCGAAAAGCAATTCAAACCCTATTGGGAACTCTTGGAGAATGGCAAAGGGAATACAAGAGATTGGCTACAGCAAATCCCGCATCCCCCTCCCTCTCTCTCTCCACACACGCTGGGTGCAGAGTGGGAGAGGCTGTGACCACCCTAAGCTAAATATTCTTGTCCTGTGACAGATGGCTTAGATCATCCTTCACTGCAAGCTTTTGATGTTGCTGCTCCCCCTTTCTCTCCTCCCACCACAACAATAAAATTTCAGAGATCTAGTGCTTAGATGGTACTGGTGATGGAGTCAGTTAAGTATTTTACCTTCATTTCACTTTCACAACCACCCTGTGAGGTGGATATAACATATGTCTGTCTTACAGATGAAGAAACCAAAGCGCAGAGGCGTCAGGCAACAGGCGGGGTTCACACAGCTGGCACGTGGTGGGCCCGGACCACGAGCCTGCACTCCCTGCCCGTGCCAGGTTGTAAGTGTGAGCTCTGGACTGACACAGCCTCTAGACTGCCGTGGTCCAGGGCGCTGCTCCTGAAGAAAGGCTGCCGTGACCATAGGAGCTCACACTTACAATCCATACTCTCATTTAGCCTCAAAGTATTTCTTAATGTTAGTGCGTTGTCTTGGATTTTTATTTATACCTATTCATGTCTGCGTGTGTGCCACCTCTGCGCCTCCATTATAAGCTATTGGGTGCAGAGGCTGGGACTTCCAGGGCCCATCAGGAATCTGATATTGTCAGGGTGGCTTGACCAGACTATGGGCTCAAGAAACATCCAGTTCTCCTTTCCTGAACCTTCCTTTGCCCCCAGTGCCTAGAATAGTGCTATATATGTACTTGGGACTCCGAAGATATTGCCTGAAGATGGTAAGGACATGAAATAAATATATTTCAGAATTTTCAGCATAAGCTCCACACACCACTTTCATCTCTCAGACTGTACTTTGCATATTTTGTGCTGCAAAACAAATAATAAGTAACAGCAGGAAGGCTTATTACAGGACTTGCAGATGAATTATTGCAGACTAATAGCAATGTTGCCCCAGAGTAACATCTGACCTAATGCATTAGTATGATTACTCTCAGCCTCTGAGTGAATTTAAATCATTTTTTTCTTCCTCTCTCTTAGTAAGAGCGGTGATTAACCTGTTCATGAAACAAGACATATGGAACTGGAAAAATGAGACTCACAAGCCACAGAATATGACTAATGGTCAGAGAGAGGCTAGCAATACCCACAGAGGTCTGCCCTGGGCTCGCAGTTCGCTCCCTTAGCTTAGCCCTACACCCCGCCACAAGGTCTGTGTGCTTTGGGCTCTGCAGTCTGTCACATGTAGCAGGAGCTGGGGGGTCTCGTGCCCAGACTCTGCTGCTGTAAACCACTGCTGCTCAGGGCTGATTGCAAGGATGGAAGTGCCAGTGTACAGAATCCAGCAGACAAGCTTCGCTGCAGGCTTCTCCTTTCGGAAAAGTGCCCTTGCGAAAAAAAAAGGTATTTAAGTATTGGGGACCTAAGGCTTGATAAGATGAAGTTGAAGCATTATTAAGTTAAATAAACTGAACCTCAGATGATTGTGAGATTGCCTTTTAGGGAGTAGGATGTGGGTTGCAACCTTACAGAAACAGTGACTATCTTAGAAGGGGCACTCTCAGAAGCAGACACCTCCCTGCCCCCCATGTCCCGAAATATTCCTCGTGTAATCAATTCAGTCAAAGCATTTTGGTGCAAGGGTAACTCCTCGGGGATTATGTGCATTTCTTCTCCTAATCTCCCCTGCCCTGGAGCCTGAACCCTAGGCCTCACCTGACTCCTTTGTATTTTGTACCGGTTAAGAATGAGATCCACCAAATACTACCAACAGATAACGTTTATGAAGTACACATGCTTCATCATGTTAGCCAGGCACTATTCTAGCACTTTGTATGAACTCGTTTAATTCTCACAACAACCCTATAAAGTAGGATTTAGGTTTCCCCCAATTTATGGTTGAACAAATTGAGGTACAAAGAGGTTTGGTAACTTGCACAAACCCACAGAGTAGATAAGTGGTAGAGCTGGGATTCAAACCTAAGCAAGTCTATCCCTGGAGGCCGCGCCTGAGCGCTGCACTATGGCTGTGCTGAGAAAGAATATTAGGGAGAGATGAGGAGAGTGAGGGGAGAGGATGTGTAGGAGAAGGAGATGGCCAAAGCTTCTTTGCCACTCCTCCTTCAAGAGATGGAGTCTATCTGGGCTGACCCTGTGACGAACTTTCATCAACAGAATGTGGCAGAAGTATATTGTGTATGCTAAAGGCCTAAGTTTTGAAAGGTCCAGTATTTTCTGCTTTCCCTCCTTTACAAGCCAGGTGTAAGGACATCCATGCTGTTCTGCTGGAGACAGAGGCTGTGTGGAGAAGCCCTGGAGGATGAGACGCCCCGTGGAGAGAGAGGCCATGTAGAAGAACACTGGGACTCCCTAGCTGACAGCACAAAGACCCCAGTTGTTTGAGAGAGCCCTGAATGAATGTCCTTCCAGTCAAGCCCAGCTATGGCCAATGAAGCCATATGAGTGAACCCAAGTGAGACCAACAGAAGAACCACCCAGTCAGAGAACTGTGGAAAAAACTAAACCATGTTTTAAGGCTCTGAGTTTTGGAATGGTTTGTTACATTGCAATAGATAACAAATACAGATGATTATTGAGATACTGGACCTTAGTTCCTTCTTACCCTGAAAGTTTATGGCTCAGTGAAGTGGAATAAGCACACTTGGCTGAAACACAGAGCCTGTGTAGAAAAAGACCAGAAGGTAAGTTTAGGGCCAAATGAGGAGGGCCTTCAGGGCCATGCTAAGGAATTTGAACTTTAACTGGTAGGTCCTGAAGCTGTCTGAGAAGGGAAGTGATGCGAGAAGACAGTGTTTTAGGAAGACTAAGACGGCAGCAGCATATTGAAAAAACATGTGGACATCTAGAGCAGATGTAAGAAAGAAGGAGGCAGGGAGGTCTGATTGCTGATCCAAAAAGATGTGGTTGAAAATTACTGTGCAACAAGCCGCTGAACACAGAATCAAGCATTCGGCGTCGAAGGCACAGATGTTTTCTGTCTTAACTACAGCCTCTATCAACACTTTATTTTTTTAAACTACGAGTGTTCTTTCAAAAATCCATGGGAGGTTACATAGAGTGTGGTTAAGAGGCTGGGGTTTGAAATAAGAAAAACCTGTTCTCTTTCCAGTTCTAACTACGTGACTCTGGGCAAGTGAGTGAACTTCACTGTGTCTTAGCTCCTTCATCTGTAAAATAGACATATCAGTGCTAGCCTCACGTGGGTATTGCAAAGATAAAAAGAGATGATGTCTGATGCATTACTTTCAATAAATGGCTAAATGCCCAAGTAATACAAATATTCAGATGATTGTTTCTCTTTCATGTAATGGTCCAGGTTGGGAGTTTTAGGTTGATGGATGGCTCTTCTTCACACCTGCTTGACAGAACACACAGGAAGAACCGTCTTCAATGCAAACCTTCCAAGGTTATTCCGATCATCACCATTCCAAAAAGGAGAGGAGAAAAAGAGCATGAAGGAGCATTCCTAAGAGGTAAGAGGTTTTATGGGGCCAGCCCAGAAATGGCACACACTTCCTCTCACATTTTCTTGACAAGAACTTAGGTAAGTGGCACACTGGCTGCCAAGGGGCTGGGGAATCCCAGCTAGAATTCCATCCAATAGAAGACAGACAGGGAGGGAAGAGCTGGGTATTAGCATTACTGAGCTGCTAGACCAACCTGATCGCACATATCTACCACCAAACTGCACATCTTGCCAGGGATGCAGTCTGGGCATCAGGATTTTTAAAATCTCTTCAAGTGACTCTAATGTGCAGTGAATTTTGCAGAACCACTGGCTTAAGCCATCATCACTTGGGTTTTCTATTGCTTGGGGCTGAAATCATTTCTAACCTACAGGTTCTCTGGGGCAGTGCTTCCCATCCTTGTATGAACATTGGAATCACCTGGGAAGCTTTAAAAAAATGTCAGTGCCCAGCTTGTACTTCAAACCAATCACATCAGAATTTCTGCATCCATACTTTTTAAAGCTCTCCAGGTGATTCCAATGTGCAGCCAAGTGTGAGAACCACCACACTCAGAAAAAGTAAAATTGTTGAGATTTATCTCTTGCACATCTCTCTGCCTTATGGGTTGAGACTGCATTTCTCAAACTTTAATGAGCACAGGAATCACCTGGAGTCCTTGTTAAGCTGTAGACTCTGATTCAGCAGGTCTGGAGTGGCACCTGAGATCCTGCAGTTCTAAGAAGCTCCCAGGTAAGGCTGACCTACTAGTTCATGAACCACACTTTGAGTAGCAAGGCCTTAAGCAAACATAAGGAGTCCTGTAACTCTCAGTTATAATTTAGCAGTTAGTTACATGAATAAATATTTTTGATAATCAGTGAAGACTAACATATACATTTTTATTCTTTCCTCCCTCCAAGGGAACTATCATCCCATAAAAATATAAGGAATATTTCCATATTTCAAACTTGCTTGAAGGCTGTTTCAAATGATCCCATGAGACATCCCAAAAAAGAAGTACAGTCATCCCTCTCTATCTGTAGGAGATTGGTTCAAGGACCCCCATGGATACTGAAATCCAAGGATGCTCAAATCTCTGATATAAAATGACATAGTATTTGCATATAACCTGTGCATATCCTGCTGTATACTTTATATCATCTCTAGATTACTTATAATATCTAATACAAATCTAAATGCTATATAAGTAGTTGTTATACTGTGTTGTTTTTTTATTTGTATATTTTTATTGTTGTGTTGTTATTTTCCATTGTCTTTTCCCCCCAAATATTTTCAATCTATAGTTGGTTGAACCCATGGACATGGAGCCTACAGATACGAAGGGCTGACTGTATTCATTAGCCTCTCTTTGAGGAAAAATAACTTGACCTTTTGTCCAAGGAAGTTAGAAAACTGTAGGCAAAGAAAGTTTGATAGTCATCATCTTTTATTTTAAACTAAAATTTTTCACTTTAACAAATTTTTCTATCTTTAATAAGAATTCAGTGACAACTTTTAGAATAAAATGTAGGAATGCTTTCTTAGAGAGGACACAAAATGAGTACAAACCACAAAGGAAATGGATAAGTTTGACTACCCTGGAATTAAATCTTTTGTGCATCCAAAGCCCATTAAAATTGTGAAAATACAAGGAATATCCACTTCCTCTTCTCCCATTCTTTTTTGAATTTCCTCCAAGCCTGTGTTTACCAAGGTCTGATAAACTTCCCTTTGAGAAACGCAATATTCAGTGCACAGGCCACAGCTCACTCAACCTTTTTCTCAAAAAACCGTGCTCACTTGATTTACAGAATATTACTTTTTTCTTATTAATTTTTAGAAGAAATATTATATGCACATACTTACAATCGATTCATACTTGAAGACTTATAAATAAAAAAACAAAACCTATCATTCCACTCCTTCTCCTGATGCCTATTCCCCAGGGGCAACTGCTTTCAACTCATTAGCTTTATTCTTCCAATATTTAAGTGACTAATATTCTCAAATTTCTATTTTTTTATTTTTCCATTTTAGATATTTGGGTAAGGTAGGATCTGCCACATCTCACCCTTGTTGCAGGAATGTCTTTCTCTTCACAATAAATAAGTATTCTGTACAATGATCTTACCTAGTCCCCCAGCAACCTGTCACCTGGTAGCTTTAACATCCATTGAATCTTCTTGCCTTAATCAGTATTACAATGGGGTTGCAAATGGTTATTTTTCTAACTATCATTACATCCACATTTCTTACCCAGCATGTCTTCGTTCCTTTCTCTTTTTTTCTATCAATATTTTCAATATGTTGCCATTAGTTATACTCATTATTATTTTTGATGCTCTAATTTTTCCAAATTTGGCCAATGGAGCCATTTAAGCTTGTTCCTGTAAACTTTGACATGATTCCATTAGTCTTTGAGCATTTCTTACTTTCTGGAGCAACAAGATGTCAAAGCTCACCTGTACTCTTCCTGCACTAGACATGGACTTAGACATTTCCCCCAAACAACCTTACCTCCTTTTAATTGAGAAGTAAATAAAAACCACATATTACTCTACCATCTAGAGCTAGCCACTCTTAACATTTAGTGTATTTATTGCCAGGCTTTTCAATATGTATCTATAAATGAATCTTTTAACCGTAAATTATGGGTTGATACTATGTATTTGGTATTGTACCCTGCTTTTACCAACTATATCATGAGCTTATTTACATGTTATTAAAATTCTTTAAAATTATAATTTTAATGTTTTTATTATAGAAACTGTATCTTAAAGGTTTTTAATATTTCCCAGAGAATCACAACTATCTATTGTGATCAAACAAAACCATTCTGCAGCTATTAAGCTACATCCTAAAGCTCCATTAAGTAATAGGGCATTAGTTGAGTATCAAAACATAATAATATTGTGGAATAAACAGAAATTTTCAAAAGGCAATATATTCTCTATTTTCTATATTATGCCAATCATGTGAGATGTACTAGTTGCTGTGGGTGCATGCATTTCCTTGAATCTAGGCATTTTAGTTTCTCAAATATATCCACCTAATAATGAAACACTAGAGACTTTATTTATAAGTGTCCGGAGAGTAGAATTGATTTTTTAAAAATATAGCTGACAAACAAATAGAAAGGGATTATTATTCTTCTACTTCTTCCTTGCTATATGACCACGGGAATTTACTATGTTGTTTAACTGCTCTGTAACTTACTTATCTATAAGATGAGACTTAAAGTAGTTTCTTCTACATAGCATTGTTGTGGCAATTAAATTAATTAATAATTAAAGTGTTTATCACAGAGTCTAGCATATAGTAAGGACTCAATAAGTGCTAAGTATTAGAGTTATAACTGCAGGCTAAGATGATCAGTAGGATTTGAGCTAACTTTAATGGTAAAGCAGGAATTAGGCTGATGGTGGTGCAACAGAAGGGCATTCTAGGAGAAAGAAAACCATAGCACAGAGTTCAGGACACACAAGGTGTATTGAGCAAACCTGTGGAACCACAGTTGTGACGATTAACCAAGAGTGCTCTCATGTACCATGATAGCGCAGGATAAGCTTTTACCATCCATTCTTCTTTTTGGCATATTTCTATATATACAAGTCTAGTGCTTCTGCTGACTTGGATTAAGCAATAGAGGTAGTTTTTCTAGGGAAGGAGCTGAAAACTTCCTGTTGGAAAATGGAAATGCTAAGCTGGATTTTAGTAGTGCTCAAAGAGATTTTTGCAGCTTTGAAACCTTTTAAATGTCCACTTGATTCCAAGTTTTCCCTACTCATCTATCCTCTTTCAATTCTGATAAATTTCTAAGAGGTACTCTGGCCACACTAACATAAAGTGGCCAAGCATATGCATAGACCACTTCTAGCCATGTGAATAAAGAAAAATTGCTTAATCTCTCAGGGTCCTAACTTTCCTCATCTTTAGAACAAGAATTATAATAATATTGTCTACTATGTAAGGTCATTGTCAGAACAAAATGCAATGTCATATATGTAGCACCAATCCTATATACAAGACAAACAACAAACTGTAGTGTTTATTTATGATGATATATTTGAGACTGAAAATGTTTCCAGTTTCAGCATTCAGATCTCCCACCATTATATGTTTCTTATCAAATTTATAAGCTAGAATTTCTGTCCAATAGATTGCCTTAAATGTGGAGTACTTACATATCAAAAAAAAGAAACTTCTATGTCTATTCCCACCATACGTATCCATGCAGTTCATCCATGCAATTCCACAAACATGTACTGAGCACTTGACTGTTTTCACTGTGCTGGGTCCTGGGCATTCAGAGAAGATGCACATGTCTCAGAAAAGGTGAAAATATTCAAGTCGCCTGTGATAATGTTCAGAGTTGAAAGTTGGAATACATGTTTAGTTATAATGCTGCTTATTAAGCAAGTGGAAAATTCCAGTAAATGTAAGAGATAAGCCCTTTAAAAAGACATGTCTTCCAGAGAGCCTCAAAGACAAGAAAAGCATTTGATGGCTTTATCTGTGACCATACTGTCCAGGTTATGTCACCATGAATGGGTGAGGGACATGTCTATATCTCTGAAATGTTTCAAGTTCATTCTTGAAGGATTTGTCATAGCAATGGTGGGAGACTCATGCAGCCACTCAGAAGAGTACAACAAACTCAGTGACTGTAGCCAGCAGTGAGCATTTCAATTCTGGGTCCCCAAGCAATATTTTGGGAAGGGCTCTTCTCTAGCCTGCAGCTTCTAAACATTTCCTGGGCTTAAAGTTTTGGCTCAGTGGTTGAGGAGATGTTCTGTAGAATATTTCTGGGATAATTCAGTGACCTAAGGCAGGCTAATCCAAGTCTCCCTGGACCACCTGCATAGCTCAGCCATATTCAGCCATGAACAGTTAAACAAGAAAAAGAGGACAATATATCAGATAAAATAGGGAGAAAAAAGAAGAGATGTGAATGGTACCACCCCCTAGATTCCTTCATTTATCCATTAAACATGTAGTTTTGAGTACATTTTACAGCTAAATGAACCTGGCATGTCTCAAGGCATTCCTCTCCTTGGACGAAATGACTCAGAGACACAGTAGTGATGGCTTCTGCCAACCACAGATTATTCACAGGGGTCCTCATCTTTATGGTCCCAGAGGGGAAGAGGGAGAGGGTTGGGAGCCATAGAGGGTATCATTCTATGAAGTGCTTGGTGCAGCAGCCTCAGCTCCTATTAGGAAAGAATCCACTGGTCTCTCCCTCATGTCTTATTAGAGGTGAGAGTGTTATTCCTCATTGGCTCATCTACCCCCACAATCCCATCAGAGAGAAGATAATCTATGGTTATTGGCTCAATTTCTCTACCTAACTGAGGGATGCAAGTTTAATAAATCAGAGCATTATTCTGGCTGGGTCAGATTGACCAGGGTAAAAAGTAACATTTTCTTCAGGACACATTTTGAGCTAAACCATTCTCTGTATCTAAAGCTTCTATTTTCAAGGGGGGAGGAAATATACTAATATTCAGCATATGAAATTTCTAAGTACACAAGGTGATGCTCAGTCTACCTTTTCTTCTAAAAAGCTAGCACTAGATAACCACAAACAAAACTTAAAAAAAAAAATAGGGCTAGGTGTGGTGGCTCTTGCCCATAATCCTGGCACTTTGGGAGGCCAGGGCAGTAGGATTGCTTGAGGCCAGGAGTTTGAGACCAGTCTGAGCAAGAGTTAGACCCCATCTCTACAAAAAAAAATAGAAAATTTAGCCAGGCTTGGTGGTGTACACCTGTCATCCCAGCTACTTGGAAGGCTGAGGCAGGAGGATCCCTTGAGCCCTGCAGTTTGAGGTTGCAGTGAGCTGTGATGATGCCACTGCACTCTACCTGGGGTGACAGAGTGAGATCCTGTCTCCAAAAAAAAAAAAACCCTCATCTTCTGTAAAGATGCTTTCAAGGACAAGTAACAAAAACCACAACTTGAACTATATTAAAGAATTTACATTATTACAGAACGGGAAGAGCAGGGGCTAGACAGTCATCGAGGCCGGTTGATTCAGTGGAGCAGCAATGTCAGCGAGGATCCAGGCTATTCTGGTCTCTTCACCCAGTCATCATTTGCATTGGCATCATTCTTAAGGAGGTAGCAAGGTGGCTGCAACAGCTCTAGCTGTCAAAACTAGAGCTAACAATATCCACAGGAAAGACAGAGAGACAAACTCTTCTTTCTGCTCTATCATGGGAGCCTTGTTCCACAAGCCCCATCATATTTCAGTTCCTCTCCATGCTTCATTGGTTCCTTAACTCAACACTAGCATGGAAATTGGAATTGCATGTGGCCATCAGTGCCATCCCTAGACCTAAGATGGGGTCAGGGTCACCTGAGGCACCTTGCTGAGTAGGGGAGGATGGAGATCTGAACAAATCAGGGCTCTTCTAAGGGGAAAGTGGGGGAAATGGATGTAAAGTGGGTTACATTTAGTTGCAGGAAACAGAGAACCTGACTTACGTGTGGCTTAAGCCAAAAACTTATTTCTCTCTCATAACATGAATTATTGCCTTTGTTGGCTGCTGGCATTGATTCAGAGTTGGATGATGTCATGGTTGGCAACTTGGTGAGCTCTTGACCTCTCCCTCATGCTTGCATGAGGTCCCGAGATGGCCACTCAAGTTTCATACATCATGTCTGGATTCAAAGCAGGAAGAAGGAGGAAAGGGACACAGGCTATAAAAAATATTGTGTAAAGTGTGCTGGAATCTATGGGTCATATGCAAACATCGGTTTAGTCTCTCTTCCTTAGAAGAGTTCAGCAATTTACATGGGGAGACAAAACATACCCCAGAACCACAACATGATGTCAGCATCAAGAGAAGTATGCAAATGACTCTTACGGGAGCTGCCTACCCCACCCCTACCTCTGTTCTACCCCACGAATCTTGTTGCAGTCCTGCTGGGTTACTGGGCTCACTGCAGCTCCGGGCAAGCTTCCAGAAACCATGGCATGGCAGGCACACCTGAAGTGAGCAGATCTGTTCTACTTATCCTTTAAGCGGACATCACTTTTCTGTTGGGAAGACAGATAAGTATAGCAGACAGGCTCTTGGATGGCCATATTGTCCTGGCAGGGGTCCAGGGTGGCTGGGAAGAGAGAGCATTGAGTGGGTCTGGCAGCAGAGCAGTTGCGGTGTGGCTGGATGTGACCGAGGATAGTGCCTCTTTGACAATGACATTATCTGAGCTTTGGTGGGCTTTCAGCTCAAGTTCCAGGTGGTCAGGCATCTACTGCTGGCTGCCATCCAATTGATATATATATATATATATTACATTTTGTGACCACGAGTTAAGTTTGGAAGAAGTTTATAGAAAAGCAGAAGCAGACAGTTATTTGGATGTTGTTGTGCCTTCCACAGCATTTTAAATTCAGTGTGTGTGTGTGTGTTGTACTTGCCTTTATACCATTACACTAACCCCTGGCACGTGGGAGGCACCCTCTTCACTTTAGTAACACACGCTTGGACATCCCTATGTCACCCCACCATCCCACCAATCCCCTCTTCCCCATCTCCCCAGCTACGTTTCTACCGTGCTTTCACTTCACACACAGATTTAATAGAAAATCTGGTCCCCGAAGCGGCACTGGAGTTTTTAGTCTCTATATTCTCCACGGCACTTGCACCATTAACTCCAGCTCTCTCTTCTTGGCTTTTGAACCCCACTCTCTTCTGATTTTTGTTCCTTGAGGGTTTCTTTTCAGGCACCTCTTTTTAAATGTCTGTTTTCCTCTGAGCCCTGTCCCAGGCTCTAGGCTCCATTTTTCACTGTCTACATCCTCCCTCAGTCCCTCGTCCAAATTCACAGCTTAAATCTCTGCTTCTGTCTACAGCTCAGCTCTCTCTCTCTCTCTCAGACTCCACATGTTCTGAGACATCTCCACTAGCACATCCCACAAGTACACTGAACTCAACAAACCAAAACTGGAGATGACCTCTTACCCCAAAATGGAATTCCTCTCTTTTTAAAGGTCACCAGCATTCATAAGGTAGAAGCCAGTGAGTCATCCTAGAATCTCCCACGTATGCATTTTGTGTGTCGGGGACCCTTATTAAGATTTTGCCATCTGCAACTGAAGAGTCCAGCAATGGGATAAAGAAATTATGGTACATATATACAATGGGATATTATTCAGCTTTAAAAAAGGAGATCCTCAGCCTGAGCAAGAA
>VBSM01002121.1:14696255-14707833 GCA_008086735.1 Cheirogaleus medius | reverse complement strand
TTTGTTGGCCATTATTCTGTCTTCTTTTGAAAAATTTCTGTTCATGTCCTTTGTGAATGTGTCCCCATTGTTAAGCAATGCATGACTGTATATGCAATAAAAAAGATATTGCCATCCTTATATGAGACACAATTAACCTTTTTTCAAAATTTCTATCACTGCATACCATTTGGTGCCCCTCATGTGACATATACCCCTGCTGCCTCTTCCCCTGTTAGCCGGTCCGAATTAGTTGCTCTTCCTCTAGTACCCAATAGCACCAGTAGCAGCATCCAGCCCCTTGTGTTGTAGAACTTATGATTAGACATTTTAATCATGTGTTTCCTTCTTCATCGCCTATACTAGGCTGTAATTTCCTCCGGGGTAAAGATTCTGCCCTAACATTTTAGAATCTCCAATAACCGAGGCTATATGCTATGGCTATGCTATAGTTATGAAATTAATGTTTGTTGCATGAAATATTCAACAAATGGCTGACAATATTTTTAAACTATAAAAGTCTATTAATACATTTTTAAAAAATTACTTTTAGAGATGGGTTCTCACTATGTTCCCCAGGCTGGTCTTGAACTCTTGGTCTCGAGCTATCCTCTTGCTTCAGAATCCCAAAATGCTGGGATTATATTTGTGAGCCACTGCGCCCAGCCTATTAATACATTTTGATCCATATAGAGAGGAAGAGAAAAAGGCCACCTATAGTCCCACCACTCAAATTGAACTATAATCCCATCTGGGTGTATTTCTTATCTTTTCTTCTATGGTTAAGATTTATTTTTACCTTAGCATAATCATAGTGCACTTATAATTTTGAATCTTGCTTTTCTACTAAAAAATCCTAATTTTTCATATGGTTAAATTATTTATTACATCATTATGAAAATGTTTTTGTTCCTTATTATAAAACAGATGCCTACTGATGGTAGATAATTTTATAATATAGGAAGTATAAAGAGTAAATAACAATCAACTATAATCCTACCACCCAGAAATAGTTATGAATATTTTACATGTTTTATTATATTCTTTAAAAATGTATTTTCCATGGCTGAACTACATTTTGTACTTCTGCAGATTCCTTTAGCCATTATGAAATCAGAAACATTTTCCTGTGCCATCAAAAATACTTCCCAAATATTTTTTAATAACTGCATTAAAATCCTTTATATAGTTGCTCCATAATTTATTCAACTACTCCTCTAATGTTGGACTTTCAGACTGTTTCCAATTTGTTCTAAATTGTTGTAAATAATATCCTTATATAAATATTGTGTGTTTCATGAGATAAATTCCTGGTAGTAGAATTAATCTGTCAAAACATATGAATATTTAAAAGGCATTTGATACATATTGTCAAAATGCCTTCCAGAGAGTTGTTATCAATTTGTCTTCCCACCACATAGGAGAAGGCATTTCTCATTGAAGTTACTATCAGATTGACAACTCTTAAAAAAAACCCTCAGATCTTACTGTTGCTTTAATTTTTATTTCTTTCACTGCAAATGAGATTGAAGCCTTCAACATTTTAAATGGCTATTTATAAATTGGCTTCTTTTATAAATTACCTGTTTATGCCCATTGGGATATTAGTTTTTTATAGAAATATTATTTTAATATTAATACTATTTTCCATATTGATTTATGTAAGTTCTCATTATAGAAATATAAACTTTTGTTGATATTATTCACAAACATTTTTTTGTTAGCTTATTGTTTACTCTTTAATTTTATGAATGATTTTTTTATATATAGACGATTTCACTATATAGTCAAGCCATAGCTTCTTTTATGATTTCTTCTATTGATTTTAACCTTATAAAGGTCCTCCCTATCCTTAAATCAAATATTTAGCTACCTTTTCTTTTTAGTACTTTCATGTTTTGATGTACATTTACAGTTAATGTTTTCATCCACTTGAATTTATTTTGGCAGGTCATATGAAATAAACATCTAACTTGATTTTTTTCTCCCAAGAATTAAGCAACTGGGTAAGCATCATTTTTATAACATAATATTTTGCATTGAATTGCATTTCAAGACAAGATTGCTGAAAGGAAGTCAGGATAGTGTTTCTGATGACATAAACTTCATAATGTAATTTGGAACATGAGTGAAGGGTATGGCCTCCTGTGATGTGGACAGGGTCAGCTGAGCGAGAGTTAGGCCTTGGAAGCAGGAATGAGTTCTATTTCTGGAGGTATCTTCGGCTGGCGCAGGTGTAGATAGCAAAAGCAGGAATGTGATTACGGAACCTCTCAGGCCCAGGTGCATTCACACATACAAAAGATTGATTGAGCAATGCCTAGATATAATGTTGCCACTTCCATTTCTATGGAGGTCTATAAATACAATGAGATGGCAATAAAAGAGAGCAGATGGGAAAGATATTATTTTAATTTGCATCACTTCATACCCAGACCTCAATCCTGACCCTATGTTAAACAATGACTCATGTCTCCACAAGTTGCTAAATATTTTAAAAGACTATAGGAACTCTATATAAAACTGAATGCAAATTTGTCTGCAAAAACCTAGGATGCCTTAATTAATGTGTGCAATTCATGTTTACTCAAAAGTCAGTGGTGATTTTCCAATAGGAGAGGAATCACTAATGAGGCCACCATGGGTGTGAACTGAGAGTGTCAGTACATATGACAGTTGTCTGCCTTTACTTGACAGATATGGGTTTTGTTTGAAAACTCAAGAACAAGACCTAGCACCACATGCCAAAGCCCTCTGGTTAGCTTTGGTAGGCCGAGGTCAGCAACTGTGCCTATGCACAGTCCTGGGGAATTTGCCTTGTGTCCTTTTTAGCCATCATAACAAAAAGATTTTACTTCCCATGAATTAAAATTCATTGCCATGCAGAACTGAGGGCATCAGCAGAGAAAAAAGAGAGAGAAGGAGAAAATGTTGCAGCCCCATACACACACACACACACACACACACGCATGCTTACACGTTTGGCTCAGCTTTCCTGATGAGATCTTGACTTGGAAATGAAACAATTTTGTAATTCATGCAATTTACGAAACAGACCAAAAAACATCACTAAGTGAGTAGTTGTCACAGAAACATAACAAATTCTTGTTACCCAGCCATAGCCTATACACAAACTACCCAGATTTTTCTCTAAAAAAAAAAGATGGTAGAATATCCACGCTTGAAGGAACTCAAACCATATTGTAGTGCAACCCCTTTGTTTCACATTTTGAACTTTTCAACTTGATTTTACGATGTTTTCTTATCCGTTACTAATTGATTCTTAATAACCATTTCTTAGCTTTCTTCCCCAGCCGGGTTACAAATTCCCTGAGCACAGAGGCCCAATCACCTTTGTCATGCTCACCGGCCTAGCTCATTGCCTCCCGCGTGAAAGACACTCATGCAGAGGACGGTGTTGGTCCTGCAGTACCTTTCAGGACAATCCCAGACAGAAAATACCACAGGTGCATTTATTCTGTGTTGTTGGATGGTCCTTAAGGATGGACAAAGGCAGCAGGCCAGCTTTCATCATAGCTGACATATGATGGCAAAATTAACTGGAGCCAGGCAAAAAGATGAGTTAGTTGCCTTGTTATCAAGAATGGTTATGAGATTTGTGGATTGTCCGGGCCTCTGACTTTCCTCACCTTTGGAAGGGGAAGTGAGAAGAGAGGGATGCCGACTTTTCAATCTGGGTGTCAGCGCCGGTTTCTCGTATCAGTCTGGTCAAGCACAGGGTTGGCCACCTGCGTGACCTGCTTGAAGCTTCCAGATGCCTCTTCTCTCAGTGTGTTGTTTTTATTCATGTTTTATTTCTAGCAATTAAAAATGGAAATTTGGTTCACCAGTAATTTGAGGAATGACAAATTGTAAACTTTTTATTTTAATAAGCTTTATTGAGGAATCATTAAAATAATCCAGCTTTAGAGCACTTCCGTTCCCTTAAAAAGTATCTCAATGCCTGTTTGCAGTAAATCATGGCTCCTACCCCCAGCCCTAGGCAACTACTAATCTGTTTCTGTTTCTATAAATTGCCTTTGCTGAACACTTCATATAAGTGGAATCATACATGCAATCTGCAGTCTTTTGTATCTGGTCTCCTTCACTTGGTGTAATGTTTCTGCAGTTCATAGTCTGAATTAGTAGTTCTTTCATTTTAATTGTTGAATATTTTTCCATTGTATGGATTTACCATGTCTTGTTTATTCTCCAGCTGATGGATATTTAATGCTCCATGAATATTCACATCCATGTCCCTCTGTTGGCCATATATTTTTGTTTCTCTTGTAAAAATTTCTAGGAGTGGAATTATTGTGTCATATAATAAGTTTATGTTTAACTTTTTAAGAAACCACCAAACTGTTTTTCAAAGTGGCTGTATCATTTTACATTCCCATCAGCAGTGCATGAAGTTTCCAATTTCTCCACATCCTCACTAACATGTGGTATTGTCTGTCTTTTTGATTATAGCTGTTTTCGTGGGTGTGTAATGGTATCTCATCATGGTTGTAATTTGTGTTACCCTAATGACTAACATCATTTCATGTTCTTATTTCCATTCCTGTATCTTCTTTGCTGAAATGTCTGTTCATATCTTTTGCCTACTTAAAAAAATTGGGTTATTTTCTTCTTATTTAGTTGTAAGAGTTCTTTACATATTCTGGATACAAGTCCTTTATCAGATGTATGATTTGTAAATATTTCCTCTCAGTATGTGACTCATTTTTTTCATTTTCTTAATGGCGTCTTTTGAAGCATAAAATTTTTTAGCTTTGATAAGGTCCAACTTATCAATTATTTCTTTTATGTATCATGCTTTTAATATCAACTATTTTATATTATGTCAAAAAAGAAATTTTATATAAATACAATAATATATGTAATATATAATTTTATATACATATTTTAATATATTAAATATATGTTATGAAGAAAATTAGTATCAAAGCTTTCTCCATTATCCCCCCTGACCTATTTTGTATTTTGAATAGAAGCAACAGTAATGCTCTGTTATAAACTAATATTAAGGTTTTCAAAGCCGCAGTGAAAGAGACTCACTGCATGTCACCTAGCACCAGAGACCCAATCTGACACCTGGGCCACAGTACCAATGCAAGCACATTTCCTAAACCAAATTTTATGTAATTGTATTAGTTTAGCAAACAAAACTACACAGACACTCATCTGTCTGACTTGTTGATTTCCTTCCTGTACTGTGCTTCCTGTTTGTGTTTTTGTCATTTTCCTTTGTGTGTGTGTGTGTGTGTATGTGTGTGCAGGTTTCCTGCCTCTGCTGGAGTTGTCACCATGTGGATAGGAGACCCTCAAATCCCTGGACAACTGGTTTCCCAACGGGTTGCTGGAGTTGTTGCTTTTTCATTGTGCTGACAGAGATACGTACTTGCCTTTGTTGAGCAGTAAATGTTGGAAGCAAAAGCATCGTTGACATCATGCTTTATGCTTCTGATGCAGCTTTCTCACTAGTGCCCAGCATACTGAGCACAGAAGTCAGATTCTAGAAATAAGGACGAGTGTGCTGTTGACAATGCAAGCACAGTGCCCTTTCCATGTGGCAGTGCAGGAGGTTGAAAGAAAGAAAGAAAGAAAGAAAGAAAGAAAGAAATCTTAAGAATCCTGAATACCAAATCTGAAAGCTTTTTTTTTTTTTGAGACAGAGTCTCACTCTGTTGCCCAGGCTAGAGTGAGTGCCGTGGCGTCAGCCTAGCTCACAGCAACCTCAAACTCCTGGGCTCAAGCGATCCTACTGCCTCAGCCTCCCGAGTAGCTGGGACTACAGGCATGTGCCATCATGCCCGGCTAAATTTTTCTGTGTATATTTTTAGTTGGTCAATTAATTTCTTTCTATTTTTTAGTAGAGACGGGGTCTCGCTCAGGCTGGTTTTGAACTCCTGACCTTGAGCGATCCGCCCGCCTCAGCCTCCCAGAGTGCTAGGATTACAGGCGTGAGCCACCGCGCCCGGCAAAAATCCTGAATACCAAATCTGAAAGCTTTTAAAGGAGGCATCTGGAGGAATTTACTCCTACTCTTGAATCAGCCATCAGTGGGCAGCAAGAGCTGACAAATGGATGCTGGGATTGTATGTGAGAGGGCGATGAGGAAAACAAGGAGAGCCGGAGTCTAGTGAGGCTCCGTGTTGAAGCACAGGGTCCAGACACGAACAGTGGGCCCTCCATGTCTGTGGGTTCTGCATCTTCAGGGTCAACCAACCCGAGATTTTATATATATATATGTGTGTGTGTGTATAAAACAATAAAAAATAATAAAAATTTTAAAAATACAATATAACAACTATTTACATAGCATTCATCTTGTATTAGGTATTACAAGTAATCTAGACATGATTTAAAATATAGGGAAGATGCGCATAGGTTAAATGCAAATACTATGCCATTTTATAGGAGGGACTTGAGCATCCGCAGGTTTCAGGTCCTGGAACCAGCATCCCTGAGAAACTGAGGGACAACTGTATACAAAAGGAGCATGTAATTAATCATGCTAAGTGCCAGTGAAGTGCAGTGATACTGTAGATGGCAGGGTGGAGTCATTGATCTTGACCTGGAGTAGGGATGAATCATCCTCTGAAGGGGTAAGAAGGAAGAAAGGGTGTGGCTACAGATAAACTTGTTGTTTGGGTGGAGTAAAGAACAGAGATCATGCCTGACGGAACCAATTTTACTTGCTGAAGTAGGAGATGAGGTCTTCTGAAGAGTTCAAGGAGGGGAATTAGAATGGTGAAGTTTTGGGATTATCGGTGAAGCAGGTGGAGACTAGAAAAGCCAAGGATAAGTTTAAAGATCCGTAAATAAGCCCAGCTAGGGTAGAGAAGACTCTGTGCTTTCCTCCAGCTACACTTGATGGCTGGTACTTAGGAGCAATGAGAAAATGGATCGACACAGGCTTGAGGTTTCCTGGGGAAGGGGTGAGGCTGGCAGGAGCATACAGGTGGGAGGTGTGGTTTGGGTGATTAACCATGCCCTTCAGGATGGGTAGGAGGGGAAGGGAAGCTAGAAGGTGTTGACACCAGCAGTTCCTAAACTTATCTTTACATAGAATCACCTGGGGATCTTTAAAACATTCCAAAGGCCAAGCCACATCCCAGGTGACTTTAATCACCATTCCTGGGCGTGGGACACAGGCACAGACATGATTATACTTTTTGAATTTCCCCAGGTGATTCTAACATGAAGACAAGCTTGGAAAATATTGGGCACATATGTTAGGACTGTGGTTGTCAAAGTGTGGCTCCCAAACTAGCAGTATCACCTGGGACTTGTTAGAAGTGTAAACTCTTGAGCTCCACTCCAGACCTATTGAAGCAGAAATTCCGAGAGCGAGATTCAGAAATCTGTGTTTCAACGAGCCCTCCAAGTGATTCTGATGCCTGTTCAAGTTTGACGATCACTGCATTAGGAGAAGAAGGAACTCTGCGCTGCTGATCCCTCCGAGAGCAGGTGTAGTGAGGAGGCCAGGGGTGGCATCCTTTAATGGCCTGAAGCTCCAGCTTCTAACTAGCTCGGCTCTGAGCCTTGAAAAGGTCAGGGAATTAAAGTTTTAACCCGTGTGTTGGATGGTCAGCCACGTATATGCTTAAACATGCCAGAATTATGTCAGGATTTGGGGATGAGGAGGAAAGTTACAGGGCAGACCGTGCGTCTAGATCTGCAGCGTCGATGGGAGGAGCTTGGGCTCCGCGGGAGCGCGCGCTTTTCCACGCACCGCGAAGCGGCAGCGAGTCCGAGTTCAACCCCTGCCCCGCCGGAGAAGGAAGCGAGGGCCGGTGCACCTTTGAGCCAAGGTAGGCTTCAGCTAATGGTGCTGGAAGGGCACTGTAAGAAGAAAATGTTGAAGCGATTATTCTCTGTGGGGTGGTGGCTTAAGAGGGAATGGTGGAAAGGGGCGAGGGGTGGAGAGAGGGTGAGAGTGGGAGGACACAACGGAGGGAGCATAAAGCTTCAGAAGCTGGAGGAGGATACAGGATAGAGGTTTACCCAAACATCTAGAAGGGTGGGCGAGGGCAAGTTCCATTTGCTTCTGGGCCTGGTGGGCATGAGAGGCCTTGGTAGAGCGACTGTAGCTTACTCCTCCTGATTTATTTGGGGCCACTGTGGCCGATTGTCCCAGACAGTCCTGCCTCCAGTCCCAGGGAGCTGAGTCACGGTGTGGTGAAGGCCACGGTCTCCGGCCGGCTGCTTTGTGAGGGGCATGGTGGCTGCAGGGGCTGGGGAAGCCACCTCCAGGTGAGCGGGTGGTGGCAGAGGCTGGTCTGTTGTTAGTCGCTTCGCAGGGGCGGCTGTCCTGCCATGCAAAAGGGCAGAGCTCAGGTTTTCTCCTATCCCGCAGGCAGCTCTGCTGGCCTGGAAAGGTTTCCCAGGGCCCCATTGCTATCATCAAGGAAAGTAGGCCCAGAAGAACCTTGAAAACTTTTAGATATTGCTTATCCTGGCTCTGACTGATAAGGGGACAGGAGGAGAAAGGGAGGAAGGGGTAAATCAAGGAGATGATAACAAAAGCAGAAGCAAACAGGTCCTTTTTGCCGGGCTGAGCAGTCTGGCCTATGATTTCTGTCTGACTCATGGCCACACTGAGGATTCTGGAACACAGCTTACCCAGGTACAAATGAGGCATTCTGAGGGCCACAAGGTGTGGCTTGGTTCACATGTCCATAAAACTGCTGGGATGATTGGCTGGATTGTGAAGCTGGTGAAATTTGTTTCTGACTCTACTCTGTTTTCGCGCCTCTTTTCCTCCTCTAGGAATTCTTCTTCTTGGGTTCTCCTCACCCTACAGCCCTGCCCTCACCCTTCCAGAACATCCCGGGGCTCTGAGCTAGGGACAGAAGAGGTGGAGTCCCCTTCTCCTGCCTGGCATTTTGATGTGCAGGCATTACAGACTCTTGCTCCCAAGAACAGACACCAGCTGTGATACCTCAGTGAAGCAGCGAGGCCTGTGCTGGCTGCCTGGCCTCCCCCTGCCCAGCCTCCCTGGTCTTCCTGGCCTCCGCCGTCCACTCTGTGGGTGTAACCTAGATTTGTCATTGCTGCCCATGGCAACCCCTTCTCAGTCATCATCTGTTGCCCTTCCAGCTTATCTCCCCAACTCCAAACGTTCTTTGAATCCAACGGCTCTGTGAGATACCTACAAGCCGTCAATCCACCACCTTTTCACTATGCTCATGCCGCGAACCCTTATTCCCTCTGTACCTAGCTCAGATTCCAGAGTCCATCCTTATTATCACACACTCATCCTGCTTGCCTCTCTCTCACTCCAGTGTACTCTGTGACAGCCCCCCTCCTGGTTAAACTCAACTCATCACACACGACAGGCCTACATTTGCACAGCTGCTATTTCCTACCCTCTTACAAATAAAAAACCTATCTTGATCCCACATTGCCCTCCAGCCTCTGACCCCTGCCCCTGCTCCCTTTCATAGTAAAATCCCTTGAAAAGAGGCATTTGTCTTCACTATGTCCAATTCTTCCCCTCCCAGTCTCTATTAAATTCGCCCCTGGCAGGATTTCACCTCACCCCCAACTCTGCTGCTGTCACAGCCCCCGGAGACTTCCACGGCTGCATCCAACGGTCATTCTCCGTGTTCATCGTATTTGACCTATCAGCAGCATTTCATAGTGGATCACTCCCTACTTCTTGAAGCACCTTCTTCTTTTGACTTTCAGGATTCCTCTTCTGCAATTAGCCATTCCTCCTCCATCTCCTCCAGGTTTTTCCTGCTTCTTTGTCATCTTACTGATTTCAATATGGTGGAGTACTCCAGGACTCAGTCTTTGGACCTCTTCTCTATCAATACTCCTTTACTGAGCTCATCTCTTCTCGTGGCTTTAAATACCATCTTTGTCCTGGTGACTAGAAGTTTATATTTCTAGCCAAGACCTCTCACCTGAACTCCAGTCTCATATGCTAACTGCCTGTCAGACATATCCACTTGATGGCCAAAAGGCATCTCATATTTAATGTGTCCAAAATTAAGTTCCTGATATTACCTTCAAACTATTCCTCCTACAGTTCTCCTGGCTCAGCAAATTGCAACTGTGTCTTTCCAATTACTCAAGCCAAAAAGCACAGAGCCATTCATATGTCTTCTTTTTACTCTCAGACTCTATATCACAGCCATCAGCAAACTTTGTCGGCTCAGCATTCGATATATATTTGGAAACTGACCACTCTCATCACTCCTTGTACCATGGCCGGAGTTGCCAATGTTTCTGACCTGAATTATTGAAATAGCATCATAAATTAACCTCCCTGCTGCCATCATTTTCCCCTCTCTGGTCAAGTCTCGTTCCCACAGCCAAAGCTCATTTCAAACATGAGATTATGTAGTTAGTTTCTCCTCTAAAAATCTTCTGAAAGTTTTCCATTTCACTCAAAATTTCACTTCAAAATCTAAAATCTTTAAAATAGCTGACAAGGCCCTAAACACAATCTGTTTCTCTGCCTTCTCCTCTGACCTTGTGTCCTACCTGCTCTCCTGCACTCCTGCCACACAGTGGCCTCTTGCTAGTCCTCAAATGTGCCAAGCATGTTCCAGCCTCAGGGCCTTTGCACTTGTTATTTGCTCTGCCTGGAACGCTCCTCCTCCAGACCTCTGCTCTGCCAGTCCCCCAGCTCCAAAAATTGTTTATCTCCAACAGCATTAATGCCACATTCCCAGAGACCCCTGCATTTATAATAATATCCCAACCTACCTCCTCATCCTGTCTTAATATTTTCTGTCCTTCCATTTTTAAAATATTTCCCCTGACAGCTAATCACTAACATGCTGTATTTGTTAATTTATTGTCTGTTCCCCAATAGAATATAATCTCCGTGAGAACAGGACAGGACTTGTTGGCTGTGTAGTCCCCAGTACTTACAGCAGTATCTGGCACATATTACGCACTCAGTAAATATTTCTAAATGAATGGATGAATATAGATGGAAAGGACAGCAAGGGCAGCCTTGAACCATAAAACCTAGACTATCAGTGTCAGAAACCACAATCCGTGGGGAGAAGTATTGCAATAAAAGGGATCACAAAAGAACTGTATGTTGTTTAAGCACTGATTATGAGAAGAAGGGGAAAAACTCATTTTTGTTTATTACCTGGCACTTTTTCCTTTTTGTCATGGCCTATAAAGAGGTGGACGTCAAAAATAAATATAGATTTGACATTACTGGAAAAGTCCTAATATAATTACTTCATGACCAATGCCAGCCTAGTGTTATTTTCAAAAGAAATCAGTTTAACATCTAAAGTGATTTAAGTCTTAATGAAGTCTCATAAAGAGATACCAAAGTGGCATGCATTATACAACATACATCACTCCTAACGATTCTCGTAACTGTCGAAAGTATTATTTTCAGGATTTAAAAACAGAATTCTTACACAAATATGTAGTGAGGATGTCAGTTTTATATTAACTCATTAAAATGATGATGTTAGTTGAAAGAATAAGAGAATATAAT
The DNA here is from genome assembly GCA_008086735.1 of Cheirogaleus medius. NCBI lineage: Eukaryota > Metazoa > Chordata > Mammalia > Primates > Cheirogaleidae > Cheirogaleus > Cheirogaleus medius. The sequence goes on along the minus strand of VBSM01002121.1, from coordinate 14,696,366 downwards.
GTATAATATACAGCGCATACATTAACATATATTCTACAATATACTGTATGAGGGCTGTCCAGAAAGTATCCAGCCATGTAACCATTCTTGTTATATTAACAATGGCTGGAT
>VBSM01002121.1:14603018-14696155 GCA_008086735.1 Cheirogaleus medius | reverse complement strand
GTTTGATTTTTCCTTGCTAATTTTCCTGAGTTCTAAATAAATTCTAGTTATCAGTCCTTTTTCGGATGTGTAGCTTGCGAAAATTTTCTCCCATTTTTGTGGGTTGTCTGTTTGCTGTCTTGACAGTTTCTTTGGCTGTGTGGAAGCTTTTTAATTTGATCAGGTCCCATTTATTTATTTTTGTTGATGCTGTGATTGCCTTTGGGGTCTTCTTCATAAATTCTTTGCCTAGGCCAATGTCTAGAAGAGTATTTCCAACGTTTTCCTCTAGAATTCTAATAGTTTCACACCTAATGTTCAAGTCTGTTACCCAGCATGAGTTGATTTTTGTCTCACTGGCTTTTGGATGGCTGCCTTCTCCCTGTGTCCTCACTTGGCAGACAGAGAGAGCAAGCAAGCTCTCTGTTGCTCTTCTTATAAGGGCACTCATCCCATCATAAGGGCCCCACACTCATGACCTCATATAAACTCAGTTTCCTCTTAAAGATTCCATCTCCAAATACCATCCCATTGAGGGTGAGGGCTTCAACACATGAATGTGTGTGTCAATGTGGGTTGGGGGACATAATTCAGTCCATGGCAATAGGGAAAAACGTTTGCATCTTATAAGTTTTCCGTGAAGTTGAAAGGCTAGCCTTACAGAGTTCCAAATGGTCTAATAAATAATTTGTAGTTAGTAAGTCAATTTTATATACTTCTGAATTCAGATAACCCTTGGGGGATTTATTAGACAGGGTCCTAATAACATGGCAAGGAAGGCACACTTTTTTTTTTTTTTTTTTTTGCTTTTCACAGTTTGGAAAATTTTTCTTAACTTCATCCATTTACTTCTTTATTGACCCATTCAAGATTCAGATTTGTGGGGTCTGAGGCTTACATAATTTGTGAGAAGCGGCACTCTGTAAGAAAAATAATGTAAAATGAACAATGTAAACACGTTACTTGGGTTTGAGAGACTTAGAAGGAGTTTGGGCCAATGAGAACTTCATGGAAAATCCACCTCTGGTCCTTCTTTATAGCAATTTCTATAGCACCCCAAATCTCTCTTCTAAACATTCTATAAAAATCTTTATCTTTCACAGGTTTTCCTTTTCTCCTTTCAACTCTTCTCCAGTCTTTCTTTGTCCATGAATTTCTCCTAATGTAAATAACTTTAATCTCTGTAGGCATCTGCTAGTTCTGGTTTTTGCTGTTCTGTTACCTCTATAACAGGAGACAAAAAAAAGAGTCGTCCTTAGAACCCAGAGTAGAGGAAGACTGTGAATGCAAATATAGTAACATTTGTTCCATCTACATTTACTCTTTAGGAAAAGTCCAAAGGCCTCTTTACACTAAAGCAGAGACATCTAATGAAGCTTAATGTGTACCATCCTCAGGATTTTTTTTGTAATAGTGAACAAGAAGCCTTAAAGAGATGAAAACCGCTATTTATAGAATTTCAGGCAGATAGACTAGAAGAGTGTGATTATTTCAGAGGCATAAAGAATGGCAATATTGATTCTTAGAAAAGCTACCAGGAACACACAGTCTATAGAATATCACTCACTACTCACTGTAGTGTAGACAGTTCATCGCAGCGTCATTGCAGCGTGCCATCTGCTGGGATGGCACGTGGAATTACCTTTGCATCACAACTGCCACCACTTTCCCTGCCATTTGCCTTCTCTTTTGCAGAGCTATTGGTGGCTGTGTAAGTAGTAGGGGATATACTGTGTTTTAATAGCTTGCAGTAAATGTCCTGAGGGCCACTCAACAATAGCATTAGATACCCTCATCATGTGATAGCAATTGAGTTAGTAAACATGGTCCCGGCTCTCTGGAAAAGACCAAAAAAAAAAAAAAGACAGGCAGACAAAATGATTTGCAGAACGTCGACTTCATTCAGAAACTACATTAGATACATAACACACTGAAGCTTTTGGAAAAGGGCAACAAAAGGCATTTCAAAGGCTGGCAGGAGAGGAATTGCCTCCAGATTCTCTTCTTTCTGTTGACTAGTAAGACGCGTGTACCTCTTTATCCATAAGTAAAGATTCTCCAGTGTGCACCCAGTGCTCATCACTGGACCCCGAGCTGTGGAGACTGGGTAGATGTGGCCAGCACCGCCGTGGTCTCCTGCTTGCCTGGCTCTGCCTGCTGCAGGCTCCCCTGCTGAGCTCAGAGCCACATGGAAGCCAGGCCTGCCTTGGTGACTGACTGAATATAGAGCTTGTCAACCAGCTGGGAGACAAGCGTCACATGCTAGGTAAAGGTGGCAGATGAAAGACTGGCGAGATGCTAATGTTATTTCCTCCAGCTGGTAACAAGTCACAAGGAAGCGGCGCTGCCTTGTGCAGCAGACGCTGTGCTCCTGTGCTCTGTGGACACCAAGGCCTCTGTGTGCTGGGGAAGGACAAGCACTTGCCCCTCCATACTGAGGTTGCTAAAGCCATTTTAACTTTCTAGGAGACTCCTTTTCACGGGAGAGAAGGAAAGCATTAGAGATGTCACCTAAGTGACTCTGGGAACACATCTAGTGCTATAATGCATGAAAGGTTATCAGGTACCTGACCTGAAGTGCTCATTAATAGAATGCAAATGTTCTGGAAATAGATTTTCTTTTCCATTCCCTTTAGGGTAGGGATCCCCAACCTATGGTGAGTTGTATAATTATTTCATTATGTATTACAATGTAATAATAATAGAAATAAAGTGCACAATAAATGTAATGCGCTTGAATCATATCGAAACCATCGCCACCTCCCCTCCCCCGGATCCATGGAAAAATTGTCTTCCATGAAAATGGCCCCTGGTGCCAAAAAGGCTGGGGACTCCTGCTGGGGCGTTCAGTTTATTTCTGCTGTGTGCCACTCTGAGTTAGAATACTTTATTATATACCCAGTTTAAAGATACCCTAAATGCCTCCCCAGCTACTATATAAATGAATAAGAACAAAATTCTGTGTTAAAAAGAGCCAGGGACTCTTAAGATCAGCAGAGTCCAGGAGAGTGGAATGTAACAAATGGTGAACTCTGTAGAATTAGGCTTCAGCCAGCTGCTGAGCTTGTTTAATGCCCTCTCTGAGGAACTAGCAAAACAGGAGAGGAGAGAACGAGTCCAGGCCGACCTGATATTTATGAATGCCCTCAGCTCAGCCGAGGTGAAGAGTGAACAGTAATTACCTTAAGAAGCAAGAAGCAGCACTGAACTAATCAGATATGAGGCATGAAGCAGCAGAAAATATGAAGTGAAAAGAAAGACTAGGCATCCTGGTTTTGGATGCTTTTAGTATCTAAACCTACCTTCTTACTCCATTTCTTTTATCTTGAGGAGGAGACAAATTACTATTTATATTCAGACCTCAGATCTCCCATCTCTTTTTAGCAGGCTATACAGGTAAATAGCATAGCTGTTTTCAGGCCGTCTTCCCCAGTTGCTTCCCCTCCCCGCAATCTAGCAAATACCCACATCACCTACCTTTGGTTTGAGATATGGTGACCCAGCACATCCAAGTCTAACTCCTCATCCTCATGTTCTGTGCTCCTCTACAAACACGTAAGCAGATGCACCTAAAGACAAACCATCTAAGGGAAACCTACAGGATCGTCCATTCCTGCCCCTGACCTACAACTTCTCAATAAAGACACAAATTTGAAGCTCCCAAAGCCTAAAGTGTCTTCCTTTTAATCTTGGGAATAAATGTAAACACTTAAAGTAGAAAACATTAGCTAACATGCTGTATTTTTCTTCTTGCTTTGTAAAAATTAATCTTGTTGCTCATTGTCAGATCATTTGCTGGCAGATGCTTTAAGGAAGCCTTAAACATTTAACTTTGGAAATTTCAGGATGAGAGCTGTACAGGGAAAATCGTGTTACAAATAGAGTTGATAGGTGACTTAGTCCGGGATGCTGTAACAGAACACTATAGACTGGGTGGCTTAAACAATAGAAGTTTATTTTTCACAGTTCTGAAGGCTGGGAAGTCTAAGATCAAGGTACCTGCAGATTTGGTGTCTTGGTAAGGGCTCTCTTCTTGGTTTGCAGATGGCTGTCTTCTCATCATATCCTTACTTGGCAGAGAGAGATTATGATCCTCTCTCTCTTCTCTCTTATAAGGACACTAATCCTGTTCATGAAGCTTTCACTCTCATGACCTAATTATCTTCCAAAGGCCCCCCCCTCCAAATACCATCACACTGGGGCCTCAAACACATGAAGCTGGAGGTGGGGGGTGGACACAAACAGTTGCATAGCAGTAGGTGAGTAGTGGCAGTGCAGTACACCAGAGCAAACGCTGGACTTGGTGGTGGTCTCAGTTCTAAAAGTCACTAATTCTTTGAGTGACCTTGAACTCTTTGGTGCCTGTATTTTCTTCTGTGTGAAATGGAATAATATATGTTATGGGGTTGTTTTGAGAGTCAAATGAGGTAATATACATGAAAATGCTTTTATTGTAAGAAGCCATACCATATAAATGTGTTTTTATAGTTGCCTCTTAATATACCACCGGCCTCATCAGTGTCCTCCCCTGTCCCACAACTCTGGCAAGCACCCAGGATGCCATCTATTGGTTTTGGATAACCTGACCAAAGTCTATCAAGTCTAACCTAATTCTCTTTCCCCTAGTCCATTTTCCTCTATATACCCTTAAAAAGATGTACCTGGAAGAAATACAATGTAAAGCAAATTTATAGGATTCTCTACTTTTGCCCCTAACCTACAACATCCTGATAAAGAAAAAACTCAAGGCTGACCTATCATGAAAAACCTATCGTGAAAAAACTCAAGGCTAATCTATTGTTTTTATAAACACAATAAACTATTTTTAGTATTATGCTTTTAAGCAATCTCACCTTAACATTGATGAAATAAAAGCAAAAATTAATTAGAAAATGAGTTACCAAAGAAACATACCTCATTTAGTATTGTTTCCCACACCTATATATAGAAAGGAAGAAAAAAAGTTGGATGAGAATAAGAGCTATTATAAAATTTATTGAACACTTTCTATGAGTAAAGCGCTCTGCTAAGTATTGCCAGATATAAAGTCAAAAGCATGACTCATTCAAATATAAAGTGAGACCATGTCAAAGGTTTTTTAATTCATTAATGAGGGAACCAGCAGGATAGTTCAAAAAGAATTAGAAAAATTGAAGTATTTATAGAGGCTGAAAAACAAAGAATGCTTGAATAATATTTGTAATTTAGTTATAAAATTGATTTGTGTCCTGGAAGGCAATTACTTTGTAACCTTGGAGTGATATATTCAACCCAGAAATCATTTTCATCTCTTCTGTGTTGTTCTTTGACAAGAATCATTTGTATTGATAATAGTTTTCTGTGAGTTAACTTCTACACTTACAGAGTTGTAAAATATCCTAATCAGTAAATAGCAAATCAAACAAAAGTACCTACCTTAAGAATCACATGATTACTCAGGTCTATACACAAGCCCTGCTCAACTATGAAAAGACCTACTAATTTCAAAATCTTGGATAATTGTACTTAGTAGTACTTTATGCATATTATATACAAGAATTTAATATTATTTCATGAGATCTACACAATTCTGAAAAGTGGTTATTATTAATATCCCATTTACCTAGATGAGGAAACAAAATCAAGATCAAGAAATTTGTCCAAATTCAACACAAAAAAAGATTAACTAGATCTATTTATTAATAATTATGAAGTCCTTGCTCCTCTTGCTACAATGTATACATTGACTAAAAGAAAAATGTTTTAAATTTTTTATGGAGATACAGCATTCATACAGTAGTAAAGTGCTTTTTTTGTTGTTGTTTTTGAGATAGGCTCTCACTGTGTTGCCCAGTCCAGAGTGCAGTGTCATCATCATAGCTCACTGCAACCTCAAATTCCTGGGCTCAAGGGATCCTCCCACCTCAGCCTCCCAAGTAGCCAGGAGTACAGTCACACACCACCAAGCCTGGCTAAATTTTTTATGTTTTGTAGAGGCAGAGTCTTGCTAGGTTGCTCAGGCTGGTCTCAAACTCCTGGCCTCAAGTGATCCTCTCATCTTGGCCTCCCAAAGTGCTAGGATTATAGGCATGAGCACTGCGCCTGGCCTGATGACTTTTTTAATGTGTGTGTATGTGTGTATTCTCAGTCAAACACATCACCATGCCCCAGACCAAGATGTAGAACATTTCCAGTCCTCAGAGTTTCTCTCATGCCCTTTTTTACTGAATAGCCACCATCATCACTGTCTCCAGGTAACCATTTTTCTGACATCCATCATCATAAATTAGTTTTGCCTGTTTTTCATAAAAATGAGATCATACAGTATGTATTCTCTTGTATCCAGCATCTTTCTCTCATAATTTCTGTGGCATACATCCATGTTGTTACATGTAACAATATTTTTTTAACTTTTTAGTATTTCAGTATATGAATATACCGTAACTTATTTGTCTATTCTCTTGCTGAAGAACATTTCAGTTATTTCCAATTTTTGGTTGTAATGCATAATGCTATTAAGAACATTTTTATAGCCTTTCTGTGGGTATAAGCAAACATTTGGTTGACTGTATACTCAGGAATGGAATTGTTGGGTTGTAGGTTATATGGATGTTTAGTTTTAGTAGGTACTGTCAAATATTTTTCCAAAGTGTTTTTTACTATTAATAGTTTCCAATCGCACCAGAAGCATATGGGAATTCCACTTGCTTCACATTGTCACCATCACTTGATATTATTGCTCTTTTTAATTTTAACCATTCTGTGATATGAATAGGTATTCTCTGCACTTAAATTTGGTATCTAAGCAGTTATAAAAGAAAGAAATAATTTGATAGTTTCATAAAGCATTAGGTTTAAGAGAGTGAAGGCAAATAATATTAACTCTATCTGGAGTGAATAGGTGGATCTGTGCTTTCCAATTTGGGGTGCTACTTTAATAGGTGAGTGTAACACACTGAAACAAAATTATACCTTTTTGATACATTCCCTTCTGCTCATTTTTTTGGGTACCACAATCTTGATGGCATTTCCCACTCAAATCTATTTGGTAAAAATACTTATTTATACCAAAGAAAGTTTCTTTAAATTTAGCACTGTATAAAAAGACTAAGTCAGGAACCTAATCAATATGTAAATAACTATATATATTTAAATAAATATAACCATAAATATAAAGACATCAAACTACAATTAATACATAGAGATCTAACTTCAGAGTGGTTCCCTCTACTACCGAGATAGCAAATGCATGGTGCTCAATTGATGTTTACGAATGGTATTGACTATGTACCTCTTTCTTTATCTGTTCTGTGTGGGGCTTTTTGTGCTGGTTCCACATTAGACTATTTATCTCAACAAAGGCAGATTTACTAATTTATCAAAAATTTTCAGTCTCTGTTTCTGCAGATACCCTGAATTTAAATTTTAAACAGTCTATAATTATATTTCTAAATCTGTAGTTATTTTTGTTCCTGCTGTACAAACTAATACAATTTAGGATTCTAAGGAAGGCTCCTTTCCTTCAGTGGCCAGACTTCCAATTTTTTCTAGCTTCTCTCTACTATAGTGGGTGATTGTTTGATAAATGGCTGTGATTTTTTGACAGGAAGAGAACAGTTAAATTGCCTGGTTTCCAATCTTCTTTCCATTACTTACAGTGTCGTCTTCAGCAAATCACTCAACCTCCATATACTTCAGTTCCCTCTCTGTAAAATGGGGATAATAATTGCTCCTACCTTAAAGGGTCGAGAATTAAATGAGCTTTTATTTGTAAAGCACTTAGAACAGTGTCTGACACAGTGCAAACAATGTAAACAGTTGTTACTCACTCAAAACTTTCCTCTTTGGATTCCTGTGTGCTCTCTTTGAATGTCCCACCTGAGATCCATACATCCTCTCACACCAGTTTACACACAGTGCTCTTAATCTCAGAAGAGTAAGACACTCAGCAACAGTGACTCACTAGTACACAAAACACCATGGATGAATCTCCGGTACAGTATGCTGAGTCAAAGAAACCAGACTCAAGAGACTACAGATTGTATAATTCCATGTACTTGACATTCTGGAAAAAGCAAAACTGTACAGATAAAAACAGATCAGTAGTTGCCAAGAACTGGAGGTTGGAGGAGGAGTTAACTGTAAAGGGGTGTGTGAATTTGGGGGGTGAGGCAGCTGTTCTATATCTTGAGCATGGTGGTGGTTACATAACTGAGTTTTTCAAACTCACACAACTGTACTTTAAAAACAGTAAATTTTGCTATATGCAAAATTATACCCTTTTTTTAATGAACAAAGAACAAGATATACCACAAAGTTTTTTATTAAAAAAAAAGCTTTACTATTAGTTATTTAATTACACATAAGGAGTCTTAGAATATGTGCTGAACCATTTCTAACTTCAGACTCCAGCCAATTATTATAATTCTAGGAGTAAATCTCTAACAGTCCTGAAAGTTTAGCCAGTTGCATGATGCTCTTGGAGAATTTTTTGTTGTTGTTTGTTTGTTTTTTTGAGACAGGGTCTTTGTTGCTTGGACTAGAGTACAATGGTGTGATCATAGCTCACTGCAACTTCAAACTCCTGGGCTCAAATGATCCTCCTGCCTCAGCCTCCCGAGTAGCGGGGACTACAAGCGTGTGTCACTATATCTGGCTAATTTTTCTATTTTTTGTAGAGATGGGGTCTCACTGTTGCTCAGGCTGGTCTTCAACTCCTGACTTCCTGCCTTGGCCTCCCAAAATGCTAGGATTACAGGCATGAGCCACTGCACCCAGCCAGAGAATTGATCTTTGATTGACTGTCTTACAGTACACATTAGAAATGTGTTGTAGTTGTTTGGTATCAGTTACTTCCATCTGGCAACCAGGGTTCTGTGAAGGACTTAAGAAGGTATAAAAATACCTATAAGAATGGGCAAAGGTGAGTTTCTCACATCAGGTGAAATCACTACATCTGGGTAGCTTCATCTATAGCTGTATGTATGGTAGGAGCTGGGAACCTGGAAGCCTGTACCTCCGTCTGGGAGCGTGACACTATGTCTTCTGCTTTACCTCTAGGACATTTTTTTTAACCCTTATTATTTTATCATTAGGAAACTTTGTTCCTGCACTGTCTGTTGCATCTTTCCATCAGTCATGTCCCCATGACATCTATGAAATGTTCCACACGAAGTCTGTCTTCAGCAGAGAATCAAAAGTAGCTCTGGAGCCCGTTCGGCTGCCTGCTCCCTGTTGGGCATAGTCTTAGTTCTCCACTCTAGATGCAGCCCCCACAGTTGCCCAGTTACCATCTCTTGAGGGACTTTTCCCCTCTATAAACCCCCTCACTTTTATTCTCTCCCTTTCAATGGTTCCCCAATCTCCTCAAGCCCTCTGCATCTTAAGTTTTGCTCCTCGACCTTGTGCCTGACTTATCACTCATTCCATTGCCTCAGGACTTTTCCTGGGTAGAGCTGAAGGTGGCTTTGGACCCAGTGAGTGGAAGGAAGCTACCTCCACTGGGCTTCCCCAGGGCCAAGCAACCAGGAGAATAGTCTGACCTTTCAGACTACTGTAAGTGACTGTCTTTTAGCCCATCTCCTATGCTTACATGCGAAAAGACAACACCCTCCTTTCTTCTATATTAGTAAGTTGGATAAACAAATAATCTACCTTGCAAAATTCTGAGCCCTAAAACCAGGTTCAGTCACACATATGTATAATGACTAAAGCATAATATATTACCTCCCATCACAGCAAACATAGATTAATTAGAGCCCTCACATATCTGGCAACTTTTTTCCAAGAGTAGAGATTACAGTCACACCATTAGGAGTGACCACAAATGTATAATATGAAACCCAAGGTCGGTAAAATACCGTGATCAGTCAACTTAGTAAGTAAGATGGGTAGTTCTATAAAGGTCCGCAATTGATAGGTAAAATCTACCAAATCTGAGACCTGCCATTGAGACTCGTAAGATGGAGAAATGCTCAAGAGAATAGGGGAGAAGAACAAGAACAGCACCACAGGAGCCCCCAGAATTTTAAGCAGCATTTCCCAGAGTCACCCCATGAATCAGCTGCAACAGGCCCCTCTCCAGACTGATTGAGTCAGAGTCTGTGGCAGTGGGCCCAGGAATGCACACTTTAAAATATCTCCCCAGGTGATTCTGGTATGTGAGTAGGAGGTTTGGGAACCCCATGTTTAGAGGCTCCACCAGAAAAAGAGCCTGGCAGTGCTCTGTATTATTCATACAATCCTCACAACAGGCCTACAAGGTTGGTACTATTACTATGCTCATGTTACAGACAAGACTGCGGAAGCACGGGAAAGTCACACAGCCGGGAGGTGGTGCAGCCTGGATCTGAACCCGGGTAATCTGGCTTCAGGTCCACAATAATATTTCAGCACAACTAGTCAATCAAAGGAAATAAAACAAGCAATCAAAACATTAAGGCACACAGAAAGAAGAGAGTAGGAAGAGATGAGAGATAAATGAGAAAATCATTTTATAGGAATTAGGAAATTATCATGAGAAACAGACACGACTTTCAGCAAACAGAGGTAGGTATAGATTCAATGAAATGCTTTTCTTCAGGGCTGTACAATGACAATCATGATCTTAACAACAGCTCTAGACAATGCAGATTCCATCAGGAAAGAAGAAGAAATTGTGTCCAATAGACTATATACGAAAAATACATTAATGTATTTAAGAAAGGTGTTTAACATGATAAGGTATCTGTTCACACACAGCTACCCAGAAAATCCCATCAAGAAAAACAATCTGGCCTCTGAAAATTCTGCTTAATCAAGTTTTTGATTCCCTGTATGTTGTTTTCCTACTGTCTCAAAGGCCTCTTTTTTGTCTAACCTAGATAGCCACCATGATGTCATACTTATTTGCCCTCTCCTGACCTAAGCCATAATGAAATTGAGATCCTTGAAAAATCCTGCTATTCAGAGCCAGGACACTAAAAGCTTATTCAGATATGAGGCTATTGTCCTGATAATATCTAGTCTAGACATAGGGATTCATGAAAGAAGGTACAATTAGAATCTTTTAGTCTGGAGTTGATGTACTAAAATAAATTTTCTAAAATTCCAATTTTAATATGTGCTATTTTGTAGAGACAGAAAGCAAACATCTTCTCTAGGTCTTTACCAGAACAGTTCATTGTATTTCTTCTTTCTACATCCTCTAGAGCCGTCCAAGTCATGCCCACCAATAATTGAACCTGTGATTGGCAGGCAGAATTTCTTTTGCGGCAGCCACAAGGCTCTGCTCATGTAAACAAAAGTACTGAGAAGCCGGGGCACCCAGTGTCCCAGCGCAGGGGTGACTTTTCCCATGGTCCCACCAGAATAGTCACCCAGACCTGTTAAGGGTCCAAAATTTATTTAACAAGTTGGTTGGCCTATGTTGCCAGAGGGATGGCTCATGTGTGACCCTTTTTCATGGAGTACAGTTATTTGCCAGAATTGAAGGGAAAAAAAAAATTCCCCTGGAGAACTCTGCTGCTAATCTTCTTGCCACTGAGGTAGCAGACAGCAAAAGACTCACTGGTGGTGTTATAAACCAGAAGAGACCAACAACCCAATTAAGTTATAATTAGCTGAACTATTTGGGTGTTTTTAATAAATGCATGCCTTACTGTAAATCATAGGGAAGGTCTTCAGGGTAAAGAGAGGGAAGAGATGATGCTTTCATATTAACGCAAATAAATAACTATTGAAGGGTAGATGAAGACACAACCATCTACCTGGTTGTCTTGGGAGGAATTCTGACCTTCTCTTTCTTGCTTTTCTCCCTGTTACCCACTTCCAGGTGTTCCCAGACACTTGTCCATTAAGTGCTATGGAAACTGCTCAAATATTCTGAGTGTGTCCACTCTGCTCTCACTGCCACCCTACTTCCTCCCAATGCCTACCCCACTTTGTCAGAGAGTGGTCTTTCCAAAAGTCAAACCTGATAAAGTCCTCTGATAAAAACCTTTTGTGGCTCCTGGTTTTTCCACATAGATTGAAATGTCATGGCAGGTGCTTCCTCAGCTGACCCAGCCCACTCTTCAGTCCTCAGTGTGTCCCCTCACCATGCACCTGGCCTTTGCTCCCACTATGCCCAATCCTTTGTGGCTCACAGAACAGGCTGTGCTCTACCCACCTCCCGCCTTGAGCAGCCATTGCCTCTCTCTCTTGGCACTCAGACATCATCTGTTTTGCTACCTCTATTCTAAAGACTCTCCTGCTAACCCAGGCAAAGGAAATACATCTTCCCACTGTGCATCCTCTTCTCCTTTCTCTTCCCTCTGCTCCTTCCTACATTGTTTACTTGGCTGTCCCGGCTACTCAGCCAGCTTGCCTGAAGACATTCAACTTGTGAGGTAGAAACATGGACGAATTTTATGTTGCAAATGGCTGGTACCAGCTGTGTTCCCTCATCCACCGTCTTTTCCCTCTGAGCCCCCGCCCTTTAACAACACTTAATGTCATAACTCCTCAGTCCCTTGTGTGTGTCACTACAAGCTGGTCCTGTTAACCATCTCGTATTTGGTTCAGACCTCTCTCCCCACCCAGGGGAGGCTGGACTAGGCTGGGTAGGGGGTGGATGCCACTCTGACACTGTCCCCTACCTACTTAGGTGTCATAGTGGGAAGGAGGAGGAGGATGAGAAGCTTCTTAAGTCCCTGCTGTCTTCATTGGCTTCCATGGTGGTGAAGCTGCTGGCAACTCTGCTGTTTTTCACAGCTAGTGGGAGGAGGGGGTCCTTTCCTCCACTTTGTGTGAAAAAAGAAAGCTTGAGATAAAACTCTTTGTCTTTTTTTTAAAAAAATAGATTTAGGGGGTACAAGTGCAGGTTTGTTACATGGATATATTGTGTGCATAGTGGTGAAGTCTGGGCATTTTATATAACTATCACCCCAATAGTGTACCTTGTACCTATGAGCTAATTCATCATCCATCACCCCCCTCAATCCTCCTACCTCTCTCAGTCACCAGTGTTTATTATTCCACTCTGTATGTCCATGTGTACTCATTATTTAGCTCCCACTTATAAGTGAGAACATGTGGTGTTTGACTTTGTTTCTGTAAATTTGTCTTTTAAAACATTATTTTTTTGTTTTCTCACTATTCTTACTGACATCTTTGTGTAGTCAGATGGAAGCCCTAAAATCTCTACCAAAGAGAACTCAGTCCTAAGAGGGTCCCCTAAGCAGGAGAATCTAATCAGGTTCCTTCCCAGGGGATCTACCGCAACTTCCAGCTGGCCCCCAACTGGAAGGCACCACCCTGCCCCCTTCCCTCCCCAACAATTTTTGCTAAAACAATTTGGAGTCCTTGTGGGTTTTATTGTTAGAGAATTTCACTTGTTAGACAAGGTATAAAAAAATCTTAAATATATGTGCTCATGTGCTTAGGTTGAACATTCTAAAAGATACCTAATTTATTGTGGATTCTATTTTTCTCTTACCTCCCTTAAGAATCTGGTTGCCTAAGGGCTAAATTAGGGTATTAAATGGAACAAATCACTTAAAAATATGTAATTTTAAATCATAACTAAAAATCCATATATCTTTAAATTATAATTAGATCTTAAAGACAATCTGACCCAGCATGTCTCAAAGCATGCTCTGAAGAATTAAGAGATGTTCTGTGAAGCCAGTGCTCAGTAGTCACATAGCTTTGGGAACCACCATATTCTTTAGAACCCCCTCTTAGAGGGTCACTGTAGATAGCAGAATGTCCAAAGCCCTGAGGAGTTCTGTAGCTAATCAACCTGGATACGTTCTTGAATCTAAGATTTTACAAAATTATTTGAGCCCTGAATTCTTTGTCCCAACCTTTTACTCTGTGTAAGACCCATTCACTGATCCAGTCTGGGACTTGCTGGCTTCAGTGATGAGGCAGTGGTGAGTGCTGGAGAGAATATTAAGAAATGGCAGTTACAGGGCCTGCATCCGTCTTCTTTATATTCTGCAGTCCCCTGGGCATGGAGGTTTGTCTCTAACATCACTGCTCTAGCATCTGTAAGACATGGGACACTTTAGTAAGTTTAGTTCCTTGAAGCTCCAACCTTTGACAAAATAGGCGTTAAAAAAATAACCTCATGATTCAGCTGCTGAAAATTAGTAATAGTACAGCACCAGTAGCTCTTTGTGTTTGTCTCAGTAAACCTCTGGAAATTGTGCCTGATGAAGCTTTTAAAACGTATGAAACATTCATCAAAAGGCAGAAAAGCGTTTTTTGGAAAAGAAAGAAACAGATTAATTTTAAACCATTTGACCCTGAGATAGATATAATTATGAAGAAGCAAGATGAATTGTTAATTTTAGTTTTTGTATATATTTGGAGTAACACAAAATATGTTTTACATATTTAATTTTACACGTAAGTGTTCTTCATAGATGTTACTAAACACAGATTACTGAACCAGGCTATGAAAATCATAAAAATCTGGATTAATCAATTTTTGCTATGTGGTCTTTTCTCAGTGTGTTACAAATCAATAAAAAAAGGGAAAACAGCTGCATTTTGTTGTTAATTCTCCAAAGTTATTGAAAAGAAGTAAAAATTCAACATCAACCGAATATTAAATTAGAGCATTTGGAATCTTAATTCTAAAATTATGAAACTATAAAAAGAAGAGCATTCTTAAAAATGTCCACGAGACCTGTTTTTTGTTCTGTGCCCAGTCTAACTAGATTCCATTTCAGCATGCAGGCTGAGCGCTGAAGAGTTGTCCCCACCTGAGAGCGGGTGGCATCTGCCTCCCCGTTGCCATGCCAACTCCGGGCTACAAACGGAGGGATTTCCCCTTCTCCCAGCCTTCCTTCCCCCAACGTGGGAGAGACGCTCTCCTGCCTCAGGCAGAGCACTGTTTCTATTGCAATGGCTTCCTTTCCTCCACTTTTGTGTGAGAAAAGGAAGCTCGAGATGCAATTCTTTGTCGTTTTAAACATTTTTTTTTTTAATTTTGTTTTCTCACTGTTCTTACTGACGTCTTTGTGTGCTGCCCTGGCTGGGATCCCACTGCATTTACATGGCAACCAGGAAATCAGTCACTCAGGGTCGCCATGGTAACCAGAGGGGGGAGGAGAGGAGAAGTCCGTTTTGTCACAGTCAGGCTATGTCGCTTCCTGGAAGCTTACAGAATTTTTAGACAGGTCATTATGAAAACAACAACAACAAAAAAATGCCTGTTGGCAACGAGACAGGCCCGTGTGCTGGCATCAGCAAGGCCGCGGCAGCCTGGGGGGGGAGAGGGGGCATGTGGCAGACCCGGCAGCGAGGCTGGGGCGGGGGCTTCTCCCCCGGGTGGCAGGGAGCTGACAGGGCGCCAGTCTGGAGAGGGAGGTCTGTGAGCTGGAGCACCAGCCTGACTTGCCAGATTCTCTCTGACGCCGCAGGTCTGCGAAGGAGAAGCAGGTACCCCGAGTTGTGTGAGGAGGGCGCCTCCAGGTTAGGGCGGGGGCGCAGCTCTGCCCTCACGCTAAGAGGAGCCCGGCTGCGGAAGTGGGCCGCAGGGTGCTGTCCCAAGAAAAGCGGAAGTGTCTGTTAAGTCATGTTTCCTGTCACATCTGCTTCTGTAGGGTAGTCACATTTCAAACTTAAAAAAAGAAAGTCATGTGAGGTTAACCAGTGAGATTATCTTTTGCAGGCATGCTAATTAGAATCCTCAGCCGTGCAGAATCTTCCACCTATAGGCAGGTTATGGTCTTTTACAACAGACAAGAAGGGCCCTGCACCCTTGGAACAGACTTAGCCTCTGGATTTAGTCTGACCTTTGCAGAGTCCAATTACTAGGAGTTGGTCACACTTCCAACTTGATTATAAAAAGTTACTACGTGATTATAAAAAGTTTTCTAATGGTAATAGTCTAATAGACTGGGACTTGGGAATATTACTCTATGAATGTAGATCCTTTTTTTTTTAATTATTTTTGTAAAATGGGAAATAACCTCTCATCTTCCTTTTTTTTAAACAGCAGAAGTTTACTCTTTTCCTCTTTTGAAGTTGAGATGAGCCAATTCTTGGTTTCCTCCCCTCCTGCCTCCAAACTGGTCCCTCCACTCTCTCATTTCCATCTGAGTAAATAAATCCACCATTCACTCTGGAGTCTTCCTCACATTTACTCTGCTTCCTTCCCATCCAATTCAGCTGCAAAATTCTTATAGCTCTAGTTTCAGAATATATCCTGAATCCAGTCTCTTTTTACCACCTTTACTATCCATCATCCTAGTCCAAACCACCATCATTTTTCTAAATTCTAAAAGCCTCCTGATGGTTCTCCCACTTTCCATTTGGCTGCCTACATCCTGGTCTCACAATGCCAATCCCAATCAGTTCATGTCATACCCCTGTTCAGACCATTTCCCAACCCATCCTTGTGGTTGTACATCTCACCCAGAATACAGCCATGACCCACAAAACTCTAGCAGATATAGCCCTAACTGCCACCCCATCCTCATACCCAGTTTGTGCATTCTACTCTATCCATGCTGACCTCCTTGCTGTTGCTGAATACATCAAGCATTCACTAATCTCAGGGAAGAGTATGTTGCCAAAATATCTCTTCCCTAGATATTAGGAGGCCACTTTCTCTCACTTCCTTCAAATCTCTGTCTGAATGTCATCTCCTACAGGAGTACTTTCATAATAGCCTGGATCTTGATAGGAAATAGAGGGCACACAATTTTTAGGAGAATGAAGGTTCTCCTAAAGGAGAGGTTTGTGCGGGGTTAAGGAAAACAACAGCAAGATCTGATGCCACACCTAGGCTTGAAGGGGTTAGTGCTGTAGGAGTGTAAAGAGAGTTGCAGTCCTGGAGAGCCCCATGAGGAAGGAGCTGTGGTTATTGGGGAAGGAAACCAGGAACAGAGCAGAATGCTAAGGAGTAAACACAGTGGCCTCACTTTCCACCCATTGGCCAAACACAGATGGAACACAGAAGCCAAAGGAGTCGGGGTAATGTAGTATTGGGTACTATATAAGTTATTTATTGTTGCATAACAAATTACCCCCAAAACATAGTAGCCTGAAACAACAAACTCTTATCTTTTACAATTTCTGTGGATCAGGAGTTCGGGATCAGTTTATCTTGATATTTTCAGCCCCTGGTCTTGCTTGAGATTACAGTCAAAATGTCAGTTATTTGAAGGCTTGCCAGGAGTTGGAGGATTCATTTCCAAGGTGGCTCACTTTCATGGCTGGCAAGTTGTTGCTGGTTGTTAGCAGGATCCCTCCACTGTGGGCCACTCCACAGAGCTGCTTGAGTATCCTTACAACATGGCACCTGGCTTCTCTAGAGTGAATGATGGAAGAGGCCAAGGTGAAAGCTACAGTGTTTTTATGACCTAGCCTTGAAAATCATGCAGTGTTGCCTCAGCCACATTCTATTAGTCACACAGATCAGTTCTGAGTCAACGTGGGAAGAGACCACACCAGGTATGAATAGCAGGAACCAAGAATAATCGAGGGCCACCTAGGTGATACAATGGGCACAGAGCAAAGCAAAGAAAAAGAAGAATGAATTGAAAAGGATGATGGAAGGAGTGGGAATCAGAGAAGAACCAGCACCCTTCCTTGGCCATTCTACTTAAAATATTGTGTGCATTCCTGCCATTCTGATCCCCTTCACTCTATTTTATTTATCTTCACAAAACTTAATGCTACCTGACATATATTTATCTGTTAACTATTTTATTTTTGTATTTCTCCAATATCCTTAAACTCCAAGAGTAAGAAACTTGGGCTATTTTGTTTCCTGCTGGCGCCTAGTAAAAGCTTCCAGTAAATAATTGTGTATTTGAATACATAAGTTATACCCAATTTTAGATAAAAAATAAATGCTTTTACATGATCAATTTCAGTAATATCTGTACCCTTTTTAAAGCAAAAGGTTACTTCTCCCTCTCCCCCAAGAACAATACTATTCAATGAATTAGAATTTTGCTTCCGGGAGCTATGCAGACAACATAGTTGCCTCTTGGTCCTTTTTCCCTCTCTGGCTTCAGTTATTTTTATTTGGCTGTTCCTTTGAGATTTTATTTTTGCTTTTTGTTTTTTTGTCTCCCCCTTAATTTTAGAAGCAAGTTTTCATAATTCTCTCTCTTAAAATAAATTAAATTGCCTCTTGTTTGTGTGGCTCTCATTTATGTTCTCTTTTCAGAGACTTATTTAAAAAATAGCTGTCGAGAAAAATAAACCCTTCCTTCCTAATCTTCTCCCTTATTCCTCTTCTGTTTATTTCTGAAATCTGCCAAGGGCCCCTTCGAACTTTTCTTGTCTTCTGTGATACATGTGGGGCCAAAAATATCGCTGACCTATGGTTACTGATGGTCAGAGGAAGAGAAGAGGACCTCAAGCAGAAAAACATTTCTTCTGGGCACTGGGAAAAGTAAACAGTGTTATCTCACTGGATTGATTATAAGAAGGAGGAACATCCACACTCAAATCTGGAGTGGGTGGAAGGATGATATTTCTCCTCCAGAGAGTGCATTATAAATCAACACCTTTCTAGATACCACGTAGGAGAAACCAGTCCCTTATGTTATGAAGCAGGTTCCCTTGGAGTAGGGAAGACAATCTCACTGTCAAAAGACATAACTTGATGCTACATGTTAATTTTTGTCATTCTACATGAAGTCTATGTAGAAGTCTTCATCATAAACCCTTTGGGCAATGAGATGCCCCTAGTTTTACTCTCCATAACAGAGTCAGCAGCTTTTGACTCTTATGGATGCTAAACCTAATCATTTACTTATAAATAGGAATAGTGAGTTTGTTAGTCCTGTGAAATTCATTCATTTAACAAAGATTTAATGAGTGCTTACTATGTACCAGGTACCATCAAGACCCTGGATAATCAAGATAAGCACATAGTTATCTTCCTAGAAATTTAAGGGTAGAAAAGTGTTTTTACTTTCTCATCTGATGATTGTCATAGATAGTATGTCTTTGAAGATTTTCCTTAAACTATGTTCCAGAGTAAAATGGGAATCTGTCTCACTGATAATTAGATTAAGCAACTCCATTCATTCTCAACATTTTAATTTCTTCCTTGAAATCTTATTTTTTTCTAATGCTATGTTAGCTATGAGCGTGAACAACTTTTTTCTCTCTTGGCTATATTGTTATTGCTGCCACTTTCTTCAGATATAAAACCATTGATGTGTATAATCCTTAAATAAGGATGCAGGTGATATAGTTTTCCCACTCATAATCAGCTTTGTACCAGGTGTGTTTATAGGATTTTGGCAGGGTTTATTTAGTCATATTTATGCTGTCAATTTTCAGTTAATACAAATCTACTTTCTAGATGCCAAAATTGGGGGATGAGAGTGAAGCATGTACATACTTTAATAGTGAACACATTACTTGGCTGTGGTCTGGGTGAATTTCAGTATTCTGAACTGGGAGAGAATCAATGATAATAATGGGTCTTGGGCATGTAACCCACTCTTTTCATGTGAAAAAAAACCACAAAGGACAATGTATAATTCACAAATTTGCTGTTCTAACAAGATACTATAGGATTTATTCATGTTTTAAAAATGACAGATCTACAGATCTTTGGCTTATAGTCTTCCTCCTAAGATGAATCTCTGTACCTTGCTTGTCATGCTTTTACCTTTATTCACATACAAGGAATATTTATTGCACACCTACTATGTCCTATGCACTGAGCACTGTGCAAGATACTAGAGATACAGTACTGAGTGAGACATTTCCTATGTATCCTAGGAGTTCACATATGGTAGAAGATAGAGAAAGGTAAACACACAATGAAATATAATGTGATAAGAGCTATAACCACAATAAACGAGTGGTGATTTGTGGAGGAGGGGATCCCTAACCCAGAGGTTTTCTTTTAGAAAACTGTACAAGTAAAAAGAGTATTATAATTTGCTAAGGAATCTTATTTATAAATTATTTTTGTGAAGTCAATAATTTGAGAGTTCCAAAATTGCCGTATGCCACAATTCTTCTCTGTTGAAATTTCCCTGTGTAATCATACAAGTAATAGTAAAAGAATGTTGAATAATTTCTTAAGTAACTGAAATCATTTTAGCAACATTTCATGGGAAGTTATATGAAATGTTTTGCATTACTGAACTTGTACCTTCAAAGTTCACAGATTTGCAAGAAGAACAATCAATTGACAACACTTTCCTTTATAAGAGGAACATATAGAGTGGGACTTCATTATCATTTAATAAAGAATGGATTTGTCCTATTGGTTTAATATTATTACTTGGTTGGTAACTTCAAGGTCTTTCCTTTTTCAAAATCAATGTCTCGTTTTCCTCCTTGCCACATCCTCTTCTCATTTTTTGATTTCTTTCTTTTCTTTTCTTTTTTTTTTTTTTTTTTGAGACAGAGTCTCAAGGTCTCACTCTGTCACCCAGGCTAGAATGCAGTAGCCTGGTGATCATAGCTCATTGCAGCCTTGAACTCCTGGGCTCAAGTGATCTTCCTGCCTCCCCAGTAGCTGGGACTATAGGCATGTACCACCATGCCTGACTCAATCTTTTTTATTTTTTGTAGAGACAGGGTCTCACTATATTGCCCAGGCTGGCCTTGAACTCCTGGGCTCAAGCAATCCTCCCACCTCAGCCTACCAAAGTGCTGGGATTACAGGCATGAGCCACTATGCCCAGCCTCGTTTATTTTTATTTCTGATGACATTTTTGGTAATAGTTTAAGCAGTGTTGGTGATTGTTTGCTCATTGTCTTAGAATTTTAGCTGATTTCATAAAATTTATGTTCTTGTTCAGAATGGTCAGCAGTACTCATAACTCTCTTCCATGGGCCCTAATTGTTTATATTCAGTTAAAGTTAACAAACATGTTCTGAACATGTGTCACAAATACGCCAGGTGCTGTGCAAGGTGCTGAATATGTAGCGATGTGAGACCTAGCCCTTGCCCTCTGGGAGTGGTCAGTCTAGTATTAGTGTCTAGTGGACGCTGATAGAAGAGACACATTCCCCAGCCAACACTTAACATCACAATTCTCTCCTCAACTCCCGTGGTTCTGTTTCTGAAATTCTATCATAGGAAAATTGAAAATGAGAATCTTCAAACTTAGGTGAACAATCGAGCTGAGGGAACCAAGGAAGGTCATAAGTAAATTTATGAAAACCCTTAACAGTAGGGAAATCAATAAAGACACAATGACAAAATGCCTTCAAATATCTCTTTTAATTCCCCAGCCTCTTTTGCCAACCTATTTACTGTCAAAATAGATCACACTGTCTGGTCCACATTTTTGGCACAGAAAAATTAAGTCTTGCATTTCTGCCTTGCTTGACAATTGTTGGCATTATTATGGTATAGCCTTTCTTTCAAGACAGTTCAAAATGATTTACTAGTGTGGTATTAATCTCACTGATTCGTATTTAAAGGATTATTTTTCCAAGGGCTTTGCTAGTACACAATGTTCTCTAACCTCTGTCACACTTTGTTGCTGACTCCCTCTTCTTGATCCTTTTGCTTGTTTTCCTGTTGTCTCTAAATTTCTGTATCTATCTTCAGGGATTTTTTAGAGGGGACAAGTTCTATTCTGCAGAATTACTGTTTCTGTTTTTATGGAAATAATGCATTTGGCTTAAACGTCATCTGACCCCAGTCAATAGCCCAGCTCCAGCTTCTTTTGGCGGAGGTAGGGTTTGGAACTTATTTATTTATTTTTGAGACAGGTTCTCACTCTGTTGCTCAGGCTGATCTTGAACTGCTGGGCACAAGTGATCCTCCCGTCTCAGCCTCTCGAGTAGTTGGGACTACAGGCGCACGCCACCACGCCCCACATGGAACATTTTCTACATGCAGGAAGACCAGAGCTTCAGACACAGAGCAGGCTGTTCCTGCTTGGGGACTTGTAGCCACGGAGTTCTTCTGTTAGCTGGTCAAACTCCCTCAGGGCATGACTGTTTGAATCCAAATCAAGGCTTCCATGGCTCTTTCTTCTCTACTTCCAGCTCTGATTCTGCCTCCCTGCTCATCTCCTGCCTTGTCCCTGCTGTGTCCCTCTGTGCCCCTTGCCCTGTTCCACAAGACCCAATGCTCCTGGTCAGCATTCTTCCAGTTCCCCCCACCCCAACTTCCCTCTACCCTTGGCCTCCTCACCCTTCCCCTTCCTCTGCCCACCAGCACTTAGATTTATTTTCTCATGGGGTGTTAGGAAAGCAAATTTCTTGAACTCGTTCATCGCTGAAAATTTCCCCAGGGATGTATGTATGCAACACATGCACATTTACATAGATGTGTGTGACATTTCAGGCAATATCAGTGAAGAATCTGGGGGGCTTCACACTACTCCACTTAATCCCCTAGTTAGCCCTGCCCAGAGCAAAAGGACAGGAGAATAAGGGTCTAACATTTCTCTCTGAAGGAAGAGTTGGCTGTCATTCTTTCTGTCCCTTGTCCTACTAGCTTTTGTGCTGGGCCATGAGACAGAGATTGGCATTTTTCCTTAGTGAAAATCAGCCACGCTCTCTCAAGAAAGATTAGTTCTGCCCACCCTACCCTCTGACTCTCTTTAAACCAAATATGATTCAGTCTTCTTGGCTCCTAAGAGCTGAAGGTTGGCTCAGATGTCTGTGGGGAGGGAATGACCCTGTGACACATAGATCAGATCGTGATTATGCCTTTTAGAAGAACTCTTTAAAGGGGCTTCTATTCCCTTTAACTGATCCAAGAAATGCCTGGAATTCTGTTTTTTTCTGTGATAAAATAATAGCTCAATAATTCACTTATTCTTGATTACTATTCAGCCTAACAAACCATTAAACATATCATTGGTATATGAGTGGACACGATTTATTACTACATGAATTCACCCTCTTGTTCCCATTCCACTCTTCTTCCTTCCCTGCAGCCCACATATGTACCCCAGGGGTGACTTTGCTGGCACAGTTGATGGCTCCTTTCTGATATAATAGGATAAGAAAAGGGAGATAGCCCAAAACTGAGACATGGAAGGAAAAGTAGGGAGGGCTTAGCCAGAGAAGGCAAGTCAACTAAAATAATAGAGAACTAGCTGGGCATGGCGGGCAGGAGAGAAGAAGAGATGAACAGTATTGCAAAGAGATTAGAGTTTGGGGATTTGGCATATGAGATGTTCTGGGACAGTGGTGAGGTGGCCAAGATTGGACAGTGCAGAAGGGAATGTGACAAGTGTCTGTGGTTTATACATTGATCACTTTATACTTCCTACAGAGATGCAAGTAAAAGAATAGCTTTCTTTTGTATTTTACAATTCTTTTTAAAATTTATTTTTTAAGTTACTTTTTTGTTGCCAGACTATACTCCTTTATAAGCAGTTCAGTGCAGAAATGGAACCAGGAGTTGTCCCAGAATTTTTTAGGGTTGCCCATATAACAAATATTCAGAATTTGGTGTGCACATAGCATGGTTTTCTGCAGGCAATTTGCAAAAAAAATTAGAAGGATTATTGTTTCTTACCCCATGACCAACTTCTCATTTTAGAGACTTCTTTTTTCTCCCCTCCCCAGGCATCCAAAGGAAAACAAAAGCAATTTTGGAATTTCTGCCAGTGATGCCTTTTCATTATACAAACATCTATTAACTACCTGCTATGTGACAAGCAAAGATGAATAGGACATGGCCCTCACCTTAAGAGGCCCAAATGCTACTGGGTGAGATGCGCTGCTAACAAGTCATGAAAACCATGCAATGAGTGCTGAAATGGAGGTAGAGGGTCTGTGAGTTTTATGTGTGCTCACAGAGGAGCTCACTGGCTCTGCTTACGTGGTCTGGGAAGGCTTCTGAGAAAAGCTGGGTCTTAAAGGGCAAGTAAGGGGTTACTACCAGACAAAATGGAGGAAGGGATAGGGCATTTTCTGGCAACAGGAATAGCATGGTCAAGATGCAGAGGAGAAATGAACACAGCCCTATCAAGACCCTGCAGTGAAGGTGGGCGTGAGGTCGCAGCAGGCAGTAAAGTGAGAGTGTGGATGGGCGACATCTCAGAAGGCTCTGTACGCCATGCAAAGGAATGAAGGCCTGTATCCTAAGGTATTAACGACAGGTAGAGAAAAATCTTAAAATCTAGTATTTAGCTTCGAAGAGAGTTTTTTTGGCACCTCCCAGCAATGGCCAGATTCTCCTACTGTGAGGGCCAGAGATAAAGAACTGGTTAGAAGGCAGCAGCCCAAATTTCTAGCCATCTTATCATTTGAAAGAGGTTTTCCTATGTAGGCTTAAATATAAGTACCAACCATTCTGATGGTTGAGGCAGAGCTAGGGGGAGAGGGGAGAGGAGGAAGGAGAGAAAGAGAGAGAGAGAGATCTACAGTATTTGAATCTAGAGTTAATGCTAGAATCTACTGGTCTAAAATTAACCAAAAACTTGTTTCCATAATCTTTCCAACCATTAATAACATGCTTCTTATTTTTCTTCAACTTGGTGTCATGTATATGTAAATTTACATTTAAAAGCTCATGATAACCATTGGCACCAGGTTTCCTGATTTGGAGGTAAACTCACATGTGGTTGGCTCTATGACCAATTCTCTCCCACTACTATAATTCTATTTGCTGGTGGTTCAAATGTAGTTCCTCATTTTAAATCTCAAAACAACCCATTTTATAATTTTCAGGTGCTAGTGAGTTATTATAACATCTGGGTCTTTTTGATGATAGATTTCCAAGAAAAAATAAGCAAACTCTGCTCCTGGAACATGAAATCAAATCAAAGGGTATCCTGGGACTGTCTCAGAACATTTCATAGAAATTAAATTCTGTATCTTCCAGGTTAATGTGCTGTGGTCCCCAAGGTGTGTTAGAAAGTCTCACCTGCTGAGTTACTCTGCATCAGCCCAAGATTTCTAACATTTCCTGTCTGTTTACTTACTGGAGGATTAAGGCAAGACTGGATTAAAAAGGTAGAGGTGGGGAATTAACTCTGTTGCCTGGGAAGATTTGCTTTCCAGGCACTGATTCCTAAGGAGAAGCTTTTAAACTCAACGGTGTTGCTTGGACACTAGAACAAGGATTCCCCTACCCCCATCCCATGTTTAATCTGTAGCTTCTCCAAAGTAATTTGTGTTGGTATTGGGGGGAGGATGACTCACAAATTGAATAAATCATTAAGAGCATCAAGGCTTAGTCATGACTGTGCTGTAAGTGAGGGGTTAGAAGACCAAGTACTGGTCCTGGTCTGGCTGCTGACTGCCCAAGTCACTTGCTGTCTCTGAGCTCCAATGTCCTCTAAAAATAATAAGAGCTAATATGTGTTGAGTACTTCCTATGCTCCTGGAACTGTTATTAGCATTTTGTGTACCATCTCATTTAATCCTCAGATTTCCACTGTGGAGAATGACTATAATCATCTCCATTTTGCAGATGGGGAAATTGAGGCACATAGAAGTTAAATAGTTTGCCCAAGTTCATACAGTCAGTAATGGCAGCTTGGATTCAAACGCTGACAGCCAGACTGCCTGCAATCTCTACCCTTATCCGTGACACTACACTACCTCCTAAAATGAAGGGAAGAGACTAGAGGACCCTGAGGGTCCTTTCCACCCTACCAGTGTGTGGGGGGTGGGGGAGGCAGGCCTTCAGTTTCTGGGCTGCGAAATGCAGTGTTCAGCACCTCTTCATTCTTTCCCATCTATGAGAATCTTGTAGGAGTATGTCTTTACCATTAGGCCTCTAAGGTAGCATTGCGGGACTTGGTTTAGTTCCTATGCCCCACAAGAATACTTATCAGGGTCATTCTTTTCTGAGCATGTGGGTTAAGTAAGATCTCAGTGGTAGTGGGACCTTGGAGAAATGAAGCATCTGGAATGTTGGCCACAGAGAAAAAATGCTGCAGTGAGAGGCTGCAAGCTGCAAGCTCTCAGGTAGCTGATTTGATAGGGACCTCAGTAAATCAGGAGGAATAGTTGAGGCTGGTGCTGGATCTCAGGGCCAGAACCTGGCCAGGGGCTGTTGGCCCAAAAGAACGGCGGCAGCAGCAGCAGCAGCAGCAGCAAGAACAACAGACCAAGTCCAGGCTGAGAAAGCAGGCTGAGTGCCAGGAAGGGGCCCACTGAGCGGCCTGTGGGGGCTGTGGCAGTGGTGAGGGCTGGGGAACGAACGAGAAAGGGAAGGAAGGAACAGGCAGCATCGGAGGGACTTGAACAAAGGGGTAGAGGGGATTATAGTCAAATCACTGTCAGCAGCCCAGGAGCAGACAAAACCACTGGAGTAAGCCCTCAAATGGAAATGAGAGGGAAAAGAAGCAAGCTGCTAACAGCTACCAAGAAGAGGAGGAAGTGGGAGATGCGCTGCTTCCTGTAGAAAGAACGTTGACTGAAGACAAAGCTGGGTGGGGACTAGTCCTTGGGCTGCAGCCGCCGCCGCTGCTGCTACACATACACACAACGCTGCCGCCGCGCTCCTTGGGCAACTCCTACTACTGCTGGGCTGGGCTGGGCTGGGCTGCGCCGGAGCTCGCCTGCACACAGCGGCTCTGGAGAGGGGAAAAGCCACTCTCCTCTGACCAAGCCTCAGGAGCTCAGGTAAAGGAAACGTTTTCCATGTTACGCCTTTTTAATTGAGAAAGATGACCATCGCCTGTGGTTTTAGGGGTCGATTTCTAAGAGAAGATAGGGACGTGGCTAACAGGATTGGGGGAAATGATTAGGATGGGTTCTTGTGGAAGGGTCTTTGCGAATGACCAAATTTACGACACATTTGCTTTTTTAAAAAATCAGTGCTGAGCTTTGGTGACTCGCCAGGACAACACACTAAATGCAAGAAGCTGTTTGCATAGTTCTCTTGGAAGAAAACCAGGGCTGAGTCCAAATCCATTAGGGCTGTGAAGCTGTGGTCTGATCATCCGAGCGTGGCAGTTCCCTGGTTTTAGGGGTGTAAGTGTAAAATGTTAATTACATTCTTTCTTACACATTGCACTGGGGTGTCTCCTGGTTTGCAACATAAAGGCTGTAATTTGGCTTCTAAGGAGGTTAAATACTTTTGTACTCAGATTTTGCCAACAAAGGCTGGAATTGCGTATGTGAGGGGCAGTATTTACCATTAAAAAACGGTGTCTTCCTCCCTCAGCTCTATGCAGCTGCTTTCAGGATAACCTCAGAAACAGCTACCATTTGCCAGTAGGTCTTATCCTAAAGTTGCATCCTCCTTCAAAGGAGCGTGGCGGGTTTAGGGAGGGTAACTTGTCCAGAACGAGATACTGGTGTATATATGGGTTTTGTTTAAATGGATTTTATTTATCTCTAGGTCGAGGTGGATGTTAACCTCGGTAAGGGACAAAATATAAAAGTGCAGCTGGGGTGTTTCCTTACCTGTATGTATATGCTATAGATAGACTGAAGTAGTAAAATCAGAACATGATTTTTATTCTTTGATTTTCTTGAGCAATGGATGTTCTTAATAAGAGCCCGGGACCGTGACTTGTTCATATTTATGAATGATATGTGAAAGTGCAATAAATAGGTCTAATGGATTAGAACTGAGATTGGGAAATTCGTTTGACAGGATATGTAAGAGAAAGAGTTTAATACCCTAGTGTAGAATGATTTTTAAAATTAAGCTTTTTATCTTCAACAGAAAGTACAGTTAAGCAATACATAGTCATTGATAAAGATTTTTTTCATGAGTTTTTATAATGAAAGGAGATAGTTTTTCGAAAGAAAGAGGGAAAAAACTGCTTATAGTGGAGTAAAAATAATACAAATGTCCTATTTTGACACTCATAAATTTTTAAAATACAGGTTTTTAAACGCCATGTCTGCCAGCTGAGAGTATATGTATATACCTCCTCCTTTATCACCATTCTCAGTTGTGAAGAGCTATAGAGTATTTTTTTTAATGCTATCTTTATGAAATTGACTTGGCTTCTCAAAATGTGTGGGGTAGCAGCACATTTTCAGAGCTAGGAAGCTTTTATAGATACTAGAGAAAAAATGTCTGTTTCTCTGTGGTTATTTTCATTAAAGTAAACCTGCATCATGACAAAGTATTGCTGGTGTGGAAACCATGAAGCTCCTCTGAAGGATTCATTGAATTTAATCAAACCTATGGGCAAAACAAGTCACGCTAGGCTTTCACAGTTCCACTTCCTATTTGCATCCGAAAGTAAAATATGTAAAGATAATCTTCCCAGAGAGGAGACCTGGAGTAGGTCTTCTCTAGAATGCTCCTGATGGAGTTCTGTGATCAAGCTGCATGATACTAAATGAAGAAAAAAGTTGGGCATCTGGGCTGTATGAATGAGGACAGGGCTTACTCTCTGGCACTTAACTCATCTACAGGCTGTATTCACTAGATAATGCCAACACCCTGCTTTGTTTGGGGACGTGTAGACAATCTGCCTTACTCTTCTGTGTGTGTTTCACACCAGAGTAAGAAAATGAAACCTCGCCCAATAGGCATAGTAGAGTCTAGAGGGTCCCCTGCCATCTTTCTGAAAACAACTAAGAGGTGCCTATTTTCTGCACAGCACAAAACGTTTTCTTGATTGTTAAATTCCAGCTTTAAGCAGAACATTAGTGAGTAACAACAGATTAGTAACTGTGATGGTAGAGTGTTTAGAAAATAGAGAATATGCTCCTACGCTGTAAAACGAGACTAGTTCCACTTATTCTGGCCATATGGAATATTGAAAGACATAATGCTTTTGCTCAGGGTATTCAGTGGCTTTTGAGGGAGATGACCAACACTGAAATTTTAATTGTATGTTTTTTGGTTTTTTTTTCTGCCATATGGCCAGTGGCTGAATGGAAACATGACTCCATTATTTCATGGTCAGCCCTGAGTCTCATATGGTGGGCATGTGGTGAATGTGCTTGGTTGACTGACTTTTTTAGCCTACTTCAAAAGGCAGGCCCAACTTTTAAGTCTAAAAGCTGTGTAGTCAAAGTAGAAAGCCTGTTCATGAAAGATTTCTGTGGGAGAAGAAAAGAACACCATGGAGTGAAAAGAACACAGGCTGTGGAGCCAGGCAGATCTGTCTTTGGATCCTGCCACTGATTCTTACTACTTGACCTGGAACGTTAGCTTATGAACCTTCATTTCTTCATTGTAAAGAAGAGTGGGTAGTACATAATAAGGCTTTGTTTTCGCTTTTGTGTGTGGATGAGTGAGCGCCTGCTGTATATAAGAAGGTACTCAAATACCATTTTGTTTTTGGTGGTGGTGGCACAAGGATGAGTTAACATATTCTTGACCTTTGCCACTGCCTCAAAGGTTTAAGGAGACTTCTTTGTTGTGATAAAATATACATAAAATAAAATTGCCCATTGTAACCATCTTTAAGTGTACAGTTCTGTGGTATTACGGATATTCACATTGTGTGCTGCTGTCACCGCCACCCATCCACAGAACTCTTTTTATCTTTCAAAACAGAAACTCTGTACCTATCAAACAATAACTCCCCGTCCCCGCTTCTCCCAGCCCCTCGCAATCACCGTTTCTGTCTATACGTTGGACTAAGTACCTCACGTAAGTGGAATCATATGGTATTTGTCCTTTGGTGACTGGCATAATTTGCTTAGCATAATGTCTTTAAGATTCATCCATGTTGTCGCACGTGTCAGAATTTCCTCTTTTTTAAGGCTGAATAATAATTCCGTTATATGTATATAGCACACTTTATTTGTCCTTCGATAGACACTTGGGCCACCTTTTGGCTATTGTGAATAATGCTGCCGTGAACATGGATATACAAATATCTGTTAGAGTCCCTCCTTTCACTTGTTTTGGGTACCCAGAAGTGGAATTGCTGGAACATAGTAATTATATGTTTAATTTTTTGAGAAGCTGCCATTCTGTTTTCCACAGCAGCTGCACCATTTTACATTCCCACCAGCAGGGAGCAAGGGTTCCAATTTCTCCACATCCTCACCAGTCCTTACTTTTTGGGTTTTTTTTTGTTTGTTTTTGATAATAGCATCCTAAGTGGTATCTCCTTGTGGTTTTGGTTTGCATTTCCCTAACGATTAGTGATATTGAGCATCTTTTCTTGTGCTTATTGACCATTTGTATATCTTCTTTGGAGAAACGTCTATTTAAGTTCTTTGCCGATTTTTAATCAGATTGTTGTTATTGAGGAGACATTTTAAAATGGTGGGATCTCTTAACATAATGTATTATTAGATTGTGATTATAGTATTTGTATTTAATCTCCTGTGTACTACAGTATTATCCCTGCCCAAATTAAATACTTCTCTTGAAAGTAACTTTTAAAATCAAAGGACAGAGTAAGAAAATATGTGTAGCTCCTGCTAATTGGTGATGTCAAGAACCTGGCAGTGAAATTCAAACCTTTCTTGTAGACAGTTACATGAGTGACCCTGCTGGTTAAGTCATGGACCAGCCTACTACCAAGAAAGCCCTGGAAGGCGTTGCTTCAGTGCCTCTCTGGTTCCCACTCATGAACTGAAGTTTCTCAGGATGAGAAAAATGCTCAGTAGGTAGCAGAGTCAGAAAAAGAGAGGAGAAACTAAAATACTACAGTGCTCCTAAGCCCTTTATGATGGAAAGAATTAACCCATGGAGAGGGGCTGTAGTAGTTAAACAATACAATAGGTTTCTGAGACAAGTTTCTACTAATGAAATGGGATTCTAATCTAAGTTTCTTTCACTTTTAAAAATAAAGAATCCTTCTGTTTCATTTTCCGCTGCAGATTTCACACCTAATCCTGAAACCGGTGAGACAGGGTATGGACAGAGCAGAGGAAAGCTGGGCAGAAAGATTAGGGAGAGACTGTTGAATAGCAGCAATAGCTGAGCTTTATGGTGTGGGTGCAGACATTGACCTTAAATGGTCTGAAGAGCTCCTGAATGATTAATGTTAAGTTTCTGTAATGTATTCTGTGCCTGTGTTGGGAGGGAGGTTGTGAGTAATGACTCCCAACTTTATTTAATTTGCAAATCTATTCATTCTAAAATGACTGGGAGAATCCAAGTGCCTGGCTTCACTAGATCTGGGTGGGAGAGCAGAGTTACAGAGCTGCGTTAAGACTTAGTCCTGCTGCCATTCCAGCAAAGGTGATGGATATGTTAATTAGACTGGTTTGGTTATCCCATAATATATACATGTCAAAACATCACATTGTACCCCATAAGTATATATAATTATTATTTGTCAATTAAAAATGCCCCCCCTCCCCCAAAAAGAGTTAGTCTCTGGTCTGGGACATGGTAGAATGATAGAGCTGAAAATGACCTAGGGCAACCCAGCCTATATCAATCCCCCATGATGGAGAATGCACAGGCCTGGAATTTAGTGTTGCACAGTTGATTAATGCCTCATCTCCCAATTCAAACTCCATTTCTCTTCCCTCCATTTTAGGGCTAAGGCTTTATGCTTTGCTGCTTTTAAAATTGTAAGACCAAAATTTTTTTTTTTTTTAAAAAAAGAGGGACTATTTAAATTTGATACCCTATGTAAATATGGAGTTTCTGTCCATATTTATTCAAGTGTAAAAGATGCCACTGTGGAACCGAGATTCAAATTTTCAGGTAAGAGTATTAGAGATATATGTGGTTCCTTAAAAACTCTTATGTCAAAGAAAACAAGTTGTATGTATTGGGAGTCAGTGTTCAGGCAATCCCTAGAGGACTTTATTAAACATTGAAAAAGAGGGAGCTTATTTCTCAAACTTTAGTGATAATATGTTTCTTAGAAGTGGTACTATCCTGATCAGCCCTTTTATCTCTTTTCAAATATGCGTAAACAGTCAAGCTCTCAGGAAAGGCTTTGAAAAGCCAAACCAGTCTCTTGGTCCCTTCCTGCCTGTCCCTGGTCTTCCCCCCATTCCCTCAACCTGGTTATGGGTGAGGCTCTCCCCCATCCTCTTCCCTGGGTGCCCAGCACTCAGAGGTGGGGGAGAGGGGCTGGAAACTGGGCTGGTTGGTTCTACTCTAGATGCGTTGTATCTCAGCAGGGCCTTTGCTATTCTTTGAAAATCTTTTCCTTCTTTCTTTATTTCACTTTTCATACTCCCCTGAGCATTTTCAATGGAAACCATTCAACCCAAGTTCCCACTCCCTTTATTCATTGTAAGGGGCCTCACCCTCTCTTTTTCCGAGAAGGCATATAGTACAGGCTTCCTCAATCTCATCCCTTACCACCTCAAAATTTCTCTCTGTCTCATTTGTCTTAGTCCATTCAAACTGCTATAACAAATTACCATAGACTAGATAACTTATAAACAACAGAAAGTTATTTCTTATAGTTCTGGAGGCTGGAAAGTCCAAGATCAAATGCCAGCAGATTTGATGTCTGGTGAGGGCCTGTTCCTCATAGATGGAGCCTCCTATGAGTCCTTACATGGCAGAAGGGGCCAGCTAGCTCCCTCAAGCCTCTTTTGTAAGGGCACTAATCCCATTCATGAGGGCTCCATCCTCATGACCTAATCACCTCCCAAAGGCCCCACATCCCAATACCATTGCATTGGGTTCCAACATACGAATTTTGGGGAACACAAATATTCAGACCATAGCATCATTCATTTTCTTCTTCCTTTTTAGGTCAAATTAGCATAACCTTTCCTTCAAGACAAGAATAAACCCTCTACATGGACTATAGATCCCATTCCCTTTTGTTTTCTAAGAGATCATGTTCTGACAATAGTTCTGTTTCTTTCCTACATATTTAGTTTCTTCTTATTGGTCCTTTCCTCTTTGTCTGTAAACTTGCTTAGTTTTTCCATACATGCATAATGTAATTAAAAAATAAATAAAACAAACCTGCTGCCAACAAAGCTTCTCCTTGACTCTACTAACCTTGTTATCCTCCAGCCTCTCTGAAGGCTCCAACTTCTCTAGTAACTACAATTCCTACTCCCTAAATATTAGTGTTCTTAAAATTTGATTCTTTGTGCACTTAATTTCTCCCTCTTCCTTAATTAAATCCTTTCCTGTGATTTCAATCATGGTTGCTGTGTGGGTCAGTCCTGAAACTGATTCGGCACCCTGATACCTCACATACTCTCTTAGCCTGCATAGCAAACTGCCTGCAAATTTACCGGAACATCCAACCCACTGAAATTGAAACTCACATATCGAAATCCATGCTCACCATTGCCTTCCCCATGCCTCAAAACCAGCTCCTTGACTAATTTCATGACTACTTAAGACACCCTTGATTATGTAAACTTGATTTCACTATTTTGCTCACCGCACAACCCTAGTTGCAGTAAGATGCATAGTCCTTTGCATTGTGAATGGAAAAATACTGCAACACTGTCTGCTCTTTTTCATGTTGATAGCCAGTGTCTTAGTAGAGGCCCTCCTAACCTCCAGCTGGGCTGATTTGTTGTTTGTTTGTGTTCTTCTCTCTCCCTGGAATAACTTTCCTGTTTCCCCTTCCACACTTCATCCCCGCAGTCTTGATTCTCTGAATAGCCAAATTCCGTCTGTCCTATAAGGCTCAGTTCAAATGCTACCTCTTTTATGAAGCCTTCCCTGGTTTCTTCCCTCCCCTCCCCCATAAGAAACAGTCTTTGCCTCCCCTGAAATCTTTTCTTCTTTCATCACAGGATTTAGCTCGTTCTAGTGTGTATAACAGCAATCTGCATCGTTTTTTCTTTTGACCATGTTGCAAGCTCTTTGAGGACAGTGGTCACATCTAGTTTCATCTTTTATCTTCTTTATACCACATGATGCAATTTATCATTCGTTTATTTAATGAACTTTCTTGAGTGACTCATTTTTTTCATGCAGAGTGGGCTAGACATAGTACTAGTCCTCTAGGAGCTCACAAACTACTGGGGAAAACACAAATTACACTCAGTTAGTCTGTCCACAAGTCTTAACTGAATGTCTGTAATGTGCCACGTGCTCATCAAGATGCCAGGGAGACTAGAATGAACAAAATAAGCCAGTTCTTTTGTTTTCTTGGAACTTACTTTCTAGTGTTGGGAGAGACCTAAGAAACACATAAACCAGTGGTTTTTAGATCTAGCTGCGCATTAGAAATCACTGAGCAGTACTTTGAAAAAATATCTATGTCTCAGTCTCACCCCAGACTAATTAAATCAGAATCAGCTAGGATTGGAACCCACTGACGGAAACAAATTATAATAAAAGAAACTATCAGGTAGTGCTGAGTGCTGTGACAGATTAAAATGGAAGCAGGTTGAATGATAGAGACTATGCACATGATGATGGTGGTAATGGGAGGTTTACTTTTGTTGGGTAATCCCTGAATGCCTTTCTGAAGAGGTGACATTTGAGTTGACTACTAAATAATGGTGAGGAGTCAGCCATGGGAAGATCTTTGGGGGACAGAGGTTTCAAGCAGAAGGTACAGGTGGCTTTCTGAAATAAGGATGAGATGAAATTTCAGAGAAAATGTGGCCGCCTTCATATGCGTGTCCTATAACGTACAAAATATATCTTTTCTCAACAGAAAGCAGCTTTTCAATTAAACTAGGTGGACCCCAAATTCAGAACACTTGGCTGTTCTGTTGACTCCTTGGTCTGAATTGGATTTTATTTAGATTAAATTGATTTACACAGTCATGAAAATTACTCCATTTAATTATATTTTTTCCTACACTGCAATCAACACTACCGTGCTTATTATCTGAATTAAATACCATTCTTATTGTTCAAAATAACCATACACACTTGATATTATCTTTCAGATGAATAAAGAAGAGAAGACAATGACTTCTGCCCTTACTTCTATTTGGGGGAACCAGGGAAAACCTCACAGAGCAATCATTAAAATCACACAGAGTAAAGCACTAACTCATTTGAATGAATGAAGATGAACATGTTTCAAGGATCAAGTTGAGAACTAGCATTTGTTGATCATTGAGTTTGTCCTGGATGCCTTATCTACATTACTGTTTTCAGCTAGTTTTAAAAATAACCCTATGAGATGAGGACAGTATTTTTCTATCAGGATACTTTTGGCTGCTGATAAAAGAATGCCCTACCAAAATGGCTTAATAAATAGGAAATTCATCTCAAGACCTCCTGAAAGGAGGGTAGCTACAGAGTTAGTTATTTAGTTTAGTAGCTGGATAATGTCCTTAGCAACCTGAATTCTTCCTTCCACTTTGACAGCCTCAGCAGACTAATTAACACTCTCAGGCCAGCTCCCCTCACTGTGCAGGGATGGCTACTACCATTTTGGAATTGCAGGCAGACCTCAGTATGTAGAGGTATAGTAGAGGGGCTACTTTCTTCTCATGTGGCTCCTTTTAAAGTTACAGAAAAACTGTCTCCAGCATATTTCCCCTCCCGACTCACATGCCTTATGTGTTAGTGACTAGGCAGACAGAACCACCGTGGTGGGCTAATTTGAGAGTTTCCTCCTGAGGCCATGGAGCAGTCCAGCCTCTGTGAAGAACATGGTCACCAGACCCCAGAAAAAAGGGTCTGCTTCTATTAGCAAGGAAGAAGGGGTTAGTAGTTAGTGGGTAGGCAGTCAATAGAGCCCAACACCATGATTATTTCTGTTTTATAAGTGAAGATATGAAGGCTATAAGGTGAAATACCTTACCCAAATTGCACAGCTTTGAATTGAACAGAGTTTCCAAACATTTCTCTTTGAGAAAAACAAACACACATGCAAATGAAAAAATTGTTTTTGTTGTTGGTGGTGATCGAGGTGGGTCAGAGGAAGAATTCTGGAGGAGAATGGAAGGGCTGAAGTGAGGCAAAGAATAACCTTCTAAACAAAATATTTCAGAAAGAAATACATCAATTCTTATAAAGCAGTAAGAATGGCATTTAATTTAGATAACCAGCCCTGCATTTCTGCATTGTAAAAAATATATATAATTAAAATGAGTTTTCCTGACTGATCATTTAAATCAATTTAGTCTATATAAACATCTACCCCGGGCCAAGTAATGAGCTAGAGACGCCAAGGGTTCTGTGCATGATGTCTGTCGAACGTAAATGAAAACCTTGTTTCTCTAGAGAGACGTGTATTTTGCTGATTATAGCACCTGTAAGGGAAGAATGAATAATCTGTGCAGTTTCTGGTTATGAGTTATTTAGAAAATAGGTTTCTCCTTTCCAGCTCTGGAGGCAAAGTATACAGTTCCATGATGGTTGCATTTTATTTGCGATTCCTACTTTCTGCTTTGGTACTGTCTTTCAGAGGCTACGTATGTAAGGCAGCGATAGTGAAAGAGGGAAATTTCAGTGGAATTGCCATCATTACAGTGTTTTGACTGCTTGTCTCGAAGGCGTATTTCTGTGCATTTTCATCATAACAGACTAAGCATTAATGGTAGGAGTACTTTTTCTGTAATAAATGATTGAGTGCCTCCTACTCTTAGATTTGCATTTTTAAAGAGGAAAGTAAGTTAATTTCTAGGCTTTGCCAACAGAGCTCTGTTTAAAGAGTGTTTATCTGATTTGTGCAGAACCATATAAGAAAAATGATGGAAAAATTTAAACAGGAAAAAAATTTATCATCTTAGAGGCTTTATTTTTTTTTTTTGGAGAATTGAATTGATCCTTTGCCATTTTTTTAAACTTCATGAATTATGGTTGTGTTTTGGGAATATTGTGTATGGGCATTAAACCAGTATTATTTTTTTTCCTTTGGGAAAAAAGGTTGATATTCAATAGCTCTACCACTTTTAAATTAAAATAAGAAAAATTTAAGTAAGAAAAGGTGAAAATTCTTAGGCAAATAAAGGTCCAACTAGTTTCTTATGATATGTCTTAAAATAATCCTAAAATTTTACAGTGTAGAAAAATAATATTCTAAGACTTAATGCACAGGAGAGCATAGTAGTTAAAGGACATTGATTTGGAGTCATAATCACTTGGGCAAGTTGCTTAAACTTTTTATGCCTCAGTTTCCTCATTTATACAATGAGAAATAATGATACCTACTTCATAAAATTGTCAGGAGAAAATTATATAACATGTAAAATGTTTATCATGGTGCCTGAATTATAGTAATTATTCAAGAAGTATAATTATTATCAATATAATTGTTATTGCTACAAGTCTGCAGTAGGGTATCTTTTTTTCTATCCAAAGGATTCTTTCTAAATTCTGCAGAAGTGATTGTTGTGACCCAACATGAATCACAGGTGCTCAGACCTTGAAGAATCGCCTAAGGAAGCCTATTTCCCTGGGATAGTCCGATGTCGATATTTTGACTTAGTTAAGCGTTAGTCTCAGGTTTGCACTATTTGTTCAGGAATCCATGTGCTTAGCCATAAATATTTCCAGTTTTCCTTTCCAACTCAAGATAGGCTTACACTTCCCAGGTTGCGTTGGTTAGGTGCAGCCATGTGCCTTGCATTGGCCAGTGAAACGTGAGCAGAAGTAATGTGCATCACTTCCAGGGAGAAGCTATAACCAGGATGTCCGCACATTCCTTGGCAATCGGCAGTGGTGGAAGGACAGAAATGGTCTCTGCACTCTTAAGCCTGGGTCTTATAGTCAACATAACACAAAGAAAGTCTCTCTACCAACCTGCAATGGACATGGAGTTAGAGTGAGAAATAAACTTTGCTGTCTTAAGCCAGAGATTTTTTGAGTTATAACCCAGCCTATACTGACTGAAACGCTCTGGTTTTCCCTTCGAACTCCAGAGAAAAAAAATATGGTATTGGTAACAATACAAAAAATGTGTAGCAATTTGGAGATAGTAATTTTAAATGACTATTTCGTGTGTATGTATAATGTATGTTAGCCTCAAGGGATTTAGGCGAAATAGATTTATATAAATAATTTCCATTGAAATTTCTTTTAAAATAAGAAATTTCTTTTTTTCTACCTAACACAGAGGAAATCAACATACTAAAATTACCAACATATGTGTTCTTTTTTGGGAGTGGGGGTGCAGTTGAGGGAGTCAACTGTGATACCACAGTCAGGACTCTGAATGTCAGGCCTGATCTAATCATTGAGTAATGTTTCCTCTCGCTGAGAGCTTTACCCACAATGGTACCTTGCAAAGCAAAGGAGCTTTCTGAGAGAACATGATGCATGGGGCCATGCAAATGGCATTTATCTCCAGTGAAAAAATAGTCATCTCCAAGCCCTATTGTGATGTGCCAGTTATAAATAATGGTGCTCAGTAAATAGAAGGTATTAAATAATAGTTGTTGACTAAATGAATGGAAGTAGTCCACAGTTCTTCCAAATGTCTGGACTCTTTCATGTTTGCATTTTTAAAATAAATGTCCTTATTTTGGATGTTGGTTTAAAAACATCTTGGTATGAAGACTTACATTTATTCTTTTGTAATACATTACATGTGAACATGTACCCACAAATTTAGGATACTTTATTTGATATTTTTCACTATAGATTTTATTTCACCTGATTATTTCATTTGGGTCTCTAAAACTACATTATGAAATACCTTAATTATTTAAATTAGGAACAGATTAATTATCTCCAGTGTACAAACTGAAATTAATTTCATTATAAACTTGAGGTTTAAATTGATTAATATTGGCGTGTTTAAGGAACCAAGTGGTTTTTTTTTTTTCACCCGTAAGGAGAAGGGCATATTCAATTTGATGGCTGTCTCCCCATCGTACCAGTTATGCTAATGGCACAAGAAATTTGCAAGAAAACTTTGGATGGATTTTATAAGCCAGCCAGAAACCTGTGTGTCTGGGGCTTCTAGGGGAACAATCTGTGAGTCATTTTAAAAAACAAACACACTCATAATCACAGTGCATGTTGTTACCATGGTAATTAGGCCTGTCGAGTTGGCTTGCTTATGTTCCTGCAAAGAGAAGAGGGGGAGAGAGAAACTGAGAATTCAGAGCTTTGACTGTCAGTTTCAATTTGCCTACTGCAGGAGAGAGTTAAAGGGTTTCTTGAGAATACACTGGCACAGTCATTTTGAGAGGGAAGTGAAGAAACTCTGGCATCCTGCCTTGGTTATGGAATATAAATTAGCCATATTATTGTTGGCTATTATGGTTCACAGGGGAGAATAGGACCATTTGGCATGCTCTTGGGATAAAGGGGGAAAATACTTTCTTTATCTGATACATGATTGCATATAAGTCTCTTAAGTTCAACCTTATGAATTGTCATGTGTTCCTGTGCACAAGGCTTTAATGATCCTCTAAAAGGCGCCAAATGCTGCTGGCATAACATTATTGCAGATTTAAATGATCCTCACTGTATTATTCTAATATGGTTAGAGACCAGTTTTAATGAAGCCATTGTTTTGGATCTGATTTCCAAGTAGACCAGGTACTTTTTCTCTATTTTATGGACTAGATATGACTCCTTTATCTTGGATAGTCATCTTATAACGTAGACCCATGGGACACAAAGGAGACCAGGGACTTTATGTGAACTCTGCCAAATCTGTTCCCACTCCAAGGGAAAACAAAATCGAAGCATACACTTGGTAGTTCTCGGGCCGGTGGAATGTAGGAATGATCCATTATGATTCTATATGAAGAACAAACAACACCCTTAAAGTAAAGGTAGGAGTACACTTATAAATCTGTTTTTAAGATAGTTTCTAAATTCACTTTAAGAAGCCTGTGTATCCTCTTAAATGGATAATTATAATATGTTGACTAAAGTTTTGTATAGCTCAACCAGATTTTAAAGCAGGTTTTATTTAGAGTTGAAACAACTTTTCCTTATTAAAACTATTTTTCAAAAGGCTTGAAATAAAGTACCATGAAGTGTGATTAAAGCGTTATACAAACTCTGAGAG
The DNA here is from genome assembly GCA_008086735.1 of Cheirogaleus medius. Classification (NCBI taxonomy): domain Eukaryota; kingdom Metazoa; phylum Chordata; class Mammalia; order Primates; family Cheirogaleidae; genus Cheirogaleus; species Cheirogaleus medius. The sequence continues at coordinate 14,656,556 of VBSM01002121.1, read as the reverse complement.
TTTGTTGTGTATGATGTGTGCCCCAGCATGTGATATAATAACTACTTTTAAACTATAGAATTTGTTTTTCCTCTTTTTTTCCCCTTTTTAAATTTTTTCCAGCATATTATGGGGGTACAAATGTTAAGGTTACGTATATTTCCCTTGTCCCCCCTCCCCGTCAAGTCAGAGCTTCCAGCGTGTCCATCCCCCAGTTGGTGCGCGTCACACTCATTATGTATGTATATACCCATTCCCCCCCCACCTGCCCAACACCCGATAGATGTTATTCCTATATGTCCACTTATGTGTTGATCAGTTAATACCAATTTGCTGGTGAGTACATGTGGTGCTTATTTTTCTATTCTTGGGATACTTCACTTAATAGAATGGGTTCCAGCTGTATCCAGGAAAATACAAGAGGTGCTATATCACGGTTGTTTCGTATAGCTGAATAGTACTCCATGGTATACATATACCACATTTTATTAATCCACTCATGTATTGATGGGCACTTAGGTTGTTTCCACATCTTCGCAATTGTGTATTGTGCTGCTATAAACATTCGGGAGCAGGTGTCTTTTTCGTTTTTCCTTTTACATGTGGAAAAAAGGCACATGTTGCCTAAACTTCATTCTGTGTTTAATTTATTTAATATTAGTAAACAAAGCTTAACCTAAATGTTTTTCCTGATCATCAAAGTAATTCATGCTGATTATTGAAAGTCTAGAAAATACTGAAAATTATAAATAAAAATAAGAATAGCCCTGTCCATTAATTAAGTTGTTGGTTAAACTGCATGTAACAGAGACCTGATTTCATAGTGGCTGACGGAAGGTAGAAGTTACCTTTCTCGAACATAACAATCCAGAGGTGGGTGGCCCAGGACTGGTAAGGTAGTCCTGCTCTACAAGATCATGCAGGGACCCAGGCTCCTTCTCTCATGTCGTTCCATCATTTCTATCATATGTCTCTTGCTTTCACTGTCTGAGGTGGCTTGTCATAAGGGCCCCACTATAACCAGCTGGAAAGAAGAAAGTTGGAAGGGGAGGGCATGACCTAAAAATTACACAAATCACTTTTGATGTCTTCCCATTGGACTTTGTCACATGGCCACACACCTAGCAGCAAAGGAGGCTGGGAAAGGTAGCTGTTCTTGACATGTATGTGCTTAGCTTAGCATTCTACTAAAAGCATGAAAGAAAAGGAGAACAGATATTTGGGGCATATCTAGCAATTTCTGCCACTTCCATTATCCTATAAAACAGAGGTAATATACTATTTACATTTTGATGTATTTTTTTTCGGTCTTTTTCTAGAAAAATACATACCAAAAAGATATTATGAATGATGTATACTAGAAAATATTGTGTATACATAATACACATATGCGTGATACATTAGAAACATATATATTCAAATATTGAAAATACATATTAGAAAAATGTGTATATGTAAATATATATTAGAAAATTAGTTGAGGTCACACTATATAACATTTTTTCTTCTCTTTTCATGTTATATCATGTGCATTTTTCTAATCTGTTAAATCTTTTGTATTCATTGTTTGAAAGTTCTATTAGGTAGAGTATCTGTTTTACTTAATAGGTTGTATTATTGGTATTTACACTATTTCTAACACCTTGATTATCATTCTTTGTCTACATTTTGGATTTTTCATGGTTAAAGTCAAAGAGTGGTATCATTAAAACAATGATTGAGAACGTATTTGAGTCTCTTGATAAATAGTGCCGAACTACTTCCTAGAGAGGTTGTACCAATTTCCATACGCTAGCACCAATAATGTATGAGAGGGCTGGACTCAGAACACCCTTGCACAGGCTTATTTTGCAAGTCCCATCTAGTCATTGTTATCCCTAGGGTTCATTGTTCATTCTCTAAAAATAGGTTGTTTTTTTGCCCTTGGCTTTTTTTTCTTTTTGCTGTCATTAATCATGAGATAATGGTTTTCTAATAACTTTAGCCCATTTAAAAACATATTACCACTAACAGTCATCTGGGAACATAATTGGTTGGGTTGAGGTCATAGCACACAAGGCAGTCTCAAGCAATTCAAGATTGCCAGAGGTACTGTATTCCCTTGGTCCTAGGACCCAATGTGAATTTGAGTTCCATCCTTAATCATAATACTCTAGATGTGAAATATCTCTTTGTTTTGAAACACAACAAAATAGGAATGGTGAAGTGTTTCTTGAGGCTTTGGCAATTCCCTTTAAGCTGGGTGTTCTGTAGCTTTTCAGGAATAAAGAAGCTCCCTCCTCCACATAAGAACTTACTTAGATATGAACCACACTAGGCATGAAACAAAATCAGGCCAACTCTGTTCAACATCCACAGAGGGCATTAGTGACTAAGGGTATTAGTGTCTTTCTACTTCTTTTTTGTTTTTTTATTTTAGAGACAGGGTCTCACTCTGCCACCCAGGTTGGAGTACAGTGGCCTGATCATAGCTCACTGCAATCTGGGTGAAGGTGATTGCAGTCTGCAGTCACCACTCCTGGGCTCAAGCGATCCTCCCTAGTAGCTGGTATTATAGGCGTGTGCCACCATGCTTGGCTAATTTTTTAATTTTTTTTGTAGAGACAGAATCTTACTGTATTGCCCAGGCTGGTCTCGAACTCCTGGCCTCAAGTGATCCTCCTTCCTCAGCCTCCCAAAGTGCTGGGATTACAGGTGTGAGCCACTTCGCCTGGCTGTCTTTCTACTTCTAAACAGCTTTGGATACTTAAAGATAACTCTTATAACCACTAACTTGCCCTTTCCATACTTTTCAAGGGCCAGGTACTCACAAACTGTATATACTCCAACTCTGTCCCTAACACTTGGAGCAAGAGTGTGTTGGTCTCTGCCACTTTGGTCCTGCTAGGAGCAAAACAGGTGAGACAGGAGGAAAGCTTGTTCTTATTCATCCCACTGGTACGCAGCCCCTGCCACCAAGAACTCTGCTTTCTCTCTGTTCCTAAGTGGGCTTTGTGTTTTCATGTTTTATTGCAGGGTAAGGAATTTCACAAAGAAAGGGACTCCTATCTCACAAATCCATTTCTTAACATTTCTTAATTTTGTTAACAAAATGTTTCCAGGCTCCAAAATGTAAACCTGTGAGACCCCCTGACCTTACAACTACTCTGCCTTTACCACCAACTGTAGTTTCAGAAACATTCATTCTACTCACCCAGCTCTTATGTATCACGTTATATCTCCTTTTAAGAAATTCATTTTCCTCTCTGCTTTCTCAACAGCCAGATCTGCCAGTGAGCCTCAGGCTTTGGGAACTAAAGAGGTAAGAATTCTGAAATATTTTCTTCTGGAATCCCCTTGACTCTAACCAGAACTTCAAGGGGGAAAAAAATGTTAAGTAGTCCTATAGATGAAAGCAGTTAAACGTGTGATGTTTTACTGGAAAGAAACAGTCATTGCGTCTTTACCAATATTGACATGACCTCAGGATTTAAAGAAAAAAATGGTTTAATAATAGTTAAGATTAAATTTTCACCCCATATTTTTCCATTTTTCTTCTAAAAATCTGAGTTGGAAAACCTTTGAGGTTGCTGCCTTAACAAAATGTATCCCTATGGCACCAAACATGGTTAGTGGGTTACAGGCATTGAGGATATATCCTGTGCAGACAAAACCTCAGAGCAGATTAGATCAGAGAAGGGTAAACCCTGTTCTTAACAGATTGGTTGTAAACATTGTATGGACTTTTCTAGCAACAACAACAACAAAAAGTCAATCTGCTGCTGGGGTTTCTTCTTGAAGAAGCTTACTTAGCTTTTGGAACTAGCTAAAGCCATTTGAATCTGGTTATAGAGTTGAAAGGTCACCATAATCCTGAGATAGGTGATAATGTGTTTGCCCATCCCAACCAAGATACGCAGTTTCTTCTAGTCAATGACTTGATTCCCCACACCCATTTTAAAATTTATCCTCATTATGAAAAACTTCAAGCATATACCAAAGTAGAGAGAATAATATAATGAACTCCCACGTCCCCATCACCCAATTTCAACAATTATCAACTGATGGCCAGTTTCATTTAAACCTCCACCCATGTCTCTTTCCCCATTGGATTATATGGCAGCTCGTTGGATTCGATTGTTGGGTTTTTAATTATTCATGTAACTGTTTAGTGGCTACAGCAAAATGTTAATTAAAAAACCTCCTCATAACCTGACTTAGTTTACTGAGGCTGGTCATTCATTCATTTATTTGTTCAGCAGGTATTTGTTTAGCTTTTACTAGGTATCAAACCTTCCTCAGGGTAAGAGGATCAATTTCCCTCAACTCACATGTATGAGGACTTCAAATTTGGACTTTTGATATCTCCAAATGGGGTGATCTGTCAAAAATACACTGAAAGAATGAAAAAATGACCCTTATTCAAGTTTAATTGTTAAATGTGAACATTTAGAATCTGCCACAATTTTTGAAACCCATTTTTGACATTTCTTCACTTTTTTTTTATCTACTGGGAATATAGAAACACAATAAAATGAAACAACCAACCTCTGACATACCTTCCTGTTTTCATCATAAATTCTCATTCAGTGTTCTGCCTCCCTTTTAAGACCATAAGCTCTGTGAGAGCAGGAATAGTGCCTGACTTACTAACCATTTGCAGCATCTAGCAAGGCGTCTGGCACTTGTTATATATTCAATAAAACTGTTGAATCAATAAACAGAAGAATGAATGCCAGATGCTGGGAATATGAGATGAAAAACACACAGGCCTTGCCCTAGATTTGCTCAGTCTCATGGGGAGAAAACCTTATAAAGAAAGAGGTACCGTGGTTGGTGTTGGTGAGGCGTGAGCAGGGTGTTGTGGGTGCGGGGAGGGGAGAGGACTAACTTGGAGAGTTTGGTGAGCAGCTTGATGGGCGAAGGAGCATTTGAGCTGTGACATGAAGTCAGAAGTAGGGAAAGTCATTCCTCCATTCTACCAAACATTACTAATAATGAAAACTGTCTTACAAGTATCTGATGTTCTTTGTCTAATGTTTGTGTTGGTGTCTTTCATGCTGGTAAATGTACTGCACATTTTCAAGTCAGTCCAAGCAGAGTTTCTCAATGGGGGTTCCTGGGACAGTTCTTCATTGTGCTCTTTGGCATCCCCGTTCTTGGCTCACAAAAGGCTTGTGGCATCTTCCAGTTGCTATGCCATTCAGATGCCCTAGGGAGACATTGAGAACTACTGTGTCTTAGCTCACAACCTTAAAGAGGTTATTTGGCATTTTCTGCTCTCACCTAAAAGCATTTTTCCTTCATACAAAACTACAGGTTTTGGTTATGCTTGCTGGCTCCTTATGTAAGTCGTCTCTGTAATGACAAACTAAAGCAAGAAACTAAACAAAGTCAAAAAGCAAAAGGAGGTATTGTTTGTACTGTCAGAGGGATTTTGAATATATTTGGTCTAGTACTAAATTTATTTCTTTTAGGTCTACACAGAGAAGCAAATTAAATTAGGTAATGGTCAAATATTGAGGTTTAAAGCAAAATGCTACTAAGGTATCATGTGAATTAAAAGCAGCAGTGATGAAAGATGTATTGGTTTTCTATTGCTGCTGTAACAAATTATTACAAACTTAGTGACTTAAAAACAATACAAATTTATTATAGTTCTGTAGAGATCTCACTGGGCTAAAAACAAAGTATCAACAGGGTGCATTCTCTTCTGGAGGCTCTGGGGGGGATTTATTCCTTTGCCTTTTACAGCTTCTTAGAGGCCCCCTTCCTCCTCTTCAAAGCCAGCAACATTGCATTTCTGTGTGTCTTTCCACCACAGATAATTCTCCTTCTAACTCTGAACTCAGCCAGGAAAGGTTCTCTGATTTTTAAGGACCCGTGGGATAAGACTGGGCACACCTGGATAAACAAGGTTAATCTCCCCATCACAAGGTCCTTAATTTAATCACATCTTCCAAGTCCCTTTATTCAGGTAAGGTTATATATTAATATTTATAGGTTCCAAGGATTAGGACATAGATACATTTGAAGGCTATTATTTTGCCTACTATAAAGTAAAAGAGATTAATTCTTCAGAAAGATAGAAATGCTTTAGGTGGCAGAGATATGGCTAGCTAACAATATATCAGATTAAGAAGGTTTAGGATTCTGAAGTGGATGAAGCTAATTTTTGTCTTGACTCTGCAGTTCTCATTTTGTAGGTCCAGGTACAGAAGGCCTTTGGTTTTCTTGGAGTACTTGGCATTGGATCAAGTGGACAGGTTGAAGTCCAATGGCCCCATTTTGGCCAGACTTTCTGAGACTATAGGTGTGCTACTTTGGGCATTTTTCCAACTCTGGAGTGTTTGCTCACAGTTCACAGGTTCCAAGGTCTTTGAATAGGACCAAAGAAATGTGAGTTTTTATTTTATGCTGTTATGTCTGCCTGTCATGTTATGTGTTGTTAGGCTTTAAAATGTGGAAATTGGAGGAAAAAATAACATAATATTTCAGAACTTCACTGTAGTGATATTTATTATAGCCAATTTCCAGGTATGGTTTAATTTCCTCCGTACATTAGGTAGATCATCCACACAAAGTAAGAAACCTCTTTGAAAACCTTCTTTGGAGTATAATGTGGCTGGAAATTTTTGGTGGAGACTTTAAATTTTTCAGCTATTTTTGTAGCAAGTCCCATTTCAATCCACTTCTAGACACTACAGCATTGCAGATCTGCAGTCGAAACCTAGGGCTAGCAGTAGGGCAACGAACTATCCTGATTTGCCCAAGGTTGAGGGGTTTCCGGGGACACAGGACTTCTAGTAGTAAAACTGGGAGAATCCCTGGCAAATCAGGATAGTTGATCACCCCAGATGTCTAACAAAATGGCTCCAGTGGAAAGCAGCTATCATGCTGATGAATCATTAAAATATAAATTTTGATCGTTAGAACTAAACAATACAGATAACCCCTGAGGTTTGTGTTGGAAATGATATACATGTTTGTCCAAACTAGCTTTAAAAAGCCAAAAAAAAACCAAAAAAAAAAAAAAACAACAACAACAACAAAACCCTAAGATTCAGAACTGAGAAGAACCAGCTATATTTACAAAATCTCAAGATACAGCCTGCCCTTTCAGTTCTCCACTGTTACCAACAGGCGCCTGCATGTTGCCTCTGATGATGGAAGCTTTAATAACTTTGTTACTGAGATGACCACAGGACCTGGCTGAATTCTTTTCAGCATGTCAGCATGCATAGAAGTTATAAAACCCAAGTTTGCCAATGCAGCACAGAGCTCTCTTAGCTCTAATCTTGCCTTTTGTATAACAAAATTGAACTTTTCAAGAGATAGCATAGACTGTTCAGGAAGAGATAAGTATTAGGAAGACTATCTTGAATGGCCAAGGGAAGGGAACTGGAGTGCACAGTGTCTTGGAGACCTACTCGGCTCTAATAACTTGGTGCTTCCTGACCTCTTAGCGGTAGAGCATGAGTTACTTACCCCGATGTCAAGTTGCTTCCTCTGGGTAAAGAGTCTTGTTCACCCTTTCCTTCCTGCTAGCATAGTACCCTGCCCCTTGTCATCCAGAGCAAAGCCAGACTCAGGAACTAGAAACACTGAAGGTCCTAGGGCCTCATCCCTTACATTTCTGTGGCTTTTTTTTTTTTTTTTTTTTTTTTTTTTTTTTTTTTGGAGATTTTTATTCTCTAAATCATTGGGATTAAGCAAAGGGAGCTATAATTGTACTTGAAAGAGCAATAAATTAGCTTTTCCAGAATAAGCATTTGACTTTAAGGAGCTGGCAGGCTGCTTCTTCTTGTTTTTTTTTTTGTTCTTTTTTTCCAATATATTTAATCATTTCCTATCTTCCAAACTTTCCTCCTTGGTAAATTCAAAGAATTTTCTTTCAAGTCTATTTTTTTCCCCAAAAATGATTTAGCACTATCAGTCATTGAGGTAGGATCTAGCTTTCTAACGAGGATAGGTCCCAGACAGAATTATGAATTATTTTGATTTTCTCCTCAATCTCTTTTTGGGTTCCTTCCTTCTAGGACTTTCGATCCTGGTTGCATTTTGCTAAGACTAACTTCATTTCAGCTTCAAACCTCTACTGGTTTTTGTGAATCAACAAGTTCCAGAAGAAATGAAAACAGATCAAATCCTTATGCTATAATTTAAATTCAGATTCTTTTATTCTTTTCCAAAGAGAAATTAGAGAGTAAATGTAAATAAGAGATCAAAATGACTACTTTTCTAAGTTTTCCTTTTGGGGTGATAGAAATGTCTTGGAACCAGATAGAGGTGATAGTTGCACGACATTGTGAATGTACTAAATGCCACTGAATTGTACACTTTAAAATGGTTAATGCTTAATTGTATATGTGGATTTTACCTCAATTAAAAAACAAAATGATGATTGAACTTCAAGAGGAAAAGAAAAAGACTGCTTCTCCCTACCTCAGTTTCTGGAACAAGTCTACATCCCTTTTAATACATTCATGTTAAATTTCTAGACCAAATTGTTATTCTATTCTGTTCTATTACTGGGAGAAGATATTTGGATTAAAAGTGTCTGTAAGGCAGAACTAATGAGGAAACTCTCAAAAGGATGAAAGAGGAACATCTCTGAGAGTTAAAACATTAGTTGTTTATTAAGATGTATAGTTTCTATTACTAGATTATAGACTGGCCTATACTTTGCAAAATTGATCACAATAAAAATTTGTTTTGTAAGTTAAAAAATTTAAAACACTGGACTTTCTTCCACCTATCAGGGGATAGAAGTTGTATCAGCTAGGTTTTTTAATAGCCTATAGTAATAGATTGCAATTGGTGATGATAAAATAGAGTCCAGATGTGATAATGAAATGTGAGCAAGGTAACAAATGTCATATATAGAAATGTTATTATTAAAATATCTTCCTAAGACATCCCGAAAGGCCATTACCTGATAGGGATTTGTTTCAAGTGATGACCGCGTAGGGGTTCGCAAACAATCCTTTGTTTAATTATGAAACTTAGGGATTTACATTTCTTCTAGATTTAGAGGCAACCATTTTAACCTTTCTACAGAGATGTAACTAGGCAACCAGTATAGCACTTAACCAGTGCATAGCATCCAAATTTCATAGCTATTGCATCATTTTTAAAAAATACTATTTAAACCTCTCTTTTAGCTTTGGCATATGCTGCCATGTAACCTTTAATTTCTTAGAAAATATCATGCAAATCCTCCGCTGTAAAATGGTATGGTTCCTAGAAGCCCAGCATCCTCTGATTTTAGTAAGGAAGTGTGCTTATAAGAACAGTAATAATGTTGAGAGGTAGCCACATGCACTGTGTTTTATAATTGGGAATTAAGAAGATAGGTTTCATTTTTGGAGTGTGAATTTGTAAGAGTTTAAAACCATATCCTCAGCAGGCCTTGTAATGCAATTCATGGGACATATGTATTTGGGGTAATAGAAATGTCTTGGAACCAGATAGAGGTGATAGTTGCACAGAGATGAAAACTAGGTTCTATTTCAGTGAAGTTGATTTTACTTTGCTGATTAGGTGGTAACTAGAAATATCTAGTTTGATCAAAAAGCAAGAATTTATTGAAAGCTTTTTATGTGCCAGATACTATACTAGATATATGCTATACTTATTTTCTATGATAACCATGCTTATAATTTTTTAAATTATTTTTTTTATTATGAAAGGAATATATGTTGAAAGACTTAAAATTCAAATAGTAGAGACAGGCATAAATGAAAAATAAAAGTTTCTTTCCCACCAAATTCTAGCTTCACTCTCTGGAAGTAACCACTGTGGATAGTTCCTTGTGTATCTTCCAGAAATTTTCCATCTCCCAGTTAATCTGTATTGAAAAGGTGAGTGTGGTAAGTGCCATTGAACCATCTGTTCATAAGCGTCTCTTGTGAGCTAAGTTTTGAATTTTGAGACACTATTTGATGCTTCTTTTTGAAATGTGCCTTTTAAATCTGAAAGAGCGGAAAATGTCAGCACCAAAGTGATGCTAATAGAGAGGGCTGGTGGTAGCGAGAACTACAACTGAAGAATGTTAATGTGTAATTTTAGTCTTGTAACATTTATATAGGGAACTTGAGTAAGAAACCTTAATGCAGTTCTGTGATGATTTTCAAAGTCATCTGGAGTACTGTTATCTCCATGTATCCTTCTGATGACCCTGTGATGCAGGAATTGTTTACAAAGGAGGAAGCTGTGGCTCCCAGAGGTTAAGGAACTTGCCCGTGGTTGTACAGCTGACCAGTGACGGGGGGATTAGAACTAAAATCGAGTCTTTTCCAAGTTTTAGTCTTGAGCCAGATCACATAGGTGACTGAAGAAGGAACAAGCACAGGACACCTCTGTGGCCCCTGCAGTAAATGGCTGTGAAGTGAAGGGGATGGGTGCAGTGGGGAGATGCCGTAGTTATTCTGATTGTGTCCTGTGGGCAAGTGCTTGAAGGCTGTACGTTCACACTCCTCACAGTTTCCTCAGTGGCTATTCTATTCCCATTTTGTTTGCTTGGTTGGTTAATCTTGGCCGCAGGGCTGGGAACTTGACCCAAGCTGAGGAAGCCATGGTATTTCATCCCCAGACCACAGGGGCTGGTTCAGAGGGTGGGCATGCACCCAGCAGGAGCCAGTAGTTCTTCCTCTGGAATTTTCCAACTCAGGTTGAGGAAGGTGAGTTCCCATTTCTTTCTGGTTTCAAGGCAGTAAGAATCATATGAGGCCATGTTTCAGTCTGCTGAGAGAATGAAGTCCAATGGACAGAAGAGAAGAAGAGAGAGAGAGAGGGAGGGAGGGAGAGGGAGAGAAAGGAGGGGAGAGCGCCTAGTAACAGTTGGAGTCCACAAATCCAGTCGATATGAGCCAATACATTTCCATTTTTTGCCTAAGCTATTATCAAGTTGCTGCTATTAATAAAAGAGTCTTGACTGATACTCCAGGCCTTAGTTTTCACATCTGTAAAATAGGGATTTAATATTTGCCCTGACTGTCTCTGAACTGTAAGCATCAGTTGAGATAATGAATAGGAAAGCACTTTGTATGATAAATTATAAAATATGGCACAAATGTAAGATGATATTATTCATATGTCACATTGAGTTAGAAAAAGTTGAAAGAATGAAATTACCACTCATCTGGAAAATAAAAAGTGAGAGCTAAGAGCCATCTGATGTTATGCAGAATTAAATGAAAGCTGCCAGAGTTCCCCAGATTTCCTTTTGAGATCTCCTTTCAAATACTCTAAAGTTTTGATAGATACCCATGATGAATACAAGGATAGCTCTTACCTTGCTATCCGTAGCTCAGGATAATTCAATGGATTTCTCTTTTCTAAATTCTGCCCTATTCTATAGCAAATATATGCATACAATAACACAAACCAAACAAAAAAAATAAAGCATCATATTAACATTTTAGCATTTTCACTTAAAAGAGCTTTACAGGTTCATGCTAAATAAGATTTTGGCTTCATCAAAGAAAAATCACTGAAGAACATGAACCTTAAAGTAGCTGTTCTAGTTATACTTCATTTGGGAATGATACAGTTGAGCTTATTCTAGGGGTAGGTGGTTAGTTGTTTGGGGCTTAGATAGGATCAAAATCCATCTTTTCCTTAATGGACTTAATATCCTTGATATTAGCTCTAAGTTATCAAAATCTACTTGAGATTATAATTTATTCATGACATAAGCATCACTTTCATAGCATTTTCCACTGTGTATGATAATACCTCTCAATGAGGGAAAACAGATGGTATCTCTCTGAAATCTTTGATTTGCCATTTATGCAGTTTTTATTGTAGCAAACATCTTTCTTTATATTTGATAATTAGAAACCCCAGAAGTGGCTTAAAGCTTCAATCTAGGTAGAATACCATATGCAAAATGGTTGAAGGCACCATGGAAATATGACTTATAAGCATGAAGAAGCATGATATATCAACCTGGAAATGATTTGCATTTCTCACATTTTAAAGTCTTTGAAATGTATCTACCACCTTCAGTGCTCTCATAAGTGTGTGTGAATATGCCTTCTCCTTACACAATTGCTAGTGCATATTGGTGTGAGGTTGAATCGTGCTGTTTGACCACTTCCCCCAACACTTCACCTAGCCATTGTTTATCTTTGCCTGGGCTTGGCATCAACTCCATGAATGTCAGTGTTTCTTATAAACGAGGATGTGGAATAAGTTCATATTCTGATTAAGGTATACTCTTAGTCCTCAGAAAATGTCAGCTGTATTGGAAACAATTGCCATCCTTAAACTGGTTAATTTCAGGAGAGCATAATAAAAAGAATGCTTCCATGGATATGGGCAGAGTATAGGGAAACTGCCAAAGAGAATGCAGTTCTCCAGGGCTCGTTTACCATCCTTGGGCCTGAGGGGTGAGGACTGTGAGGAGAGGACCTCCTGAGTGGAGCTGTGGCCTCCAGGAAAGGTTATAGCCAGATTATGACAGCCCTGTGCATGGACAGCCCAGGAAACAAATACCCTGAGTGGATCTCCCTCTCTCTATAATTTCTTGCTTATGTTCCCTGTTGGTCAAACCCAACTGGAAGGCAAAAAGCCAGGAAGCCTGCTACTGAGTCCTTGGAGTTTAATGTCTTGGGGCATAGAGCCAGGTAGAACAGGATGGAGAATGGATTTGGAGGGGGAAATGGGAGATATCCAGCACTGTTAACCTTCATTATAAAAGTCTTACATGAAAGAAATGCAGCGTTTCCCCCACCCTCCAAAATATAGCTATCTTACAAAAAAATTGTTTAACCAACTTTCACATTTTTGTTAATTTTACTTAGTCAAGGTCATAGCCCTTGTGCAAATGGACCCAAATACAATGGTAACATCTGGACAGAGTTCAGTTGTTTATGTGGTGAAAGATGATCTGGAGGAGGTCCATAGAGGGAGGAACCCATCCTCATGCTTGCCCTTTTTAGAGATGGGATGGCAACCTTGACTTGTAGTTGAAGTTTGCTGCCAAGAGTAGCTGGACACAGAGCAACTTTAGATAGCCCACGTTCTTGGGCTTCCCGTGATCAAAGAGTGACTGTTATCCCAAAGAAGTGCAATGCCTGGCTAGTGGGTTGAGTGGCCAACTTTTGGTTTTGTCCAGCTTGCTTTTAATATCAGCTTAATTATTTTCATTCCTTTGACCAGGAACTAGGATTACTTGCCTTGATCTAATCTAGATTAACCACTCAGATCCACTGAAAATGAATATATCAACTGAATCAGACAAATCCCCATAATTGGAGAAGTAATTTGTGGAAGCACAAAATGATAAGCAAAAGAAAATAAATGTGGAATGCCTCCCCTAAATTGTAAGTCTCTCCTGAGGACAAGAAAATTCCCTGACTTGGGAAATGCTGGGAAGGGTTGGGTCTGTACAGGAACAGTGAGAGGCAGCATGGTACAGAGAAAAAAAGCATGGACTTTGGGGCTAAGACTAAGAGACCTCAGCATAATACTGACTGTAACCACCTTGGCATATTGCTGAACTTTTTCAACCTCAAGTTTTCTCATGTATAAAATGATAATGATTTGACTTGCTACAAAATTAATTGAAGCCATATATGCAAAATGAAGACAGTGTTTTCCAAACAGTAGTCATGCGAATACTTTTTTAGGATATATACACTTTTTAAAAACAACTATATTGAAATATGATTGACGCAAAAAACTGCACACATTTATTGCATGTGATTTGATGAGTTTCGATATATTCACTTTTAAAAACATTATTTCTTACAATAAATGACACAAATTTAAAGTGTATGATTTGATGAATTTTGACTGAATACACCATGAAACCATCACCACAATCAATATAATGAACATATCCATCCAGATGTTCCCTCATGCCCCATGGTAATCTTGCCCTTCATCCCCATCCCCGCATAATTACACTGAAATACATCTATGTTGTATCTGTCAACTGTTAGTTCTTTTTGTTATACAGTCGTGTTGTATTGGTATACCACAATATGTTCATTTGCTCACCTATTGGTGGACATTACTCAATTATATCTTAATTCCTTTTCCCTTCTTCTTTCCTCATTAATAGTATAAGAAAAAATTCTTATAATTCTGTGTTACCACAGCTGACAAAGCCATTAACATCCTCCAGAAGTAGTACAGTTTACAAGAATTGGGTTTCAATGTAAATATAACAGTAATTGTGTTTATTAATCTATGCTTTAGCTTGAGTTCACAGCTGAAGTCTGGTTCCTTCTGTTTCCTAGGCTTGCTTTTGTTTCTTACCATAAATAAGCAACCTGGAGGAAACAAAATTGTGGTATATCCACATGATGGGTTATTCAGCCATGAAAAGGAACAAAGTACTGATACATGCTACAACATGGATGAACTCTGAAAACATACTGAGTGAAAGAAACCAGATACAGCAGGCCACATTTTATGTGGTTCCATTTACTGAAATGTCTAGAATAGGCAAATCCATAGAAACAGAAAGTAGATTAGTGTTTCAGGGGCTGAGGGGAGGGAGGAATGGGAAAGGGAAGGCTGATTGCTAATGGATAAAGGTTTTCTTTTGGGGGTGATGAAAATGTTCTGAAATTTGATAGTGGGGATGGATGCATAGCTGTGAATATACTAAAAATCACTGAATTGTATACCTTAAAAGAGTGAACTTTATGATATTTCATTATATCTCAATAAAGTTGTTATTTTGTAAAATCAATCTGAAAAACTGTGCTTGGGGAGAAAACATTCAAGAGTAGCAATTACTTTAATTTCCCTTTTTTTGTTTGTTACAGGGAAAATTTAAAGCTCTTTACCTTGTTGATTGTGCTGGACCTATATTTGCAGGTCTTGAGCACAAAGTGGAACTTTCTATCATTAGGAAGTAAAAATATGATATCTGCAAATAAAGTGTAAGTTGTATTTGCAGATATGAAGTAGTTCAGTATTATATTGTTTTGGTTTATTTGAGATGATAAAGTCCCTGTAGCTACTTTGACTTTTTTGTATTTTCCTTTCCTTTTAAAAATAGCATGCATTCAGATTGTCTAATCGCTCTTTCCTCTAGCCTTACTTGGTTAACTAGATACAGGATATCCTGTCAGTAAAGCATCTTAGCTAAATCAGATTATCTGACAAACTCCTAACAGCAGTAGATAGAAAAGAGTGAGTAAAATAGAAGTTGAAACACTCAAAATAATCCTTGGAAAGGAAAATAATCCTTGGTTACAGGCAGCTGTGGGGGATGGGAATAAGGACAGACTTCCTCCTTTTCTAATTGTCTTCCTTCACCTGGTGAAACACCGCCTTATTTAGAATGCTTTCAGCTGCTCTACTGGACCAACAATGTAATATCTGGAAATAGAACTCCACCTGGGCTAGCCAGTAAATCTGTGTTTCCTGGTTTCACATGATTTGTAGTTGAGAAAAGGCATTATTTCCCCCTACTCTCAAAAATATTACTAGCCAAGGTTTGAGTTTTGGTGTCATTTGTTTTAAATCTTACAGTGAATCAAAGATATCATTAACCCATGGTAAAAGTAAAACCAATATAACTCTACTCAGAAATGTTACCTTTGTTTTTTGCTGTAACATGACAAGTTTCCCAAGGTGACTTGAAAACTTTTATGTCAGAGCGTGTGTTTAGCTTGGGTTTTCTGTTATATTCTTTCTGGCTTCTGGCATACTACAAAAAATTGTCTAACTTTCCATTTTACCCTGGTACTGGAAGAACATGGCTCCCAGGGATGTTCCTTTGAGTATTACTCTAGAAATACGTTCATTCACTTATGTATTAAGCATCTACAACATAAAGTATACCTGGAAGACGGGTAAGTGGCTTCTCCAATAAGAGGATGAGCTTTGTAGGGGAAGAAAAATAATTTTTCTTCAACATTCATAGGTTCTGAGTCAGAATGGACCTCTTTAACAAAAGACAAAAACGAACAAGTTTATTAACATGCATATTTCATATATACATGGGGGACACCCAGGGAGCAAGTAGTTCTCAAAGAGATGGCTTTTGAATTCCAGCTTATAGAGCACCTCAAAAAAGAACAGTAAAGTTTTAGAGAAGTGAGAAGTCAATGAAAAAGGACTTTGAGTCTCTAGAGGCAGTAACTTGGGGGAAGGCAAATAAATGGCAGATAAAGGCTAGTTAGTAAAGGGTGCTGATACAGATTCCTCTGGTACCATCTCCAGGCCATTAAAGGTCTAAAGTTGTGATCAGTGGTTAACTTTTCTGCTACCTGGTAGAGGAGGAGGAGGGTGAGGGGTAGGATACCTTTTGTCTTTGTAAATCCATGTCCCGTTTTTAGGCTGACGGAGGGAGGGCAGAGAGCTTTCCTGCATCTGCCTCTTCTTAATAGCCTTCAGCTCTACAGTCCTTCATATTTGGGGGTTGTGTATTCTGGTCTCCCATAAATTCATAGGCATGAACCAACATATACCTGAATTCTTTGTGTGTGTAACATACCATACATCAAAAGAGTACATGCATGTACACACATACATATTAAAAGACTATTAATAAATGCACATACATTCTCCATATTTAAGTATCACTTTTCAAAATTCCTGTATCCCTCTCTCTAATTTGATCCTCTTTTTTCCTCCTTCCCAAAAAGCCATTATTTGGACTTTTTATTTATCATTCCCCTGATTTTACTTGCATTGTTCAGTTTTGCCTGTTTTTGAACTTTAAATAAATAGAATCATGTTTTTCTCTGGCTTAGATTTTTACCCAACATTATGTTTTGAGATTCATCCGGGTGGCACACATAGCTGTAGTTCACTCATTTTCACTGGTATCTAGCATTAATTAGTGTATCATTATACACTAATACATTATACACTGTATGAAATAAACACCCACTTTATTCATTCTACCCATTTTGGGCATTTGGGTTGTTTCCAGTTTTTCACTCTGATGCACAGTGCTACTCTGTGCATTCTGTGTATGTCCCCTACTCCACATCCAGGAGTTTTTCTAGGACATTCACTTTGGAGTTCAGTTGCTAGGGCATGAAACATGCAAATGTTCAGCTTCACTAGGTTGACCATTAGTGGTTACACCAATTTACTCTTCATTAGCAGTGCAAAGAGTTCCTGTTGCTCCATTTGTCAACAGTAAAGTGTTGACAAGTTAAGTGTTGAACTGAACTGTCACTCAGCTCTCTGAATTTTAATTTTTACTGGTTTTGTTGCAAATATATTCTTAATTTTTTTTCAAATAACAAAAAAATTGGGTTTTCATTGTTAACTGTCTTGGTGAAAGAGACAAGGAAATAAATTGGTTTTGTTTATTACATTTGATAAAGTTAAATGGGTCATTGAGGTAGGCTCTGCCCCTAGATACATGTTTTCAAGCAATATCAAACCTAAAAGTCTTTTTTCTTTAAATATTTTCTTTCTTATTTTTAATTTACAAAAGTAACATGTTCTTGTTTTTTCAAGTAAAAAGCTATATAAAGACATTCATTTCCTCCTTCTTCCCTTGCCGCTCCCCTTCCCCAGGTGTAACCAATGTTAGTGCTTTGGGGTGCCTCATTGCATATTTTTCTTCGTGCTCATAAATATATAATAAAACTATGTTAAGTTGCAACTTATGAGATTGTCATTTTATTAGGTCAATAGCAGTTGAATATCAGCAATTTAATATAGTTCAATCACATGCATTCATATCATGTAGTTGTTTGGGGATTTTTCAAATGAATTACTGTGCAATTATGTTTTACATGACAAATGTCACAGGCGTTCACCTAGCCCGTAGGTGTGGATCTGACTCATTCATGTTAATGATTCATAGTGTTCACTCCATTGTCCCATGTGGAGAGATGTTAACTTGGTCTACCTTGGATGTGGTTGTTTCTTTTAACTAACCTGTCCTTGTATACCAGTGCTTCACTCTGGTTTAATCCCAGCAGGGGTATTGTTGAATCAAAAGGCACTTGTTTCTTACATTTTAAACTGTCAACGGAAAAAAGCCAAACTTTGTAAAATAATTTTAAAGAGATTTATTCTGAGCCAAATTTGAGGACCATGACCCGAAGCCACTCCCAAGAGGCCTTGAGCAAGTGGACTCGATGTGGTTAGGTTACAGTTTGGTTTTATACATTTCAGGGAGACAGGGGTTACAGGTAAAGTCATAAATCAATATGTGGGAGGCATACATTGGTTTGGCCCAAACACGTGGGCCATCTCGAAGGGGGGGGGTGGGCCTTATAGGTTATAGGTGGGTTTAAAGATTCTTTGGCTTGTAATTGGTTAAAGACGTGAAGCTTTGTCTAAAGGCTTGGAATATTTCAACATAAGGATCTGTTATCAGAGATAAGCCACTGGACATAGATTTGTTGTGTAAATTGAGGACCTGCAGGTTTGTCTTGCATACCCTTAGGTCTGTTAATGGGTTACAAAGGATGTCCTCCAAGAAGGGAGGGGGGACATGATAAGGCATGTCTGACCTCCTTTCTCCTGGCAGGCAGTTTAGTTTTAGGATGTTCCTTTGGCCATGAGGGGGTCCATTTAGTTAGCTGGTGGTGGGGGTGAGCCTTAAAATTTTATTTTAGTTTACAAAACTATATTGCTAGATTTCTTTCTGAAAAGGTGTTGGCAATTCAGACTCCCATTAGCAAGTAGGAGGAGACTACTTGTTTGTTATAGTCTAGTCATCACAGAGAATTTCCACTTTATCAGATGAAGAATGGTATTCTATTTTAATTAGCATTCTCTTGAATTCTGACAAAGTTGAACATATTTTCATGTTTTATCTTCTGTGAATTGTTATTTTGTATCTTTTGCCCATGTCTCTATAAGGTTGACTCCTCCTTCATTTTATAGAGAAGCTTAGTTTCTTGGTGATAATTTGTCTGCTTTACATAACATAGTTATAATATTTATTTCCCAGTCATTTTTCTTTGATTTTGTTTATAGTAGCTTTTGCCATACGTTTTTATTTTCAGTGTTTAGTGACATATGTCTTTTACTTTATGTCTCCTTGGCTTCTTGTCTTGGTTAGGACCATTCCCTCTATCCAAGTAATATAAATATCTTCCTTACTCTTCTAATATTTTTTAAAATACATTTTTTCACATGCATATATTAAATCCACCTGGAAAATATTTTTTATATGGTGTGAGGTATGAATATAACTTTATGTTCCTCCAAATAGCCAAGTCCAATGACACCATTTGCTTTATTTATTTATTTTTTATTTCAGCATATTATGGGGGTACAGATATTAAGGTTACGTATATTGCCCTTGCCCCTGCTCCCCCCTCGAGTCAGAGCTTCAAGCGTGACCATCCTCCAAATGTTGCACATCTCACTCATTATGTTTGTATATACCCATCCCCTCCTCCCCCCCACCTGCCCAACACCCTGTAAATGTTATTCCTATATGTCCACTTAGGTGTTGATCCATTAATACCAATTGGCTGGTGAGTACATGTGGTGCTTGCTTTTCCATTCTTGAGATACTTCACTTAGTAGAATGGGTTTCAGCTCTATCCAGGAAAATACAATAGGTGCTATATCCCCATTGTTTCTTTTTATTTATTTATTTTTAATTTTTAAATTTGAAGATAAAACCTCAAGATATAAGCTATTGGTAGATAAAGGAATCTTATTAATACTTATTAGAGGAATTTTTAATCAGTTATAAAAAATATATATTACTAGTACATCTAGTACATCACTTCGAGTAATGTACTTACTACTAGTACATTACTACATTAGTAGTACTACTACTAGTACATTAGTACATTACTTCTAAATCTAGTACATTACTTCTGTACTTTTTTCTTAAGACTAAAATTTACAAGTAGAAATATTTTTGCCTCTGAGAAGCTAATGGTCTAAGTAGCAGTGTAGATAGCCTTCTTCATATTTAACCCATTAAAGTACCAATGAAAATGACTCAAACAAAAATCTTCAACAACAACTACAACATCCAAAAAACAAGTCAAAGAAGAATTTTAAAAATAACCCAACTAATTTTTAAAAATTGTAATTACAAAGAGCAAAACTGTAAAAGAGTAGAAAAAAGAACAGTAAGCTTAAAAATTGTCTGATATAACTTTTAAGACAACTAAAATGTCTCAGTCAGAATTCAAAAAATATTCAGCTATACTTTAAATGAGAAGAAATAAAATGTAAAGCCAGGAAACAAAAGCCATGTAGTGTAACTGGAAATATCACAATTAGTATTTCCTGAAGTAGTAAGGAAAAGAGTTTACATGGAGTACTACTAAATAGTTAATCATGAAAGCCTATTTATTAGCTACAGAATCAAATAAAAAATAAGATGGCTTAAATAAACATGTGTAAATAATGCTGAACCAAAATGATCTATTTCTAGAAAGGAGCACCATGTTTTAACAATGATGGAGGAAAGTACTAGTAAGTAAATTTTATTTTATTTATTTATTTATTTAATTTAGTAAGTAAATTTTAAAGAATCAACAATTTAAGGTAGAAAGTATTTCCAGAATTAATCAAAGGCTTGGCCTATATATTGGGAAATTAATCTGGAAACTAACATCCAGAGAAAGATGCCAAGACATTTACCTATAACATTTTCAAATTTCAGTGAGGAAGAAATCTGAAAACATCTGGAAACAAAGGCTAGATGACATTCCAAACACTGATTTCAGATGCAGACAAAATTTAGATCTTGAACTCCCCAAGGAAATGAAACAACATCTGCAGCTCTCTTTGTGGAAAAAATTATCCAGGCAAGATGTCATTCATTGGGAAAGCTAAAGAAAGATGTTCACATATCCCACCAATCTTAACTAGTCACTGACCTTTGGGTCAAAAATAGGAATTTCTTCACACTGTGGCTACCTTATCAAGTCCTACTCTCAAGATGGAATACTAAAAACAATAGGAAGGATCAATGCATCTGACCATAGTCCCATTGCAAAGTAAAATTGTGATCTGAAACTTAAAGGGAAGAGAGGAAAGAGACCAATATTTAGGGAGCGTCTACTATTATCAAGTTCCTTATAATACATTATTTCATTTAGTCTATAAAAACCGTGGTAACATGATCCCCTAGTTTCAGATGGGAAAGCAGTCTCAAAGAGGTTATAATTTGTTTTGTTAAGTAGTAGAGTCAGAATTTGAATATGTGTTTTTCTGACGCCCAAGTAAAATAGAAGTTTCAGAATAACAGACCCAAGACTGAGAATGAGATGAGATTAGGAAGGATTAAAACCAATAGCTCAAATGATCTTTTTTACCCACAGAAGGAAGCCTAAGAATTTTGAGTTTTATCATCACTATAACTAGAAATCAACAGAAAAATGAATTTGATTTTCATGGTTTTTGTGTGTGTATGTGTGTGTGCAGATTTGATTTAAGTAAAAATAATTTTACTTGATACCTTTTTCTAAACATTTCAGAAGAAAGAAGGAAGCATATATATGGTGCTTAATTAATACCTATGGCATTTACTAACTGAAATAAGGAATAGCAAAAATAAGAGAAAATGAAGAATGACAGATGGGCAAAATGTAACCATCATAATAAAGTTAAATATGCCACATAAAACAGAGCACTTAAAACAAAAGGTCATATATTAAAATACAAGATGTGATTATAACACATTAAACAAATCATAAGGAAATAGAATAATATGCTATTGTTAAACATAATGTAAAGCAAAAAAAAAGATGAATATATGACTTATATGATAATAAAGGCCATCACAAATAAGTATAGGGGAAAAGTGTTAAAAACAGAAGGACCAAGCACATAAATGTTACAATGCAGTAGACGCCACTCTCTTCGGATGGCATCCTTTTTGCCACAATCCAGGAGTTAAAGTTGATTTATGGAGGTGTATTCCAAGAGCCCTCAGGGCCAGAGAAGAACTCTGGCCTTTTGAAATTTAGGAATATGTGTTTTATAACTCCTGCTTCACTAACGCTAACTACAGTTGGACAGTCCAGGTTCATCTGGCCTGAGATGCAGTGGGATCAAACCATTCACTTATAGTCAGGAAGTGTATGTGTTTCCTTGGCTCAATCATCTAGGGGAGGAAAGAGACTTCATAATGTCAGGCAGCTGTAAAAGCGATGGCCCCTATAGCTAATGAGAATGGAGACAGATGCAGGAGGCAGGGTCACCATGGTGTACAACTCTGGGGTGGGGGCGAGTCCCGGGAATAAACCTGTGATGTGTTATAAAAAGGAAAATGTTAGAATTAAGAGATGTTGCTTGGGCAGGCTCTACAGATGGAACCAAGTTTCTAGTTGAACCAGCACTCTAGTGGTAACTTCAAAAAAGGAGAGAGGGATTGAGGAATTTGATGAAAAGTTATTAGGTGGATGAATTAGTGATCAGATTTGCTTCCTGGGAACATAAGCCTATCTGTAATGTTGCCTTTATTTCTGAGTATGTTACCGAATAGTTTAGGCTTCCTTCTCACCTGGTTCTGGGAGGGCAGGGAACTCTTTGGTGGAAGGCTAGGTGGAGCTGAACATGGCCCTGCCTTGTCAGAACCAGGGTCCCAGAGTGTTGTACCAGCTGCATGTTCCACAATGTGTTGAAGGAATAATGTTCTAAAGCAAGGCAACAGGAAATATCGGCATAACACTAACATTCTTTTCGAGTCCTGACTTAAAATGAGGTGATCGGGAGGCCGGAAAGTATGAAAAGGGCTCTATCAGCAGAGAGACCCTCTGGCCATAGATTTAACCTTCCCTGACTGTTCTCTGGAGGGTTTTTGCTTTCTGGGTATTGTTTTCGATTTGTTTTATTTTCCATCTATGGCCTGGGCTTCTCAAGTGAATTGTTTGTATCCTGTGGTTACATATGTTAGAGACCATGGCTTCTAGTTTATAGATCTCATACTCTGAAAATTTTGGAGTGGCATTATTC
The DNA here is from genome assembly GCA_008086735.1 of Cheirogaleus medius. Taxonomy (NCBI): domain Eukaryota; kingdom Metazoa; phylum Chordata; class Mammalia; order Primates; family Cheirogaleidae; genus Cheirogaleus; species Cheirogaleus medius. The sequence continues at coordinate 14,633,723 of VBSM01002121.1, read as the reverse complement.
CAACTATTTCCCCAAGCTGCCTTTGAGGCTAATATTATTGCTTAAAAATGATTGTGAAATATTTAAATTACACAGGAAAGGACAGAGCATTTCTTTCTTTCTTAGTGGTTCTTTTGAATGACTTACAAGAGCAATTTTAGGGGTAGAAGCAGCCCCTGCATTTAGATTTTTGCTCGCTCTGACATGCATTTGGGAAGGTAAAGGAAGGAACACCACAAACCTGGCCAGGAGAAAAGATTGTTCTCATAGCTCTTCACTTGCTTCCTCGTCCGCCTTTAATAAAAGTGAAAGATACAAGTAACACGAAACAAAGCTAAAAAAGATCACTCATTAAAGAAAGAAAGAGAAAATTGTTAAAATAACAGTTCCAGCAAAAGCCCAGTGGAACAAACAAAACAGCCACAAAGGACCAGAGAAAGTTCTTTGTCTGAATTAAAAATAACTAAAAATGGTTGGGTGTGCACTGAATACAAATGTGCACTTCATTGCAGTGCCCTCAAACTCTGTCACTTTGCAACCTCTGAGATGAGGGAAGCCTGTACCACCTGCAAGGAAGAGCTTCCCAGACAACTGCTCCTGGGGCCAAGGCGCTGACCCTTGTCGTCTTTGACAGTCACCTACAGCGTGTGTGCGTTGTTGACACTCCCTGCATTGTTCCTGCTGCGATGCCATGAGGCTTGGTGGAAATCAAATAGGTTAGGGTGATCTACACCACTAATTAATAAAGACCTTAAGGTTCTGATGTATTTGTCCTCCAGGAGCAGTGAAGAGAAATGGGGGAAAAGGAGGAAGGGCAGCTGGGATAAAATCTGATAAAATCTCCATGTCTGATGGTGCCTTGTTGAGCTTTCTGAAAACCCATCTCTACTCTGGAAATGACTTTTAAGGACCTGTGTGTGTCCAAGTGTAGGAGACTTTCCCTTTGAATGCTACCCTGTCTCTACAGCTTGCTTCTGGCCTGACCCCTTTCTGACAAATAGAGTTTGCTCTTGGGCTTGTTCAGGGAACTCGGTTCTTTCCCCTCTCCCAGCCCATTTCTGTGCATCAGCTCTCGACGGGCCTTGGCTCTGCTGGTTCCAGCCTCTCTCCCACTGAGGCCACAGACTCTGAACCAGCCCCTCCCTGGGGTTCAGGCCATCCCTCGCCCAGGCCTTCGTTGGAATTGAAGTAAGAATGGCTCTGACAATACGCAGAATTATGATTTATGTTCAGAATGGAGGGTAGAGAGAGGAAAATACACTTTTTTGTTTTGTTTAATGGTGGCAAAATAGCCATAACGTAAAGTTTACCATCTTAAATGCTTTTAAGTGTACAGCTCAGTGGCATTAAGTACATTCACACTGTTGTGCAACCATCACTACCATGCTTCTAGAGAACTCTTTTATCTGGCAAAATTGAAACTCTCTATTGATTACTCAATAGCTCCCCATTCTTCCCTCCCCTCAGCCTCTGGTACCATCATTCTAGTTTCTGTTTCTATGAATTTGACTACTCTACGTACCTGTAAGTGGAATCACACACTCTCTTTTTTTATGACCGACTTATGTCACTTAGCATAACGTCTTCAAGGTTCACCCATGTATCAGAATTTCCATCCTTTTTAAGGCTGAATAATACTGCATTATAAGTATATACCATTTTTTTGTTTATCCATTCACCCATCAATGGACACTTGGGTTGCTTCTACTTTTAGCTGTTGTGAATAATGCTACTGTGAACATGGTTGTACAAACATGTCTTCAAGACCCTGATTTCAATCCTTTTGGATACATACTCACAACTGGAATTACTGGATCATATGGTAGTTTTATTTTTAATATTTTTAGGAACTATCATGCTGTTTTCCATAGCAGCTATACCATTTTACATTCTCAGCAACAATGCACCATGGTTCCAGTTTTTCCATATCCTCACCAATTACTTGTTACTTCTGTTTTTTTTAAAATAGTAGCCATTCTAATGGGTGTGAAGTGATATCTCATTGCCATTTCTATTTGCATTTCCCTAATGGTTAGTGATCTTGGGATCTTTTTATGTGCTTATTGATCATTTGTATATCTTCTTTGAAGAAATGCTGATTCACATCCTTTTCCCATTTTTTTGAATTGGGTTGTTTGTTTTTTTGTTGTTGTTGTTGAGTTGTAAGAGTTTTTAATATATCCTGGACCCTATCAAGTATAGGATTTATAAATATTTTCTCCCATTCTCTGGGTTGCTTTTTGACTCTGGTGATTGTATCCCTCAATGCACAGAAGTTTTAAATTTTGATACAGTGGAATTTAATTATTTCTTTTGTTGCCTATGGAAAATAAATGTTATTCTCTCAGACGCATAAAAAGTTATAAAAGTGTATCCTCTACCTGAACACATGGAAACTTTCAATAAGAACTGAGACATTATGCTATTATATGTCAAATTCTATGAATATAGTCCTACTCTTTATTATAGTGGTAATATAGAAACTATATTTAAAATAATTTGGTCGTACCTAATAGTACAAAGGAGAAATGTATTACTTTCAAGATTGTTATAATCTTCATTCCTTTCTTCCCTGAAATTAAGATAACTGTTGGACAGAGATGAGAAGGAGTAGACAATGTTTGAGAATGGGAAGAAGGAAATGAGCAGTGGCCTTTGGGAGCACCTGTAATCTGTCAGGGTATTTGCGGATGTTATTATATTAATGTCTCACACCAGGCCTTATTATTGCCATTTCCCAGTCTAAGCCTTGATATCTTGCCCAAAGTCACAGAGTTATCAAGCAGCAGGGATTGGGTGGGGACCTCAAAGCCTGTTTTTTTACCCCTAACCTATCACCATGTTAATTAATAGTTAACCAAGTCAGCAATTTCAGTTGAAATATTGACGGGATACTTTTTGGAATGAAACAAAATTATTTTAAAACTAATTGGTAAGAATTAGCTTTCAAACAAAAAGAAATAATAAAGGAGAATTAGCCCTACTAGATATTGAAAATGTCTTATAATGTCTCACAATTCAAAATAGTGTGATGTAAAAATAGAAATTTAAACAGATTATTTTGATTGGAATAAAGAGTTTAGGAATAAACCTTCATATAAATATATAATACTCTAAACTTAAATAATTTACCAGAAAAAGTGACTCAATGTTTCATCAAGGCTGGGATTACTAGAGGTCTACATTTAGAAAAAGTACTAGATCAGGTTCCACACTGGCCAGAAGTTTTGTTTGACCAAAGGGGTGTGTGTGTGTGTGTGTGTGTGTGTGTGTATGTATGTATGTATTTGAATGCTTCTATTGGAACTTCCAGGTTATAGTTTCTCAGAGAATCTACCATTCCCTGTAATCGTAATCTTGTTAAATTTGTGTTTCTGTACCTGCCTGGCCCCTTTGGCATTTAAGATTGTGACTCTTGATTTATACTCATTCTAGATAAGTGATTCTCAGAATTGAGCAGGCATCAGAATCACCTAGAGGGTCTTACTAAAGATTGCTGGACCCCAACCCCCAGAGTGTCTGCTTTGGTAGGTCTGGGATGGGGCCCCAAAACTTGCATTCCTAACAAGTTCCTAGATGAAGTGTAGTTCCTGGACCTGAGATAAGTACATAAATTGAGAGTAAGCAGTTAGAAACTTTTATACTTTCAAAAAACTTACGTTTTACAGAGTAATTTTGGTTCTTTGGAATCTAATAAAAAATTAGGTTTGCATTTTCTATGAATTTTTATTTTATTTTTCTAGTTATATATTTTTATTGGATTTTACAATAGTATTGGTCGATAAGGGATTAGAAATTTAAAGTAAACAAACAAAAAATGTGCACACAGCCATGCATAGTTTGCGAAGCACTGTCACTGGGGTCTTGACCAACTGGTATTTCCCTTGGTGGAGGCATGTGACCTGGAGTGGGCCACAGCCTGCAGGCCCAGAAACTCGATCTAGTAGAAGAACCAGAATTGGTTTAAGTACAAGGCAGACACACGCTGTCAGGTCCCACAAACAGCAGGAATGTAAAACCACATGCCAATGCCAATTTATTCATTTACCATGAAAACTGAAACTACCAACTGATGGATTATTCATGCTGGCCTGGCCAGTGAATCACTTCCCTGACAGGGAAACTAAATTATATCCCAGAGGTTACTTAGTGAGCATGGAAATGGAGAAAAAAAAAAAAGAAAGAGAAAGAGAGCAAGTTACATGGCTTGTATGTTTGGTGACATTAGACTGGGTACCTCCAGAAGATGTAGTCCCCCGTATACACTTGCCAAGTGGACCCCTGGTCAGTACTTGGATGGATGGACATTTGCTTTTAAAACTTCCACTGCTGATCCGTCAATTTCCCCTTCCTCGCTGACATATGATGAAGTTGATTCAGTCCAGTTACTGCTGTCAGTCTAGTCAGCCTTCTCTGAAAGTTATTCTGCTTCTTTGGCAATATCTTTGCAAATCTCCAGTGCAACCCATTGGGTTGTGATTGTCAAAGTCAGCTTTGAAACAGTTAAGAACATGAATCTTATACAAATACATAACAAACACATGTCAAAGATTTAACTAATTCAATAAAGGAAATACAGTGAAAAACCTGATTTAAAGAACACAAGAGACTGAGTGTATAAAATCAATGAAAGAAAAAAATACTGAAATAAAATTGCCGAGTTAGATACAAAACTGGTTAATGTCCTATAGGGCAATAAAGCTATAACCTTTGGGGTTATTTTTTCATTCAAATAACTTTCAACTCTTACCAGACAAAAATAATTTGTAATTTATTAATCCTCTATAAGTGAACTAACTTTACAGACTCTGGGCCTTTTTATTATATTTTTTAAAAATGTTTTTCTCCTACAGTGTGAGATGAACCTGAGCTCTGGTATGATATTGGAAGAGCACACAGTAATGTTTCTGCCTTCTATGTGAGCTTTGGGAATTTTTTATTAACAGTCTTAGTAGTTTTATTTCCAAAGAGCAATTCTGTTTGTTTCTGTGATCTCTGGAAGAGAGTAGTGATGGGTCTAGGGGCAGAGCAGAGAAATACTTTCACCTTTCTAAGTTTTTTCCAACTGTAGTGACTTGGCCTTAATGATATTTTGGAAGCTCAGTATTCATGACTGAATAAAAGTAACCCTGTTCCAGGTCACCTAGTGGTTAGTACAGTCGATCCTCATTATTTGAAGATTCATGTTTTTGAATTTGCCTACTTGCTAAAATTTGTTTGTAACCACAAAATTAATACTCATGCCCTTTTGCTGTCAATCATGGCCATATCCAGAGTGGTGTAAAATGAGTTGCCCAACATCTACGTCCCCAACAGTGGTTAAACCAAGGGGACACTGCCTTCTTGTTTCAGCTCTCATACTACAAACAAGTGTTCTTTCCACGGTCTATTTAGTGCCATGTTTTTTGCATTTTTGTGCTTTTCGTTGTTGTTGTTAGTGGTGAATTTACTGTTTATAGTGGCCCCCAATCATAGTCCTGAGGTGCTATCTAGTTTTCCTAAGCACAAGAAGGCTATTGTTACTTGAGCAACGTGGACTTGCACAATAACTCCTTAGAAGACAGCAAGAACTTTAGTAGACATGGCCAGTATTTTTCCTTGTGCCCCTGCAATTTCAGAAAGTGACAACTACTACCAATTCTGTGGTTTGGGAAGGACCCAGAAAGTGACAAGGTGACTGTGCCTTATGGGGAAAATATACATATTATATAAGCTTCGTTCAGGCATGAGTTATAGTGCTGTTGGCCACAAGTTTAATGTTAATGAACCAACAATAGATATTAAATAAGGTATCTTTAAACAGAAAAATACATAAAACAAGGTTATATGTTGATTGGTTGACAAAAATGTGGCAGAAGCTTCTGGAAACCTAACCCTGTATTTCCCCTAGATACGATGCTTCAGTATCTCTGGTAACTTTATAGAACATAGCTGCTGAGAATAATGAGAATTGACTGTGGTTTAAATGAGGATGTGGTCTTATGTGCTCATATCTGGTCAAATATTATTGGTGATATTCAAAATCTTGGGCAAGACAGAAAAAGATAACTGTTTTTAGGTTATTGTATTTTTTTTAAAGTCTCTTTATGGCAATGAACATACATAGTTCCGGACCTCCATGACTTTCAGTCTTTTGTAGAGTTTTCAGATCTCTCATTCCCTTTTTTCTCTCTAAGATCAATAAGAATATCATTATTTCAATAGCGTAGATCTGTATAATAAATCCTTAGATGATTAATTGGCCTGGCCCGCTCACTCCCAACTAAGGCAACTGGAGCATGATTCCCATTGGTGCCCGGGCTTCCCAGGCTGCTATAACTGCTTTGTGTGCATCCCCCTTTCACTGTAGTGTTGGGGGAGGGGAGAGAAAGAGAGAAACTATATACATTGATAAAAACCAATTTTAAAGAAGTACCAAACTTAAATCTTTTGACTCATTCACGTTCTAAAAACATGCACAAAATCAAGGCTCTAAAGGAATCTCTATCCACATCTATTGTGAGATTCGAATATGACTTTCAGTGTCATATTTGTGTCCTGGCAAGTTTTTGATCAGCTTCATTTCTTTAAAAAATCATTCTTGAGAAGGCACTTTATGCCCGTTGACATAGAAGACACCCTGAAGCAATTTCTCTGTCTGCCTGATGGTCCAGTTAGCTGGAGGTGCACAGAGCACGGCGGTTTGGATATGATGGTTTGTGACAGACCTTGATGGCTAATACGTCTGCATTTTAAAACATTTTTCTTTTTCCATTTTATTATAATATTTTTCTTTGTCAATTTCTCATTACGTGAGCATGACGGGTTGCAGGAGGCAGGGGAGGCTGTGTTCTTTGCAGCTTCTGGCCTGGCTGGCCCCATCCAAGCTCTTGAATCATCCCATCCCCCGGGGACTGGAAGGAGTTGGTTTAAATAATCATTTACCTTTTGCTGTGGCCCCCATCTTTAGAAAATTCTGGTCTTGCTTCTTAGACACATGGGATTCCCTAATATTTCATTTGAAAGACTTTTGCTTGCAGAACAATTTTAACTCTTTTACATTTTTATTGTGAGACAGCTGTGGTTTTTGATCTTTGGAGGGTTTTGTACTTTCTGACTATTTACCATATAAATGAAAACTCTAGCAAATAGGTAGCTTGAAAATAAAAATGATAGTTATCTGAGTTAAAATTACAATAAAGTTTTCATCCTAAATACCTCTACTACATGGTTAGGCTGAACTTTTCTGAGCATATCTTTAAATTAAAAGTGAAAAAATAAAAATAGATTTAGGGAAGTTGGGCCCATTTTAGTTACCTTTACTTTTTTAGTTTGAATGGTAGACAAGCTCAAAAAGAACGGAAGCTGAATATGCAAAGAAGTAGGTCACCCATGGTGACAGAGGGGCATTCTTTGGCAGGATGCCACACAATACAACAGAGACCTGAAACGGACAGAATTTTCCTTTACCCTTCTAAGTCATTAAACTCAGGGGACTATCGCTGTCCATTTATTTCACAGAAATTGCTAGACCTGAGCTTTCCACATGAGACAAGACTTTCTACTCTCTGTCTTTCCTACCACCTGACACTCAAGGGCCCTGCTCTGTTCCTTTCTCCTCCTCCTCTCTTTATTTTACTATTTCATACTAAATTCGTTTGCCTACTAGGAATAAAGACTTTGTGGTACATTTTGTGTACCATACTTAATGATATATAATGAGTCTTTTCTTCTTTTTGTTTAAAATATGTATTCTGGAAATGTAAATTTATGTATGAAGCGTGATTTGGTATAATCAATGCACTGAATGTTCACCTTTAGGGAGTAGGTAAACTGGATTACATATCAGTGGAGAATGAGACATTTTTTATCTCACAGTAGCATCTCTAGAACAATGATTCCCAGCATTTCAAATTGGAAAAGTCTTTTTTTAAAATAAAATTTTATAAACTGAATGTATTATATGATAGGAGATGTACTTTTAATATCTCTTAGTTGAGAAAGCTATTAATTGAAAAATGTTTTTAAATGAGTTTGCATTTACCCGTCACACTGCCATCTCCCTATATTTATGAAAATAGAAGAACTTATGTGTGAGGAGTATATTTTGCATGCAGCCTATTGGAGAATCCTTTGCAGGGACTACATGACTTTATTACTAAGCCATGCTGCAGGCACAAGTGTGACAGCTCCTGGATTTTATTCAGGCTGGCGGCCACTGCCAAGTCTCTTTGCACCAAGCTGGCAGCAAATTGATGGTGCCCTGGCAGAGATTGGCTCCCTCCAGATATGCTGGCCATGCTCCCCTGACCTCTCATTTATTTTTGAGGTGCTGATTCATTCACACACTTTTTTTAGTTATGCATAATACATGTACCAACCATTTTAAACAGAAAATAAAAGCCATCCGAGAACTAATTAAACAGATGCTTATGGCTGGATTCAAAACCGTTATAAATAAGGGTCTCAAGTAGAAATATACTAACAATAATAGCAGAAAAAATTTTTACAACAATGAGAGTTTATTTTCCTTTCTACACTTGATGTTTACCAAGATTAAACTTATATTTGAAAGGAGTCCATTTGACCTTTCATCAGAGATCCCACGTAGCAGGGAAACAACAGACAGCTTCCAGTGTTCTGTCCTCTTCTCTTTGTTAGGGTGTTCTCCTAGGACGCTGAATTTGAACCACTGCCTGACTCCATAATGTCACAGTTTGATTGAGTCAGATAGAAAAGGCAGAAGTCTTTTAAAAAGCACAGGATTTCAGTTGGAAGGTTTGATGACCAAATCATTTCCTGGCTCCTGTGATCCGGGTGACTTCCCCTGGATTCCTCCCCCTGCCCCCATCATCAGTGATAGCCTCCCGAGGACAGAACAAAATATTCTCCACTAACTTTAGTCATTGGTCTTTATCGGTTTGAGGTTGTACAAAAAGCGAAGCACTTGAGACTCAGTTTAGAGTATAAAGCTGGTATGTGCAGGCTGGGAAACAGGTGCTAAAAAGTATAGAGTTGATTGGGTCTTGTGTTACTTATCTATGGCTACATAACAAAGTAACCCAAACTTAGCGTGTTAAGACAACAACCATTTATCCTCGCACAGTTTCAGCGGCTCAGGAATCCAGGGGTGGTATAGCCAGGGGCTCTGGCTCCTGAAGCTACAGCGAAGGTGCTGGCTAGGGCTGCCGGCCTAACTGGGTCTGGAGCATCCGGTTCCCAGCTCATTCATGGGGCTGTTGGCAGGCGGCCTCAGTTCCTCACCACAGGGGCCTCTCCACAGCCTGCTTATGACAGGACTTTCCCCAGAGCAAGCGATCCAAGAGAGAGAACCCAAGACGGAAGCCACAGTCTTTTATAACCTATTTCTAGACGTGACATACCATCATTCCTGCCACATTCTGTTGGTCACACAGGATGTAAATACAAGCAGGCAGGAATTATTGCAGGTCATCTTGGAGGCTGGCTACCACAGGTCCAAATTTCTAACATTTCTAGAAACCATGGATAGCCGCATGCTTTGTAAGTCTGGTGCTATACCTAAGGACAGATTCGTGATCAAGTTAATAATAATGATCTGTCATATTTTGCTAACAATGTTTATACCTTTGCTTTGAAAATATAAATTTTAATGTTTTATTTAAGCAAAATATGCTTATAAAATCTGTAATAAGTACTAGGGTACAATATAGAAATTGAAAGTTTCATATAAATTCCTTTTAAACACAGTTATTAAAATATATATCACTATAAAATATATTTATTAAAAAACTATACATTATTCTGAATCTTGATTTTATTCACTTAATAGTATATTGTGAATATATTTCTATGTCAGTATATAAAATTTATTCTTTTTACTAGCTGCATAATATTCCATGAAATGACTATAGCAAGTAGACTAACTTTACCAGAATTATCTAACCAGTCCCTACTATTGGACAGTTGACTTTTTTCCTCCAGATTTTTAATAAAATAAGAATTGTGTTTGTACATATATGTTTGTGTGCTATCTGAGAATTCTTCAGGGTAGATTTTCAGAAGGTGAATTCTTAAGTGAAAGGGTATGTGCATTTAAAATTTACCAGATATTGGCCAGGTGTGGTGGCTCATACCTGTAATGCCAGCGCTTTGAGAGGCTAAGGTGAGAGGATCACTTGAGGCCAGGAGTTCAAGACCAGACTATGTTGCCCAAGCCTGAGCAACATAGCAAGACCCTGTCTCTTACAAAAACATTTTTTAAATTAGCCAGGCGTGGTGGCATGTACTTATAGTCCAAGCTACTCAGGAGGCTGAGGTAGGAGGATTGTTTGAGCCCAGGAGTTAGAGGTTACAGTGAGCTATGATCAGGCCACACTTCACTCCAACCTGTGCAACACAGCAAGACCCTGTCTCTAAAAAAAATTAAAAATCAAAAATAAGTAAAAATGTACCAGATATTGCTGAGTTATCTGCTAAAAATAGTGTATCTAATAGCTCTCTTTTCAATGGTGACAAAAGTGTCATAACATTTGCCAACTAAAGTCAGCCTCACTTCACTTTGATATACCTAGCTGTGATTTTGAGGAAGGCATGGTGTTGTACTTGGCAGAGGAATTTAAGACAGAAAAAAGAGGAGAAGTCCTACTATAAGATTATAGCAACTGTCAGGGATTGTGAAAAGAACCCTGTGAGCGGTTGGTTCCTAGGCCGTGCCACCCGCTCCAGAGTGCTGCATGTAGCTTCAGGGCCCAAATTTGCCTCCTCCACTTCAGTATGGACTCTGGGGATGTTTGCCCAGCTCATCTCTTAATGAGATAAACTCTGACATATCCAGGCGTCTGTCTGAGCATTGGGGAAGGCAGTAACAGGTAGAGGTGAAGATAAGTTATTGCCGAAAGCCAGCTACCCCGGTTTTCTCCCACAGCCTGCCCCATTCCTTTCTGAAAATCCCGCTGTTGCTTTGGCTGGTACATCAGACTCAAGATCCTTTAAGCAGCATACAAATTATCCAAAAAAAGTAATGCATTAATATTAGCCATTAACATATAAGCAAGGTTAATATTTCACATTAGTCGAAGAGACCAGGATTCTATAAGAATGGAATTCATTCATTCATTCATTCAGCCATGAATAAATATTGAGTACCCACTGTGGGCCTGAAGCCCAAACAGGCACAACATGGAACTTCCTATCTAGTGAGGAAGATGGACAATAATCAATCACAAATATTAATTTATAAACTAATTATGTCTAAGAATGAGCAGTATTTCAGGGAGCCAAGAAAATGGAGATCTAAAGGATGAGTTTGAAGACAGTAAGAGAGATGCTAGGAGAATCATGACAGACACAAAACAAATGAACACGTAGCATGCATACAAAGGCCCCGAGGGAGGAAGGAGTTGAGCTGTCTGAGAAAATGAAAAAGGCCAATGGTGGCCAGAGGGAGTCATGGCAAGAAATGAGGCTGGAGAAGGAGCTAGGAGGCAGATCATGTAGGATCTACACATTTTGCTAGAAGGGGCAGTTTGTAGAAAAGAATTCAGGATATGGAAATGTTCAAAAGGGCAGATATGGAGGGGAGGGGGAAAGTGGTGACAGTTGGGCTGGAAGGGAGACATCTCAGCTGGGTAAGAAGCCCCAAGGGCTCTATTAGCCACAAATCTCCTACCGGTCATTGTCTACCTGGGCTTCGTGGGCAGAGCACTATTGTGCCGGGACCTGCGACAGCACACGGTGCACACTCCAGGGACCGCACAGCCCTGCCAGGGCCCACCTTTCCACCCTCATGGACTTAACAGTCTGTGCCCCACTTTGTCTTCCAGCTGCCTGGGAGGATTCCAACAGCAGCCCATGCTTGATTCTATTAGCTGAATTACAGCGGAAAGGCCCTCGTGCATTTAGCAAACCTTAATCCATCTGCACGTTAGCCTAAAATGTTCAATGTTGTAAAGAGCCCACAGCACCATGCCTCTAAAACGGTGCTTAATTGACATAATATGGGTCACCTGTCTACACGGAATTAGCTGGCAGAGCTTCCAGAACAACCTACTTTCCCCTCCCTTTTGTCTTTAGTTTTTGAACTTTTGAAATGCATCACTGCTGCTCAAGTCCGTTTTGAGCCATTATTTAACAAAGAGGTGTCCAGTTGAGAGCCGCGCTCCTAGCTCAGAATTTGTCTAGTGGTGCAGGTAGGGGGTGAGACGGGAACAGGTCAGGGGCCTGTCAGTCCTGCCCACCAAGCTGGTCAGCTTCAGCATGTGCAGTAAAACACAAAGTGTACATCGCACGGCTTGGTGTCATGCTTTAATGGGATTAGCTTTATAAACACCGTGCATATGTGCATGTGTATGTATGTTTGTGTTTGGAGTGGGGAAATGTGCATAAATTCTGTTATGAAGCAGGGAAGGGAATGATTGTCAAGACCTGTGAGAATGACATAGTCCCTGAGCACTAACTTGGTGTTCTTGTGTCCTGACTCAGGAAGCCACAGAGCTGAATGGCCCAGGATGTGGCCCTTGGAGACTCACTGCCTCAGTTCAAATCCCGGCCCCTCCACAGACTATCTGGGAAATCTTGGAAATTTAGTGAACTTAATCTGAGCTTCATTTTCCTCATCTGTAAATAAGAATAAAGATAGCCTTTTCTTATGGGGTTTTTGTTAGAATTAAAGGAACTGAGGCATGAAAAGGGCTTTGTATAAAGTGATTGCTTAGTGAATGAAAACACATAGCTAATAGTGTCAGGCACTGTTCTAAGTGCTTTATAGATGTTCATTTATCTACTCTTCACAAGGTCGAGGAAGTATGTGTTGTTTGTCATCAGCCTCACTTTCAAGATGAGGAAATGGAGGCACAGGGGTTCAGTAACCTGCCCAAGATCCCATTGCGGGTACATGGCAGACCTGAGACTCATACTAAGGCAATGGGGCTCAGCATCTAGCAGGGGCCCTCAAACTTTTTACACAGGGGGCCAGTTCACTGTCCCTCAGACTGTTGGAGAGTGCGCACTGTGGGCCTGGGATGAGTCGGCTGCTAAGCAGGACAGGCAGAGGGGCAAAAACACCCGGCGGGCCGGATAAATGTCCTCGGTCGGCTGCATGTGGCCCGCGGGCCGTAGTTTAAGGACGCCTGGTCCAAGCTCTTACCCGCTTTGCTCACTGCCTCTCAACCACATACAAATGTTAGTTTTCATTGGGAGATGGAGAAGAAAGAATGGGGGAAATACAGTAGGAATGGCCAGGAAAAAAGGAAGAGAGCATAAAGATTCCCTTATACCTTACGTGGAACTGTGAGCTACTCCCACCTCCATGCCCACACCTCCTCCTCGAGCCTCCATCCCTGAAATCCCTCAATCCCAGTGGCTCAGCCTGAATACTGAGTGTGCCCTGACAATGTTACATGCTCACTGCTTCCAGTTAGGCCAGGGAGAGATTGTCACTTCCTGCTGCTTCCATGGCTGTCCTGGTTGAAGGCTGACGAGGGGTCTTCCCAGGGATACCTGACACCATCTCCAGGACACAACCCCTCTTGTGGGCTGAGTCCTGTCCACTTTCATTACTGCAGGGCTTCTTCAGACAAACCAGAAGTGCCCAGGGGTGAAACTCCAAAAACAGAACTGCATGACTGACCAAATCTGACATTCTAGAGAGTTATTCCCTACAGGGTCACCAGCCTAGATTCTTTCTTCTAAGATGTCAGTGATTCTAATATGAGGCCAAAGGCACCACACAGGGGAACAGCATTGTGTGAATAGTCCTTTACAAAAACCGTACACCAGATATTATGCCGTAACCTGTATTTCAGCTACCTGGCTAGGCTGTGTGTGTGTGTGTGTGTGTGTGTGCGCGTGCGTGCGTGTGTGTTGTTTCCTGGAGGTAGGAGATTGCCCAGGAAAAGCTAAAACAAATATTTAAGTAAAACTGCTGAAGCTCATTAACTCTGCTGGGAATTACTCGAACCTATAATCTTATGTTTCTGCCATCAAAGGGATGCTACTGCTGACATGTTCAGGGATGAAGTCTCATGATATCTGCCACCTAGTTTCAAACAGTGGGAGAGAGAGGGACGGAGAAAGCAGAAGTGACAATTGTTAAATCTAAGCGGTTGGTATGTGGGTGTTCATTGTTTTATTCTTTTGTTTTTTCTGTAGGTTTATATTTTTAAAAATAATAAGTTGGGGAAAATATGAATATGAGCATTAAAAAATAAAGTTCATGGGGAAGAATTTAAAAAATTCTTCTGTGGGATCTATAGAATGGGAGGGCAGTACAGGATTAATGGTCCTTTCTCCCGGGTCATCTGTGGGATCAGGGAACAGCAAAGACCTAGACAGGTGGTAGGGAGGAGCAACAGGTGGAAAAGGTGTGCTCCAGATAAAGAAATAAGCACCAGAGCTCTGAGTTCTGCTATAGAACCAGAAGTTACTGTGGGAGTGGAGGTTATGCCCTTTAAATTACATTTATAAGTCCAATATTAGGATCAAAGTACTCCATATTTTCCCTTAAAACTGACCTGCCAATAACAACAAAACTGTTGCACATATATGTTAATAATGTATGCATATGTTACATATATTAAAATGTCACATGTATATAATATATGCATGTATGTTCCATTCATACAAATATCTTTTTCATACATATGAAAAATAATGGGAAAACCTTTACTAAAGCTTTATCTCTTGGTAGTGGGATTACAAATGATTTTTATATTTTTCCTAATACATCTCTGAATTTTTCAGATATTTTTCAAGCGATATGTATTATTTTATAATCAGGGGAAAATGTTATATGAAAAACAAATGTTACATACGTAGTATCTCTGGGTAACTTGTTTTCTGCATTTAGCACTATTAACCACTGTATCAGATGGAATATGTACCTTTTTATCCAAAAATTAAAATGAGAAGTTTCCAGGGAATATGTCCATACCTTAATAGGGGTCAGTGAATAAGCCTTTAATGGCTTTAGTCATAGTTTTTACTTTATGAATTTTGGCCATCTTAATATTTTACCTAATTTTGAGGAGTTTTCTACATTTATCAGTTTTTAACAGAGCTTTGGTCAATAATTCCAGCTCTACTTTGTAACTGTGCAGTAGTTCCATCCTAGACTGGTAACTTAACTAGATGCACTTAGTCTGGTTGAGAGTGTTATGTGCATTTACCACTGTTTGATTTAATTGCTCAGACATTTTCTCTTTCCCAAGGTTATTTTCAGATGGGAATCTCCCCAGTGACTTCCTCAGTAAAGATCAACACCAATAATTCATGCAGTTTCTTGACTTAGGTATTTTCATCCCTTAGCCCATATTAGGTCCACAAATAACCAAATTATTTTTTTATATTTGCATGATTAAGTTTTATAAAGGACACACAAAATTTCTACCCAATTTGCCATACTTAGGCCTTTCTGAGTTGGGCTGGGATAGGAATTTCTGTATGTGTGCTTAAAACTGGGAGTCTCTGTATCCAGTATAAAGTTCAACGTTTTGCTTGTTTGTTCGCTTGCTTGCTATTTTTATATACTTTTGCAGAAGGTACTGAAGTTGCAATCATCTTCTGTTTTTTTGAGAAAGTAGTGGTTCCATTTTGGCTCTTGAGCAGGTCTGCCACCATTTTTATTCCAGCAAGAGGTTGCCAGACGTGGCTGTGCCTTTCACTGGGGCCATTAGGCAACATAAAATGGAGGAGTCAGACCAAGGCAAAATGGAAGACGACTGCCATCTTGGGCTGCTTCATTATGTCTGAAAGAAATACTGATGAAGAAACACTGGCCACAATAACCGTAGCTCCTGCTTTAATCCTTTCTCCTTGAATCTCCTTGAAGGATCCTCCATGCTAAGGGTGCCCAGGGTGGGGGAGCAATTAGAATAAATACTGTTTTGGCAAGAGGTTTGGTAAATCATCTTGGGTGTTAAGTCCCATGCAACATTATCTGATAGTAATGAGGTATCAGCAGTTTTTATCTATTTAAAACTTTAAATAGACCACATGAGTAATGTGCTGCAGGTGCTTATCTCTACTTAATTAATTCATTTGTAAGTGAAATACCTAATTAAAGCAATCTAAGGGAGCTCCTTTGTGATCTGGTAACAAAGAGAGATCTCTGCTGATGAAACTTGTTGAACTCATCCCCGTGGGCTAATTAGCTTTATCAGATTTCAGTTGAAGAGTTCTTTTTGGGGTTTTTTGGGTTTTTTAAAAATGTAATATAAATTTGAACTGATCTTTAATGTTCACCAGAGTCACTCACTTATTCATAGCTTTGGAAGAAATCTGAAGATGACATGATTGGAGTTTCTATTGATAAAAAGGGCAAAGACAATACATGCCCTGGTATCATGCCTTTTTGTCAAGCTCACTGCCATCAGGAAGGGCCAAAGAGCCTGCCACGCCATGACCGCTTGCTTGTCTTAAACTTCACGGGTGTTTCTGTCTACTTAGAAGTTTGCTTTGCCTTTATCTTGTCAGACAACTACGTAACCAAAAATGTTTATCCTTTCACCTCAGCTGTTAAGAAATGTTAGCCATGTTTAAAACTCACATGTACTGATCAGTTCAATTATCTGTTCCCTATACGCCCTTTCACCTTATTTGTTCTTTTCTTGGAATAGGGGCATCATCCTTGAGGAAAAAGAGCCAATGCCTTGTAAAGGCATTTCACTGTTCATAGCTAAGGATGACAACTTTTGGTTGAGAAATTTCTCTTTTATCATATTGCACCTCTGTTCCCTGATGAGGGAAAAGGATGCATTTGAGTGTGATAATTATGACTGACTCAAAATATGTTTTGTTCCTTGTAAACTGTTAACAAAGAGCATAAATGAATTCACAAAAGACACCTCAGCTGCTCTCAGGATACAGGAGGGATTTAAAAGAGGCAACAGGAAAACAAATTGACCTAGGGATAAATGGAAAATTAGGGAGGGGACATGGGTAAATATGATACATTAGAAGCCATCTGTTCTGTGGTTACAGTGACTTTTTATTTTTTTAAAAAATGTCTTCTGTGAATTTTAGGACATTAAAATATTTCTCCTTAACAGAAAATTGGCATTTTTCTAAAATGTTTTATAACAAAATGCTATTTGGAAAAAAAGTGGCATGATGCTAACTTAGTGCTTTGAAAGGAGCACATGCTTAGCATGAAGGGATTTTTGCCCACATATGTGAATTAAGGGTCCTGCATTTAGAGCTTAGCAAACGGCTGATGTCCTCTTCTCAGGCAGAAACACACTGCAGAATACCACCACATCCAGGTTTTGGGGTTCTCCTGAGACTGTGGCAGTAGGCGACAGGTAATAATATCTGTTATAAGGTAAACCTGTAATTACTATCATTTTAAGAGAGGGAGACATTAGAATTACAAAGCAGGACTATAAAAGAATATAAAAGTCAGCATCAAAGATAAACTCCTTCAGAACAAGAGCCTTTTCCTGTTTATTTTTTATCCCTTACTGTACAACATACAACATAGAGTAGGCACCAAATGAATAAAGAACAATCGATTCAATGAATGAAATCATGCATCACTCTACCTATATAATCATTTTATTTCTGTGTAAAATTTCTTTGTGTTCAGTGGTAGCTGATAGTGTCTAACCAAGGGCTAATTTTAGTTAGAAAGCCATATTTTACAGCCATTATTATTTTAGCTAGACGAAAACACAGAAATTGAGTGGGTGCTGGAACACATCCATTATTTGCCCCCTGGAGATAAATGGAGTAGTTGAGTATAGTGCACCGTTGGCAGAAATATGGTGGGAAAATTTGCACATCGGCTTCCCACAAGGACCTATTTTGTGCTGAGTTATTTCATATTTCAGTCTCTAGGATGCCAGTGTGACACATCTTAACATGCTAAAATTTTTCCACCAAAATAATTCTGGAAAAAAACAAATGGAAATTAGTCCAATTAAACACACTCTCCTTGGAGAGTGGATTTGAAGCTGGTGCAGCTTCAACAGTGGCCAGCAAGAGGGGAGGAGGCCCGGAGGAGGAGGGGCAGGCCCAGGGAGGCCGAGCCCCTGGAGCTGCCTTGCACCACGCCCAGGCTGGCGTCAGCATCCCAGGGGTGCAGTGTGATGGACGGGGTACATCAGGTCATAGATAGCGTCAGGGTTCCGGGGCTGTGTGTCAGCTTTGAAGCCGCCTCCCAACTAATAGCGTTTATTAAGATTCAGGGAGGAAGGTCTCACCGTTGGGGCTTAGGGCCTGGCAGAAGGCCCAGCCAAAGGGGTGGGATGCAGGGAACATTATCTGAGTGCCCAGGTGTTCCCCAGGTCCCTGGCTGTAAGGCTTAAGCAAGCAAAATCCTTTTCAGACCTCACCCATTGATGGAGATCTGACTTCATATCCACTGCCAGGTGTGTTTGGGGCTGGCTTGGGCACTGGTGGGCACAGCCTGCTGTTGCTAGAGGGGAGGAGGCGGCAGCTAGAAAAAAACAGGACCTCATGGACTATCTCTAAATCTTTGGTAGTCCTTAGGCATGTGAGCACATCCTCTGGTGATCCTCACCCCTTCAAAATATCTCTGAAATTTCTTCCATCATAGTGAAAACAGTCCCCACATTCTCTAGAGTCAAGATACTCAGCAGTCAGCACACTTCCCAGTGAAACCCAGCCACTGCCGGGAAGAAGGGTGGGCAAGAAACAGTTTGTCCACAGCTGCGCTTACCCAGCCCCGGGAGGAAAGCACAAGAAAACTGCATCCCATTTGTCAGCAGTGACGTGACTGGTTGCCTTCATACCACAGTCGCTTCTGTAATCTTCCTGCGAGACGCAGCATCCTCTAGAAAATGAGTTGGAACCTTTGCCCAGTGCACAGTTTATTAGAACCATGTCTTTTTTTAAAATCAGTTAATATCCAGCAAATAGTATAAATCTTGCACGTACTAAATTTCCTTTGATGAAAGGTATTTAGCATTAATCAAGGGAGATTTGTTGTTCCCTGAAAGTAAAAGTTAGGATTTATTTTTAATTTAAAACCATACAATTGAGCTATTTAGTCATGATTATTTCAATCACAACGGAAAATCTGAATTTTGGATCCTTTCCTTATTAATCATCAGTTACACTGTATTAAAAAACTAACAAACCAGCCCCACTCCTCAAACAGGGAATAAGACAAAAGCTACGATCATAAACCAGAAGTGATGGGGTAAAACAGGGGGCTCAACCCAATCCCCAAAGCATTTTTATTGGACAGTGTCACAGATGACACCTGCTAAGGTGGCACCTAACGAGTCTTGGCCATGTCGCCAAGATGCTGTCATGCATGTGGGAAAGAGCTGCACCATCTCTGCACAAAGGGCTGCTCTTTGCCAATTTTGCTTCTTAGTTGTTTTTATGTAGACATGTGTCCCAACTGGGAGCATTTTTCAAAAATATAAAGTCAACTTTTACCTCCTTCCTTTAAAAGAAAAAGCAGATTTTGCAGTTTCATCTTAATACGATGAGGCAAAGGGTTGAACCCCAATTTTAAAATTATCCATCCCAACTTACACAAAGCTATTTTTGTAAAAACAAACAAAAAAATAAGAGCAGTTGTTTATCTCTGGCGTGGTCCCTATGAGAGAGTGCTCACCTTGTGTTGGCAGCCTCTCTTTCCAATAATTTATGCTTCTGAATATAAGTAAATACATACACTAACATAGCGCAAAAATAAGACAATTTTTACTTGGAGACCAGCTACAGAGTAGAAACTAAGAACGATTGGTTACTCAGGCACAAATAAGCTCTATGGCTTGCATCTGTTTTCTTATTCATCATGAAAAGGTTAAAAAACAAAGTGTAATTGTGCTTAGAGAAATTCTTATATAGCATGATCAAAGAAATGGAATTTAGAAAACTACTTATGATTTTACCCTTAATTTTATAATAAGAATAAAAGCCTCATTAATTTAAATTCTACTAATTCTCTGTTTTATTTCAGACAGTGACTGGAGTGACATTTAATTTTACTCGACAGACCTTTTCTTTGTGGATAATAATGCATGTGTTAATGCATTTATGTGAGAAAAAGATTATAAGAATAATGTTTAAAATGTTAAAAGAATAATTTGGTTTTGAACATATTTAAGATCTTTAGGAACAGCTCTTTACATATAAATAGTGAACATGCCAAACAAAAATTATTTTATCTAGTCTTTCAAGCAGGTCCCCAAAAGAAGTGTTTTGCAGCATACTCTGTTCACATATTTTGAGTTACCCTCAGAACTTAAAAGCAATACATTTATCCCTGAGACAACCCCTAATTTGGGTGTTTTAGACCGGTCTTTTTTCTTCTACTTAGTTTGATGATTGAGGTTTAACAACGTAGCCAGTCCCAGCTAGTGGGTTCCTGGCCCCTGGGTGAAAGGTAAATTTGTAAGCCAGCTAAGCTTTGCTGATTGAAACTTGTTTGTTTGAACATGTTCTGCCCTAGGAATGGCTATGGTCCAATGGCTACGTAATGAGCACCAAACAATACATGTTTGTTAGGCAAAACATGAAGCAGCCTAAGTTCATCTTTTACCACTGTAATGCTGAGACTTTGGTGTAAGTTCATTTAACAAATTTTAATTGAACCCCTATTTATGTACAGGTTCTAGGTATTTACAGGCAAATAAAACAGACATGGCCCTTGTCCTCATGGAGGTTACGGTCTAACTGGGGAGACAGGAACTACATACATACATAATTAGATATATGTAGTCATCCCGCAGTATCCATGGGGAATTGGTTCCAGGACTCCCCAAGCATACCAAAATCCATGATGCTCAAGTCCCTTATACAAGATGGTGTGTAGTATTTGCATATATCCTGTGCACATCCTCCCGTTGACTTTAAATCCTCTCTAGATGACTTATAATACTTACATGTAAGTGTTGCATGAACAGTTGTTTAGGGAATAGTGACAAGAAAGAAGTCTGTCCATGTTCAGCACAGATGCAATCATCCATTCTTTTTTTTCCCTAATATTTTCCATCTGTGGTTGCTCAAATGCATGGGTGTAGAACCCGTGGGTGCAGAAGTCTGACTGTAATTACAAATGGTGATAGAGAAGTACTCCAAAGGGTAGGAACTGAACGCCATGAGACTATGGGATACGATGGGAAAGACTTGCTTTGGACAGAATTTATCAATGGAGAGGTCCGGGTGAGCACGAGAGATGTTGAGCTTTTAGTTTAATGTCCCTCAAACAGTCCTTATTCCCTCCTTCCCTTGCATCCTATGTTGGCAGTGGAAGATGCCCCCACCATGAATTTTACCTGGTTATTGCCAGTACATGGTATTGATCTTTTTTAACCAAGACATCATGACTTTGTACAGGCCTGACAGATTGCAATCGTTGGGGCCATGGAAGCATGGGAGCTAGGCTGCTTAGGAGGATGTGAACTCTTTGGGCAGGATGAGGGGTGTGGTATTTACCAATTTCATTAGGATGAAAGTGATCTTAGTTCTGCTCTGGACTTCGCCAAGAACTAGCTGTATTCCTCTGCATGAGTCACCTAACTTCATTGAATGTCATTCTTTCTCCTATAAAACGAGATTATTAAGATGACATAATTTCTGAGGTCCTTTTAGATTCAATGCCCTAAAAAGCTATATGGTAGAGTGAAAAAAAAAGTAGACCCCAGAACCAGATTTTCAGGGTTCATATCCCAGCTCTGTCACCTACTAGCTGTGTGACTTTGGTAATTTTCTTACCCTCTCTGTGTATCCATGTCCCAAACTGTAAGATGGGAGATAATATTAATACCTATCATTTAGTGTTGTGAGAATTCAATGAATTAATATAAGTAAAGTACTTAGAATAGTGCCTACCCCTACATAAGAAGTGTTACTGCTGTTACTGTCCCCTAAAAGGAAGTCAGCTTCTTTAAGGACTGGACTCTAATAGAGGCAGAATATTCAAGACACCAGAGTGGACACACAAACAGAATAGTGTGTGGGAACCAAGAATCCACATTTCCACACTTCCTACCAAACCTCCCGTGGTTTCAGGCATGTTTTATTTAAAGGTGCAACTTTTTATTGCTGGAAGAGGATCCAGAGAATGAACCGTAGAATGCTTTATTTCATACCTGCATGTACTCTCTTCTTCCTTGGGACACAGGCAGGTAATTAAGCCCCTAGGTATGAGGTGTGTACAGGATATTGAGCTAGTGCTTACTTCATAATGCTTTCACACCTGCGGCCAGGACAACAAAGCAGCAGAGATAAATGCCATTGCTGGGGATGCTGAGAGGTGGCTTCTCTTAAGGCAATGAGTTTTTTTTGTTCTTAAGCAATATAATGAGACCTCATAAATTATACTTGGAAAGGACTTTTCAAATAGTAAAAAGATTCATTAAAAAATGTATAAGCATTAACTTTAGCTGACTTCTATCTATTATAGAGATTCTGTTTTAATGAATCTCATACAGATTTGGAATAACAAGTATCATTTTTCTCTTCATTTCTTAATGCACCCAAATCTCTAAAACTCTATCATTTTCTCCCTTTGTACTATTTTCTTTAGCATTTTCATCATAAATGGTACCACTTGGACTTATTTATATTATGATAAATTATTATTAAATGTTTAATAAAGAATGGGACTTTAATACATATCTTTTTTTTCTGTATACATGTGTATGTAATCTTGTGACAGCCAAAACTCTAGGCTTCTCCTACATACTACTAAGATTTGGGGATGTCCAAACTAATTTAGGGAATTATGCTCCTGTAGTTAAGAGAGAGGAACTGTTTTTTCTGTGACAAATGAGAATAGTCTGATGGGAAGAAAATTACTTGTGAATCTTGTAAAACAGAGAATGTAGTTTCTTCAATGAAAGGAAAAAGACAAGAAATTGTCTGCTTAGAGAAAACCTAATTCCCTGACATTTTTCTAGAGACCCGCGTGCTAAGGTCTCTCCTAAAGGGTGCTTGCCGCAGATGAATCCCCTCTTGGAGGGGAAGACCCCAAGTGGTTGTGACCAGCGCACTCCTCCCCTAGCCCAGACAGCCACTCCCTATCAGCCATCTAGCAGTGTCTCTTCTACCTTGGAAAAGTAGATTTCAACCTCTCTGACAATGTCCCCTGCCCCTCCTTTGTCCCTAGCCTTGTAACATCCTCCCTTGAACCTTCTCCCTGTCTTCAGTTTCTCCTCCCTCTCTGAAGACTTTTCAGAAGGAGCTCGGTTTTTCCTAAAGAGTAAGAAACAAAAAAGTCTTTATGTGGGAGTCTGTTTAAGAAATAACGGACTCCGGCTTATAAAGGGCCCTTTCATTCTGTTTGCTGGTATGTGCTTCCTGAGCAGCGTGGGGGTGGGAAGTTCCAGCAGAGTCCAGTCAAAGAGCCCAACTGCTAATTTCCAAGGCTGCAGGGTGGAGGCGGAGGGGAAGGGGCGGCGCCACGCGTGCTGCTGTGTAGACGCTTTCTGCAGGAGTTATGCAGAGCAGGCCCTGGGGCTCTTGGCTTTAAACGTGCCAATGTGCATTTTGTTAGCAGAGCAGCTCTTTCTGGCAAAGAGCTTTCTGATGGTTTCCTGTGTACAGGATGCTTTTATTTTCCACAAAGTACCCTTATTTAAAAATAACAACGGAGCAGGGAAAATGATAGGCATTCAGTAGGAAATGGTTGGAAGCTAAGGTTTCTTTCTGTCATAGGCTATTGAAGGGCCGTCATGGTAAGCCAGTGTGACACACTTCCTGTGGAAACCTTCAGGAGGGTGCCTGGAGTGAGAGGGAGCATTTCAAAGACCATTTCCTCTTGGTCCTGGGTCTTAAGGTAGAATTATGTAGGGGCAATCAAGCTTCCAGGAAGTTTGAAATTTGAATCTGAGCTATGGAGGTAAAGAATGGGTTGGCATAGAGATTCACATTTTTTTGAAATTGAAATTAAATGGTTTCACTTTCCCCATACATCCAAATATGTCTGTATACACATTTACATTTTTCTATTCTGTATTGGTAAATATATATATATTTATGTATATATTTGATTTAGATTTAAAAGACATCTGTTTGACAGACTTTAAATGGATTTCATGCCACGTTAGTATCTTCTTAAATTGGAAAATTGCAACCATGAGCCAAGATTAATGTGGTAAAAGTTTTACTTTATTTAAAATTTATACTAAAATAAACATGGAATAGAATGCAAAATGTATATGAATATAAGATAAAAATGGAATACAACCCTTGCTTGTGACAGAAAAGGCTCCCAGAGTCCTCAGGGGTGGAAGTCAACTCTTTCAGCCTCAGCAGAGATTCTGAAACACCTCAGCTTAGGTCTGGTAGCACAGGCCAGCAGGAATGGGCAACAAAAATTGGAAAGATTCTCTGCCCAAAGATAACCAAATCCGTACTTCCTACCCCTACCTTCATTCCGTCATAATAAAATCATTATCATTTTCAGGTCTTTTTTTTTTCTTTTTTTCTTTAGAGACAGGGTCTTGTTTTGTCCCCCAGGCTGGAGTGCAGTGGCCTAATCATAGCTTACTGCAATTTCAAATTCCTGGCTCAGCCTCCTGAGTAGCTAGGACTGCAGGCATGTGCCACTATGCCTGGCTAATTTTTAAAAATTTTTTTAAAGTTGGGATCCCACCATGTTACCCAGTCTGGTCTTAAACTCCTGGGCTCAAGCGATCCTCCTGCCTCAGCCTCCCAAGTCTCTGCAATTACAGGAATGAGCCCCTGCCAGGCTCAGGTCTCTCTTTTTAAATGCATATGGGTCATTCACATCTTAATATGAATTACATTAAGCAACAGCTTTCTATTGCAATTTACTTCATAGACCAAATCAGAAGCTTTAAGTTCTTAACCTAGGTCACCTAACAGTTTTGTGGACTAGAGCAAGCCATTTAATTCGTCTGAACCCCAGTTTCCCAATCCGAAACTAGGAATAACACCAGCCTCTAGGCTTCCAGCCATCACAGAATGGCTATGAAGTCAAAATGGTATAACATAGATGGAAGACCCTTATTATATTATGAAGTACTATTTAAATATCAGTCATCATCACTGTTAGTCATTTTAGTTGAGATTAGTAATACATCACTATGCTTAATCATTTTAGTTGAAATTAGTTAATAGAGAAGAATGGTATGGGGAGAGGTAATTCTGAAATATAAGACGTGGGAAGATTGGGGCCAACACGTGTTACCTCAGTGAGGGACTTTAGCATTTGAAAGTACTACAGGTCAGATGAGAGAAGGAAGAGGAAGGATGAGAGTAAATCTGAGAACAAATTTCTGTTATGCAATGTAGCAGAGGAACCTCGAGATAGAAACAGCCCCTGCCAACCTAAGTTGCTATAAAGGGAAAAGTCCATAGATGAGATTAATCATAAATTGTTAGGCGGTCCCCAAGACACAGGCTATGGAGTTCTTACTATACTATTTCTCAAAGCAGGGATCTACCAAAAGTGTGAATAATTGAAGGTAAACACTGGCCTTCTTTAGTGTTAAAAATATGTAATGCTCTTGTCCACTTCTGACAATGCTGCCTGTCATCTCTTCTCTTGTGTTCATCATCCTAATAATAGACAGCAGTTGTTGTACTGTGTATGGGGCACTATTCTAAGCACTACATGAATCATTTTATCTGCACAGCCACCCTAAGAAGTATATACTTTCATATTCCCATTTTATAACGGATTCAAAATTATAGCTAGATAGGAGGAATAGTTTCTAGTGTTCTCTAGCAGTGTAGGGTGACTAGAGTTAGCACTTATTTATTCTACATTTTCAAATAGAGAATTTTCAAGAGAGGATTTTGAATGTCCCCAATGCAAATAAATAATAAGGTGAGGTGATAGATATGCTAATTACCCTGGTTTTATCATTTTATATGTATATGTATTGAAATATCACTGTGTGCCCCATAAATATGTACAATTATTATGTGTCAATTAAAAATTTTAAAAATTCTGTTTTGCAGTTGACAAAGCTGAGACTGCATGTTTAAATAATTTGACTGGTTAGTATATGACAGAAGATGCAATTAAAACCAGGTGGTGTGACTATAGAGCTGGGCAGGTTCTGTGCCTCCTTGTACGTGCTCCCTGGTGACAGCATAGCCATTGCAGGTAAAGGTAATTGAATGTGCAGAAGGCAGGAAGCGCTCACAATCACTCCTCTGAAAAACAGAGAACACTCCCTTCTTTGGGGCCTGCTGCTCAAATCCTCTTGTGCAAAACTTGACATTAAAGTCTTAAATATACTTGGAGAGGTGAGGACAAGTAGATCCAAAGAGAAAAACACTCCAAGGAAGTGATCTATTGTGCTTGTTTCATTTTCGAAAGCTGAGTTAAAGGTTTGAGAAGAACAGAGGTCTAAGGACATTGAGAAGGAAAAGTGTACATTTTTTTAAAAGAAGTGTTATTTAGTGAGTCCTCAATCTGCTATTGTTTTGCTGTCTTCCAGAGTCTCCCGAAATCATCATTTTGACACATTTGCTAACAGCACCAGGCTTCACCAACGCACACTTCAGTCTATTTAGAAAAACGTCATGAAGAGCAAGGCCAAATAGTGGATCTTAGATCTTAAATTTTGAAAATATTCCATCTCTTTCCTTCTAAATAAGTCATAGAAATTACAGGCGAAGGTAGACTCATGTGTAAGAAAAAAACAGAGGGTTTACTCTGACGTTAGAATGAACTTTGGGCTAATGTTCTTAGGGGTGGGCTGTGATGGGCAGAAAGGCAGGCTGTTCGTTTGGTGCTCAGCAGGCCGTGATGGACCCAAAATGACCATTCACACATGAGAATGGTGGTTCCCGTACTATTCCCCATCCGAGATTTCTAACTTTTTAAATGACTAGTTTTGTTCCCCTGTACCAACTGTTACTAAAAAAAGTCTTAATAAAAAGTAGATTAACATTTATAACAGTGTAGATATTAAAATTACCAAAGATAATAATCTTTTTGAAAAAATACTTGGATTCAGGTACCAGATATTTGCATTTCCATATTTTCAGCCTCATGCATATAAAACAACTTTTCATGTATGACCCGATCAATAACGTGGGCAGTAGTGTGAGCACCTTTGGCTTAAGATCTTCACAGACTAGGCCCTGGGAGGTAGATGCCCTGGTCTGGCTTGAGGCAAGTTGCCAAACACACTTCAGCTGGGACGTTTTCTTGGGCTGTTAATTAGTGGAAGTTAAGAGTCTTCTCCCCTTCCTGAGATGTGCTTTCCTTCTCAGTTTTTGTCTCCTGGACTATTAGCGTTCCATTTGGTCAGATAATTCCATTTAAATGGATATAGTCAGTCCAGCAACATGATAAATAATTTTGTCTGGGATCAAATTTTTATTGCTTATCTGGATCTGATGTCATCTTGAATTAAAGTTGCCGTACTTCTTTATTCTGATCCATTCTATAACTTCAAAGTATTAAAATTCTTCAAATTCAGGCACTCTTATAAGGCAGGGTCTCCAGTCCAATTAAGACCCAGCTACTCATGGGTGAGTGATGATAAACAGCATTAGACCTCCAAAGTCAGGCAGGTCTGATTCTTTATGTCATTGATTCAAATGGTGATTCCAGTTTGCCTCCATCAGGTGGCCAAGGATCAAATATCAATTTATGTCCAAAGCTGGGGAAAGTCTTTGTTTTCTGTTTCTGGTGTCAGCTCTGGTCACATATGTAAAATAAGCTCTCCCACCTTTCTCACTCTCACTCGAAGCATTGTGTTTGCCTTTAGCTATATGGCTTGAACAAGTCACATGCCTGTGGGCTGAGGGGTGCACTGAGCTTTGTATTTATTAGCTAGAGAGAAATTCTTATTTAATCTAACAGTTCACAATAGTATTATAAACTAAACTTTTCTTTCTCTGTGAGGAAAAAAGGGTTAGAGTGCCCCTCCTACGTGCTTCCACTATGCCCTGGGCTTTCTCCTAGTGTAGTACAAATCATACCATATTGAAATTGCATATTTATGAGTCTGTCTTTATCTCTAGAGTATAAGCTCCTTGAAAGCAAAGGCCGTGCCCGGTTCCCTGTTCTATCCCTGGCTCCAAGCACTGCCTGGCACACTAAGTAGGCAAGCCTGAAATCCCTCGATGATGCTGAAATCTGAAAGGAAGTAGCCCCAGAGGGCTGGCAAGATTTCTGTCCAATTGCCCAGTTTAGATTAAATCAAGCCACCTAGATGTTTAGGAAGAGTCATCTGTTATGTAAAGGAAGACTGAAAGTTTTAAAAATGGAGTCTTTTGGTGTTCTTTGCAAACAATGAGAAGAAAAGAGCCAATCCCTTTGTGTCATTAGAATCCTGAAGTTTTTGTCCCGACACCAAAACACTTACTGGAAAGACCAAGTCTTCTCTCAAATCCCTGTTGGGTGTTTGCTTTTTTCCAGCCTTGGTACCATCGCAGTTAACTAGTGGGAACTAAATCCTAGTCTGTTATAAATGATGGGCTTTCTTTGTTCTCTCCAAACCATAACTTTAGGAATTTTAAAAGACTCTTATTAATCATACTATTCTGTCATTTCTGTATATGTGGAACTCAGGAATAAAAAGTATTTCAGAAGCAAGGGGGATTACTGACATCAAGGTTTGTAGGGCCAAATCCTAGGAATTTCAAATGACTCTGTGATGTTAAAGGATTAATTAGACCTCTGTAAAATGAATTGGACTCGTTTGCTTAATCAGGAGTCACCTCAGTAACAGGCTCAGCAAGTACCCTGGCTTAGATGCAGGGCTGTCTGTTGTTTCTCTTCCAGCCATTTTAAATAGCTGCTGTCATGGGGCCACTGACCGCTTCCCTGCATCTCATCCCTATCTACCCCCAGTGGCGGGTGCAGTTCATGCCTGCCTGACTCATCTAACGTTTACTGACGAAGTGAGAGGAACGTGAGGATGCTGAGAATCAAGAGTCACTAAGCAGCCTTTCAGCACACACAGGGTTTCTGTAAACGAGTGTCTGTAAATCACAGGACACTCTAAGCAGCTCCAGCAGAATTCGCCCCTCCAAGCAAGGTGAAAGGTAAAGAAAAAATACCAGGCATTAGTCGTAAATATAAGCCTTATGTACCTGGGGCCAAAAGTTGATTGGAGATGGGTGGGGTTAATGAATAAGACAAGTGTTAAAGCTCAGAGTGACATCTGCGTCCCCTTCCTACTCAGTTTTGGTTTGATTTTCATGAAGAGGTAGCGTTCTTTAGGATGAGACTGAATCCATTTGCCGCAGGAACATCCTTGATCCCTCTGTGCTTGGTAGGGTGGAAAACACAGGAGGGTGTTAGGCCGGCGCTGAGAGATGAGCTGACAATAGTCGTTGACGTCTGCTGCCGGTGTGACGGATAAATGAAAATTTTTATAGGGAATTCAATACCTCTGGAAAACGATTTGCTAGGATGATATTATCTGTTCTTGTCAGCCAGAAGAAAATGTATCACCCTAATTTTAAAGTCACCAATAATGAAAGCATCTATCTCTAGAAATTCTAGAGCATGTTTCTATACAGACCACCAGTCACCACTCCCCTGTAAAGTGGCCCATTCATCTCAGCTCAGCCTGTGTGACGCTTAATAACTCTCAGCCGAGCAAATGATGCTCTGACCAGGCATGCGTTGGTTTTCGGATTCTTTTGTGTGTGCTTCCGTCAGCATACTGGGCCAGTGCACTGTACAAATACGGTCGGAACACGCTCATTCCTCCTGGTGGAGTCAGCTTCGCCTATTCCAGGACCATAAAAGCCTGGTCCGGCCCCATCCTGCCACATTCCTTGCTGATGGGGGACACAGAAGCCATGAGCCTGACTGATCCATACCCATCAGAAGTAAAGTGATTCCGGATGAGAGCTCCATCCTGGGCCCTACTTTATGGGGGAAACTAGCCATTTCCACAGGAAAGACCTAGCATGAACAAGGATTCTGTTCCATGGGGCTTTCTAGTGTAAGTCCTAGTTCTCAAAGACGTGAGAATCGACTTCTGGTCACCATTTTCGACCTTGGTCAAGTCACCTGATCTCTCTATTGTTTATTCATCTGCAAAATCTGTTGCTGGTTTGCCTCAGAGGTGTTTCCCCCAAACAGGGGAAAATACAGTGTGAGTCATGGAAGATAAGCTTTCACTATGATACTGATCATTCTAGATCGATGGCCTAAAAATTAAATGGAATAAATAAGCCCAGAAGTATCCCTTAGAAGTTGGCATCCAATCCCCTAGCCTATAGGTAAGAGCAATGTTTAGAGAGTCCAACAGGAAACCTGTTTTAAAGCTAACTTTCTATAAGCTCTTTTTTAAAGATTCAAAATGCCAAACCTCTCAAGGCCCATCTACAAATGATTAATAGAAGCAAACCCCCTTCTGGGAAATGACTCTTTTGATAAGGCATTCTATGTGCTTTATTCACGTGTTCATACTACAAATAGTTACTGAAACAAAAACCATTATTCATTCATTCTACCATGAGCCAGCCACCATTCTAGGCACCAGTGGTTTGGCAATAATCAAAACAGACTAGTTCTCTGTTCTCATGGAGCTTATATTTTAGTGGGCAGTCCAGGCAATAAAAATAAAGATAAAATATATGTCAGGTGGTAATAAGTGACAAGAGAGACCATAAAGCAAGGTCAGGAGGATGAGAAGTGCAAGAAGGAGGGTGCTTGTTCAGACAGGAAGGTCAGGGAAGGCCTCTAGGTTATGTTAAATCAGACACCTGAATAAAGTGAGCGAGTGAACTGTAAGAAGAGCATTACATAAATTCTTTGCCTAGGCCAATGTCTAGGAGAGTGTCTCCAACGTTTTCCTCTAGAATTCTAATAGTTTCATACCTTAGGTTTAAATCTGT
>VBSM01002121.1:14563239-14602918 GCA_008086735.1 Cheirogaleus medius | reverse complement strand
GACATAGAGCCAAGGGACAGGTTTTATTTTTGTTTTTGTTGCTTATTTCTTAAGATGGAAAATGTTTTAGCATGTTTATATGCCTGATGACGTTGCTCTGATGGGGATGGGAGATGGTGATGCCAGAGAGAACAAGAACAAAAGAACAAGGCTGAGTCCTGTAGTCGGCAAGAGAGGGTGGGAGCCGGTGGTGGAGGGAAGGGGCTGCCCTTGGACAGAGGCAGAGCTGAGCTTGTGAAGACAGACGTGCACATGCAGGTAAGCTGGTGGAGTTGGTCATGGGAGAGTATGGACGCTCTCAGCTTGTTGCTGCTGTCTTCATAGTGAAATGAGAGGCAAGGTCACCAAGGTAACCAGCTGAGAATGAGGATGGGGAGAGAGGAGATATTAGAGGTTTAAGGAGAGAAGAGAAAGTGTGAAAAATTGTTAGAAGGTGACTGAGAAACTGAGGAAGGAAAGCTGAGTGGCACTAAAGGATCCACTTGAAGTTTGTGAATTTTCAACGAGACCAGCCCCCATGCTGTGTGTTTGTTCAGCACTCCAGTCGCTGCAGAACAGGTTAACAGGTGGATCCAACCGGGATTAGGGGTTTTATCAGCCCGGATGATGGAGGCAAAAAGAGGCGGGATTGCTGTGAGCTAAAAGGGAGGGACCCCAGGGTAGACCATGGACTCTGCGCCTGGAAAGGTGGCACAGGAGGGCACGAGGGCTCTGAGGAACAATGACAAGGCAGCACATCCCAGAGACCAGAGTCTGATTGGAGTCACAGGGTCATTCAGGGAGCAGTGGGAGTGATCTAGATGCCAGGAAATGGACATCCAAGTATGGAAAGCTTAAAATCTCCTTTCTAACCAACTGGGTCCTATTGGTCTTAGGGCTTTTCTGCACAGTTTATCCACTCTTCTAGAACATTTAATTTGGGAGTATGGGCTGAAACTGAACTGTGCTGAGAGAGTCCCAGAGCTGTGGGACTCACTGATGCAATGACAAGAATAAAGCTACATTAGGTCTCTTGAACAACTGGCAAAAAGAACTAGAAAGGAATCAAGCATTCATCTACCTCAATACTCTCATTTTACAGATAGAGAAACTGAGGACCAGAGGGGTGACATGAGTCTCCTATGATCACTTGGCAAAGATGAGACTCAAACCCAGACCTCCAGCCCCAGAATTCAGTACTCTGTGCGTCACCCCACGCTGATTCTCACGCTCCCTTCCTGAGCATTAGCTCGGTACTGTGGGGCCAGGACTGTCAGCTCATTAGGCGTCCTCATGGCTCTGCTTACTTTCATGCTCTTCTGCTTTTTCCTTCACATTTTCATCACAAGACACTACATTTATAAAAAAGAGATGTCCTCTAAAAAAATTCCCGGGAGATCCACACAATTATCTGTTTCTCCCTGTGCACAACATTAACCCTATTTTATTAACATGCAGAGACCTGCTTATCAAATACTACCCAGACGTTAATCAGGGAGCCTTTGTAGTCAAATTTGCTGGCTTTTTAGTCTTTGTAAAACAGTGCACAAAAATAACTAAAGTGGAAGAATCGAGCACAGCTCCTTTAAGCTAACTATATCAGAATGTGTCACTATTTCATAGTGATCACCTTAGGGAGGCGAGAGGTCAACAGAGAGAGTAGGGTGTGATTTTCATTTCACTGACTCCTGTCCATCTATTCTACTTGTAGGGTTTCTCCAGTAGTGACCATACACTTGGAGGGAAGATAAGACAACTTAGAGAGAAACTAAACCTTAATAATGTTCCCAATTTGCAGCGTAGTTAGAAACATTCAGGAAACAATAAAAAGTGCATCTAACCAGGTATCTTAAACCTGGAGTTAAGTCCTTGGTTCTGACACTCAGTTACAGCTATGTTTTCTAAGGCAATTCATTTAATCACTCTGTCCCTTAAGTTTCTTTTATCTGTGAAATAAGGGTTGTGGTTCAGTAGGTTTTAAATGTCTCATATTTAACCTCTCTTTAAGGGTCAGTGACATAAATTTGCAGAGGAGCCATTTCCTAACTTACTCCTTCCTAGAAAAATCCTCAAGTCCTGTGTTGGAGAGGTTCTCCTTTCATGAGCCACCCAAACTGGACCAAACTTGTTAATAAAACACAGTGCCACTCTGGACTCCAGGCTTTGGGAGGAATTTTCTAAACTGTGTTACAAGTGATTCAAGTATATTGTATCAGTGGTTATAAAAGAGATTTCTGTTTCGGATAGTCCATTCTGCAAGATACTTCTGGGTTGTGCTAAACTCTGAGATTTAAGAACTCCATGTGAACTCCATGGTATATTAAATGAGGTCAGTCAAGTTCATAGCCTTTGCTTTCTCAGAACTGCTCTTGGTACCTGGGGACTGGTCTCAAGAGTGTTCATTCTATGAGGATAGGCTAGAAAAGGAAAGTGAACAGCAAAGGTGGCTAAATAGCTCCTTAAAATAGTCTCTGCAATTGTGGTGGTTTCATAACTATATATACACAATTATCAACCCCTCCCATTGCCACACACAAAAAAGGTGAATTCTAATGTACATAAATTATACCTTGATAAGACTGACTCAAAAAAATAGTATCTGCAAGATGAACTCCTGGTCCCCCAGTAAATGGTTTCAAACAAGCTCCTTTCACTCTTTGGAGATGGCAAATAAACAGTTGTTCTGTACAGAAGGGTCCTTTCTGTGGTTCTCCTCCCAACCAACCCAGGTTATTTCTGAATCAGTGTGGGCAATAGTGTCTGTCCCCTTGCTTAGTGACAAAGTAAAAGTTAGTTATCCCTTCATCTTTAATTTCTTACATTTTTCCTCTACTCCTTATAATAAAAGGGATATTGGCATGGCAATTTATTTTATGTACCTAGAGAAGTCATTTTAAAAACAGTATTGATTAAAAGGATGAAAAGTGGCTCTGTACTGTATATATCAGAGATGTGTGATAGCCTTAAAAGATGTTATATAAAATCCGACACTTGAGTAATGGGGAAAAATTAAAATAACTTCGTTCTCTAGCAGTGGGGGGTGGTAAATCTTCAGTATACATAATGAGAAATCATCCCCAAAGGTCAGCGTTTACATAGGGCCCAGCAAATGATTATGTATATTAGTTAATATTATCTTCTCAGCATGCTGTTACACACAAAATAGCAAGCACTCCAAGTGGGGGAAAGCCACTTGAAAAATTACAGCAAAGGTTAACTCAGTTGTCTGTAGATGGTGGATTGTAGGAGATTTTTGTTTTCTGAACCTCTGTGCTTTTCAGTTTTCTAAAACTCGCTGTGTATTTCCTTTATAAGAAAAAAAATTTTTTTTAAGTAAATTGGCTAGCCAGGGCAACAGAGTGAAACCCTGTCTCAAAAAAAAAAAAGTTTAAAGAGTGAATTGGGAAAAAAATGTGCTGTTTGCCATCCCTGACACTGAGCTTATAAAAGGAGGCAGGAACTTCTATGCGGCATTTTCAGGGGCTGCAGCCTCACACTAGGCTAGGAGAATATCTGAGCCCAGTGGTCATGGCGTGATGGGTGGCGGGGGACACAAAGCCAACACCACAGAGGAGCTCTAAGCTTCAGACGGATGTTTACGCTTTCAAACAGAGTATCTGTGTAACTTTGCAATTGAGAAAAGTAACTGAGGTTTATATGTTGCCAGACACAACCCAGATTGCATCTGGCTACTTGAGAATCTGTCCTTTCTTGATAGTAGCCAGGAAATGGGGAGAGGGAAGATGGTGCACCAGTCTCAAGCTTTTATTTGCGCCAAGAATATGAGGATCCTCAAAGATCAGATAGATGGGATATAATCAGAGTCTGGGAAGTGTCGCTTTGCGGAACATGCTGCATTAGTCCTTTTGTTATCAGGAGAAAGCGACTGTAAGCAGTCTGGCCCCGGGAGCCTCTGTGTGGTGGTGAGGCTGAGCGCCTGCTGCCCAGGTAGAAGCAGTTCCATTACTTAGCAGCTAAGTGCTGGGGTGCTATGGAGGACTTTCATTCATTTAACAAGTATCTATTGAGCACCTACTGTGAACACTGCAGACAAAGTCACTGCTCTTGGTTTACATTTAGCAGAAGAAAGAGATTGATGATAGCTAAATTAATTCAGTAATTTCAGATATAATGTACTGAAGAAAATAAACAGTGATGTGCTAGGGAATAACAGGCTGGATAGGGGCACTTTAGGCAGGGTGATCAGCAAGGGACTTGTCATTAGAACCTAGGTGTGAGGGAGAAAGCAGCAACCACGGACAGCGCCACACAGGGACATCGCAGGCAGAGAAAACGGCACGTGAAAGGCCCTGGAGTGGAACCTCACGAGGCCTGTTTCACCAGTGAAGACAGACAGACTTACAACTATTTTGGAGATGAAGTGGGAGGTTTAATAAATATTTATTGGATGAATGACTGGACAAAATAATGACAATTAATAAGACCAGTCAGCATGCAATTTAAAAAAAAAAAAAAAAGCCAGAGAAACGGTTTGGATGTCGGCACAGGCTTCTGGGCTGGTGCGAGCTCGAGGAGCTGAGGAGTTGCCCTGGTGGCTGTGAAGGGTTCCTCAGAGGAAGAGAAGCTTGAACTGTGCTTTAAGATACAGGAAGAGTGAGGGGACGAGAAACACGACAAAATCATGGCCGCCACGGGGCTGAGCTGTGTTAGGAGAACGGAGGACAGGCTGGTTTGCTGGAAGATTCGGGCTGGTGATGTTGGTTTCAGCAGAGACGTTTACTGTGTGTGCACGGGCGCTCTGTAGGGCCTTTATATGGGAGCCAGGCCTGAGGTGGAGGAGGTGGCAGCCAGTTAGGGAAGCCTCAGGTGCTAGGCTTGCAAGTTTATTTTGTGGCCACAGAAAACCTTTACAGACACTATATGGGGACATGAGCTTTGCCCTTTAGAAGATAACAGTGAAAGAAAGGAAAGTGCCTCCCTAGGATTACTGAGGTAATCCACAGCACCCTCAAATCTGCTCAGTGGCTGGTTTCCTTAGAAACTTAGTATACCGTGTGCATGTGCTTCTGGGTCACACACATTAAACACTCAATAAATTCTTGTCAACTCATTTTAAATCACAATTGATTTTGAAATAATCACCATCTCTTGAATAGGTTGTCCATGAAAATTAGAAATTTCAAAATTGGATGTAAGGATGTACTAATCCTCTCCCGCCCCCAAAGGATTTTTCTCTCTTAGGATTATTTGTTAAGTTGTTGCTTAACTATTGCAGTTCTTGCTTAATAAAATAACAGTTGGTGGTATCCATAGATTTTTCTCTTTGCCATTCTCATTCCACGATTCTTGGTCCATGTTCTTTGTTGTGAGGAGTGGAGATTAGGTATATAATGTTTTTAGGTCAGTGCTTAGTAGTTGCTTGATAAATAGCGTTGATAATTTTCTTTCTGTTCATTCCTGTTACTTGTATAGCACTCCTTAATTTACAATGTACTGTCCCAAATATTAGGTGCACGTGTGCAATCGTGAAGTCATTATCCCCACTTTGTGGCTGAGCAACGGAGGCCCCAACTAAATTAAATGCTTTTGTCACTGTAAAACAGCTGAGAGTTTCAGAGCAGCCTAGAACCCAGCTTTTCTGTCTCTTGGCACCTGCTTTTCCACTCTTAGACCATCCATCAGTTGCACCACTGGAAATATCTCCAGACACACAGTGATAGAAAACAAACCTGAGTGGAAGAGATCCAGTTCTTATTTGGGGAGCTTGGTTGGAGAGCTCAGCATCTCTTTGTTCTCCTTGTGTTATCATTTTGTAAGCCTAAGAGACCATCTGAGCAGTGGCAAGGAAGCTCAACCCGGGAAGTCTCTCTGAACTAAAGAGGTTGTCTGAGGTTTGAGATCCACTGAGGATTTAGGATTGAAGCAGTAGTGTTTTTACAAAGAAATTAATTAACCAATAGATAATTTCCTACAAGGAGGCAGAAGGCTGCTGCCTGTCAGATCCCCTTGCCTGCTGTTGCAGAGTATTAGATATCAGTAGGTTAATAGAGCCATTTCTATGGAAACTAGCTCATTATTTCTCTTTTGTTGGAACCCTACTGGTTTGTGGTCTGGGCTTCCATATTAAAAAAAAAAAATCCAACATGTATCATACAAAGTACTAATCTTTTTTTCGTTGGAGTGAACAAAGCCCACCTAGCATCTAAGAATGCCAGCTCCTATTTATAGATACCAGCCATTTCCTTATCCAAGGCTCAGATAAAAACTAAAAGCTTACACATCATTTTAAAGTTGCAACATGGCCTATTCATTCCTGTTTCATTTTACAAAATTTGTGAAATCTATGACTTTGAAGTCAACATTTTCCAAGGACTGTGTTTTCTGTCAAGGTCGTTAAAAGCAGCTAACCAGTGACCTTCTTTCCAGGGGAAAGCCACATCCTGTAGGGGTTAATATTTTCAAAAACAGCTGTTTACTGGAAAGCAGAGAGCTGTCATTTCAAATAACGTTTCTGGCACACAAGTGAGGCAGGGAAGCCGTGCTGTGTCTTACTCTCCACCTACACAGCATAGACGGCTCTCATGCTGATTTGAGGGAAGTCACACTTGATTTTGCCTTTTTCCCATTTGGCGAGTGGCATGTTCCCAGCAAAACTGCATGGAAATAGCGCAGAGTGGGTTTAAGTCAGTCTGTCAGTATGTGGCTTCCTTGGTTCATTTTCTTCCCTGTTGGCCCCCAGCAGG
The DNA here is from genome assembly GCA_008086735.1 of Cheirogaleus medius. Classification (NCBI taxonomy): domain Eukaryota; kingdom Metazoa; phylum Chordata; class Mammalia; order Primates; family Cheirogaleidae; genus Cheirogaleus; species Cheirogaleus medius. The sequence continues at coordinate 14,596,235 of VBSM01002121.1, read as the reverse complement.
CTTGGTCGTTAGGGCTTCCACACTGGTCCTCGTTCACATTAGCTCTCCTTGTAGCTACACAGACCGTAAAATTGCTATTATGTTTGTGAAAATGGCCACACATATACCATAGACCCCAGATTAGGATCAGTCTGGTGCCTTTGAAAATGTGAATTGAGAAGGGCTGAAAGAAAATCTTTCCCTGGGGTGATTGCCTCAGAAACGCCCTTCTCGCTATTGTGCTGACTTAATCTAAGCCTCGGTTTCCTTCAGGAAGGGATGTAGCACTCACTCCCCTTGGGTTGTGAAGATGAAACAGGATAATGGTTAAAGCACTTGGCCCGGTTCCTGGCACAAGGCAAGCTCTTGGCCTATGAGCTAATATTCATGTCAGTCTGAGTTCCTGGTCCTCTGGGGAAGGAACAGAGATTTTGGCCTGTAAATGGAGTTCCCGGAAATGAGAAGCACTAAAAGATGGGGAAGAGGGACAGAAAGAGGAGGGAGGCACTTGGATGCCTCCTGTTTTGTTTGGCTTATGAAGTCATTCCTTCCCTCGGCCAGCATGTGTTGTCCAGCCGTGTGCATTCTGCCCCCCTGTGAACTCCCCAAGGCCTCCCAGGGATGGATACCTTCCCGTGCCTCCCCTTGCTGGCCTTATGTCCCTTCTTCAGATACAAACCAGTGTCTCAGGTTGGAGACACTGTCTCCAGTAATAATAACCAGTCCAGGTTATTCCATCCCCTCCATCTCCAAGCTCTTCCATGCCTGTGGGCGTGGACACCTACCCTACACGCCCCTGGCCCCCCTGCTGTATTCCCATCTCTTGTTTAATTCTCCATCTCAAACCTCCTTGCTGCTGCTTGGAAATGAGCAAAGGCAAGTGAGGAAACCAGCACATGGTGACACCCAAGACATCTGTGTGACGTGCCCAATTGTTGACAGGTTGGGAAAGAGTGAGCAAGCACGCGAGGTGGATTCCAACCTGAACGCTCTGGGGCTTGAAAGTGTTGAGGGAGAAGCAGCGAACATCACAATAAATCCCCTATTGATATGAAATGTCCCCAGTGGCTGGGGAACTGAAAGAAATTAGTGTTTGCTGATTAGCAGAGATTGGAATATGCTATTTTGGTATTTTCAAAGTGGCCAATGAGTAATAGAAAAAGATGCCTGACAAAAAAACTGCCCTGAAACCTGGCAGGCTGATATTTTACAATTATTATTTGATTTACATTGCAGCGACTATGCGTAAGTTCACTAGTGCTCTGTTTGTGAAAGTCCTTCACAGGAATGGATATTAATTGTACTCTTAGTATATATAATTTAATATTAGAGGCTGGGCGCAGTGGCTCACTCCTGTAATCCTAGCACTCTGGGAGGCCGAGGTGGAAGGATCACTTAAGGTCAGGAGTTCCAGACCAGCCTGAGCTCTGAGCGAGAGTGAGACCCCATCTCTACTAAAAAAAAAAACAAAAAAAACAATAGCTAGGTATGGTGGTGCCCACCTGTAGTCCCAGGCACTTGAAAGGCTGAGGCAGGAAGATTGCTTCAACCCAGAGTTTGAGGTTGCTGTGAGCTAGGCTAATATTAGTGTATATATATCAACTTAATTAGTATATATATAAAATATTAATTGATGATGTATATAAATATATATCATTTAGTATATATAATGTAATATATATAGATATATATGATATCAATTTTATGATGGTGTACATACCTGCTACACAATCAATTAGAATAGGGATCAAAAAAAGTGAGTGGCAAAAATGACCAAGCTAAACTTGGGTTGTGGTCTGAGCATTTAATAAAGACATTTATCCAGATGACTAGTTGCAGGAGCTCTGAAAAATTCTAAATTAGAATATTTTTAAATTAGTCCTCTAATTCAAAAGCAGCTAACTACCAATCGCCAGTGATGAGGCTAACTGACCAGTGAGAATAATAGAGTGACTGGGAGATTATAAACCTCCTATTTGTATTCTAGACCTAGACATTGTTTATTTTGTTGCCAGTGTAATCCTAACCTGTAAATACACAAAACAAACAAAAACTCCTGAACACCTACTGCAAATATCAAAACATAGTCCTGAAAAATACATAGCTGTAATTAGAAGTAAAGGCCCTGGGGAAGTCTGTCTGGATACCACCCTTGAAAACACCATTAAAGTATGAAAAGAATGGAATCCTCCACAGTTAACCTACACGCTCTAAGCAAAGGTCCCATTCTGAAAACATTTATTTATCTTTGTGCCACAGAAATAAGGGGTTGTGTGTTTATTACCAAGCCTAAATGACAAGAAAATGTGTGGTTTCTTAACAGAAAAGTTCCTCCTGAAATGAATTAAAATGCTAAATGTACTTTTAGAAAAAGAAATCTCCTCTAATGGTTATTATTCCATAACAGGCCTGTTTCTCTTGTTCATGGGGGTGGGGAACAGGGTGGGATGGGAAACAACTACTCTCATCAGTTGAAAATAAAAAAAATTCCTTCTGTATTATTCTTCAGTTTGGAATTTAGGTGGGATAATTAGGGCATTCTTGCAGAGTTCTACCAATCTCTTATACACAATTCCTATAATTGTTGTAGGAATTTTTGTTATTTGTGTCCTTTTTGCTTACTGGCAAATATAACCCAGCATAATCTTATTCTACTAGAACACTGCACAAAAGAGACTCTGCTCTATTTTAAATGAGCAGGGACCAGATATCCATAAAGCATAATAATGCTAGTGAGAATTATGAACACTTAACATATATTCATAACTGGGACAGTAATAGAGATTATAAGACATAAGAATATAAAAGCCTAGTTAGTTGAACATTTCCACATGGAGTGCTTTCTTTGAGCAGATTTTTCATGTATGGCTTTATGGATATTTTTGGGGTGTCCTTCCATATTTATCATTAAGGATACTATGGGCCTTTTAAGCAGTACTATTCATTGTTGCCTGACATGCTTTGGGGCATTAGAGTGTCTGCCTCTGCTCACTGAATGCCAGAAGCACCCCAAGTTATTGTCATAACCCACACCCCACCCCCACACATTTCCAAATGCCTCCTAAAAGGCAGTACTTCCCTGGTTGGGTACTGCTGCCAGTGAGTTTGATGTAGGACATGGTAAAAAGATTGAGTCCTACTTGAATTTTCCAAAGGGTAGATTATTAGAATTTTAAAAACAGATTTTGGCTGTAGAATTTGGAAAGAATAAGCCTTTGGTATTATAATTCTCTGATTCAAATGTAAAGAAGTATACCCATACACATTCCATGCCATACCATGGTTACCAGATAATGTAGTACCTGGCAGGTGTTGGGTCTGAGCCCAATTGCTGGGCTCAGAACAGCTTGCTAGACAAAAGAATGTCACTTAGCACTATCCAACCTTTGGTTATCACTCCAGCTGACTCCCAGAAATGTTCTGAAATCCCAGAAGTGGCTTCAGAAATCAATTTCCCCAAGAGAACCAGACTCTGACTCTATTGCTCTCTACCCCATCAACTCCTAGAATAGGCAGAATCCACTGTTGGGCATGTCTCTAGAGTGGCCCTCTGGTGGCTCCAGGGTGAGGCTGGACCCCTTCAAAGGTGAACTTCAATATATGCCAAGTGCATATACAGTATATGCCAAGTGCATCACCAAAGACCGGGCTGATTGGGTGAGGGAGGAGGAGTGTGTAGAAATGAACCACACTCTTTTTTTTTTTAACTAAAAGGATTTTTTTTGGTCATTTGTCTCTAAGAGGTATGTGTTTTGAAGCTTTGTCTACATGATCTTCTCAGCAGATTTCTTTTATAGCTATTTCAGTGGTTAATGGTTCAAATCATTTCCCTCCCTCTTAAAAAAAAATAATTTCTGCACAATTTGGGTTCTATGCAAAATGAAAAAGGAACATCAGCAAAGAATATCTGATGTGTCTGTACTTCCATGGTGAAACTGCCTAAGCATCTCATGGGACTCTGTCAACCCTTTTTATTGACCCCATACATTTCCTCAATAACACTTCTCATTGTATGCAATTACTTTCAACTCAGGTGCGAGTGGAAGACAAAAGGTTTCCTCTTCCCTATTAAGAATCAGTGATGTAGCATTTTATATACTAACAATGAACAATCTGAAAAGGAAATTAAGAAAACAATTTCACTTACAATAGCATCAAAAAGAATAAAATAATTAGGAATTAACTAAGGAGGTAAAAGACTTATACAATGAAAACTAAAATACAATGCTGAAAGAAATTAAAGAATACATAAACAGATGGAAAAAGACATCTCATGTTCATGGATTAGAAAACTTAATACTGTTAAAAATCAATGGTATTCAAATCAATCTACAAATTCAATGCAATCCCTATCAAAATCCCAGCAATGATTTTTTGCAGAAATAGAAAAATCCATTCTAAAATTCATATGGAATCTCAAAGGACCCTAAATAGCCAAAACAATCTTGAAAAAGGACAAGTTGGAAGACGTAACACTTCCTGATTTCAAATTTACTACAAAGCTATGGTGATCAAAACAGTGTGGCACTGGCATAGAGACAGACAACCCTTATATAGACCAGTGAAATAGAATAGACAGCCCAAAAATAAACTCTTATTTATATGGCCACATGATTTTTTGACAAAAATGCCAAGGCCATTTATCTCACTCAGTTCAGGCTGCTATTACAAAAATACTTTTGGCTGGGTGGCTTAAAGAACAGACATGTATTTCTCACAGTTGTGAAGACTAGAAGTCTAAGATCAAGGTGCCGGCATAGTCAGGTGCCAGCAAGGGTCCTCTTCCTTGTTTACAGATAGTTATCTTTTCCCTGTTTACTCACATGACTGAGAAAGAGAAGGAGAAATCATCTCTCCTCTGTCTTTTCTTAGAAGGGCACTGATCTCATTTTTGAGGACTCCTCATGACCTAATTACCTCACAAAGTCCCTACTTCCAAGTACCATTACATTGGGGACTGAGCTTCAGCATATGAATCTGGGGAATGTCACTTAGCACTATCCAACCTTTGGTTATCACTCCAGCTGACTCCCAGAAATGTTCTGAAATCCCAGAAGTGGCTTCAGAAATCAATTTCACAAACATTCAGTCCATAATTCAATGGGAAAAGGACATCTTTTCAACAACGTGCTGGGAAAACTGGATAGCCACAGGCAGAAGAAAAAAATTAATTCAAAATGGATCAAATACCTAAACAAAAGAGCTAAAACAATAAAACTCTTAGAAGAAAACATAGGGCAAAATCTTCATGACATGGATATAGCAATGATTTCTTGTATGTTACACCAGAAACACAAGCAACAAAAGCCAAAATAGACAAATTGGACTTCCAAAAAATTAAAACTTTTGTGCTTCAAAGGACAGTTCAACAAAATAAAAAGGCAGCCCACAAGCTGGCACCTTGATTTTGGACTTCTAGCTTTCAGAACTGGTAGAAAATATTTGCAAACCATATATCTGATAAGGGATTAATATGCTAAATATATAGAGCCTCTCAAAACTCAGCAATAACAAAAAACCCATTCAAAAATGAGCAGTGGGCTTGAATAGACATTTCTCCAAAGAAGATACATGAATGGCAAAAAAACACATGAAAAATGTTCAACGTCATTAATTATTAGGAAAATGCAAATAAACACAAGATACTACTTCATACTCATAAGGATGGCTACTATAAAAAAAAAACAGAAAATAACAAGTGTTGGTGAGGATGTAGAAAAATTGGAACCCTTGTCCACTGTTGGTGGGATGTAAAATGGTAGAGCCACAGTGGAAAACATTTATGGCAGTTCCTCAAAAAAAAAAATTACCATATAATCCAGCAATTCCACTTCTGGGTATATACTCAAAAGCATTGAAAGCAGAGTCTTGAAGAGATATTTGGATAACCATGTTCACAGCAGTATTTTTCATAGTAGGTAAAGCATGGAGGCAACTGAAGTGTTCATTAATAGATGAATAGATAAAGAAAATGTGGTGTGTGTATGTATGTGTGTGTATATATGTGAATAATATTGTGGTGTGTGTTTATATATGTGTATAATAATGTGTTTACGTGTGTATAATATTCCATTGTGTGTATGTGGCCAAAACATAGTCACATAACTATTCCTAGCTATAAGGGAAGCTGGGGAATGTATCCTTCAGCAAAATATACCTAGCTATAATTCAGGGCTCTTGTGGTCTCTGTTTAAAAAAGAAAAAAATTTGTCATTACTAATGAAGAAGAAAGGAAGAGGTATTGGGAGGCAGGTTGTGGTCTCTGCTGCAGGTCACTGTGTGATCTGGTGTAAATTCAAGGGCTGTAGAGTAGCTGGCCAGATTCCCAGAGCTCCTGCAGACCCAGTGAACATTTGGTAATTCTGGGATAATCTGCATTCCCAGTGTGATGAATGAATTCTAGTATGGCAGAAACATTAGCTTCACAGAACAGTGTCCAGGGGCTTGTAGATCATGGCTGCTTCCAAATTTGGATGAATGAAAGAGGCCATCCTACTGCATAAATCAGTACTCCATCTTGACCCTGTGAAGTCTTCCTAGGCTGTTAGATATTTGTTTAATTGTGAGGCATATTATTTCCCTGTGGGACTAAGATGATTAGGTCCCTAACCATGCTGATGGAATCATAGTTGTTAAAGCCTCCTTTTATTTTATTGTTTTGTTTTGTTTTTACATATAATTCTCCCTCCTTTGATCTTAAGCATATGAAAGTAGAGGTCACAGGTCTTTGTGGCTTCAAAAATTCCTTCAGCCTTCCCTCCCATTTTATTATCTCCAAACTCTTTTTTTAAAAATTGAGGAAACAATTACATAAATGCTCTTGGGTGGCTTATTTTGCAGTATTCTTTATAAAGTAACATTCTCTATGCAGGGACTTGTATGTTTCCAGAGAGTTTTACATAGTTTCTTCTTTTGTCTTGAAGAATTAGATATCAATACCTAAGTACTAGAGGAGATAATTTATAGACTTCTGCTACAAGAAAAACAAAAATTATTTCTTGATTTTAATGAGTAGGTAAAAAATTTACAGAATTTGTTATGGGTTATTCTTCCTTCCCCAGGTTTTCTTTCTTTTTAAGATAAGTAACCTGATCTTACTTCATCCCTAGATAAAAAGATTTCCCAAAGCTAGCAGGAGTCACAATTTTTGAGATAATGTCTTCAGAACAAGAGTTTGCTGGTGTTGACTGAGGCAGTGTTTAATGCTTCTCATTTCCTGGATCACGCATTCTGGTCAAATTGAACCTCTCAGATATTGCTTTGATATTGGATGTCAATGACCTCAAGGGACCTATTTACACAGATGGTCCTAAAACAGCATATAGCACCTTGACACAGAGCAAGACCCATTCAGAACGTGGGGGAAATGGGCATTGAAAATAAAAGAGGATATTTTTCAAGATGAACAACGGAAATAAAGTGAGATAGTGGGTCAAAAAAGGCTTACAAGAGAAACAAAATTGGGATAGGACTTGAAGAGGGTGGGGAGCGCAGCTGGGGAGGGGGTCAGGCAGGGCCAGACAAAGAAACCCCCTTGCAATCTACATAGGGACAGAACTCCACTCTCGAAACATTTATGTCCCTTTGCCATATTTATAAAAGTAATAAGTCTGTTGTACTGAATTTAGAATAAGACTGGTGAGCTAACTGATGTATTTAACAGTTTAGACATGGCAATCCCTGACCCCTGACATGATAGATATGTTCCCAAAGAATTGCGAGCAAAGGAGATAGTTGTGAATCGAGCCATATTTCAGAGAGAGTGGAGAGGGACAGCTATTTCCAACCATGCTGGATTAAGTGACCCTGCAAAGCCAAGCCTCCTATGGCAGTGTCTCTGCAGTATAAAAGGCTGTGGTGGTCACAGTTAACCAGAAGGGAGGGGTTTGAGCCCATCAGGAGGACACTATAAGCAGAGCCTTTGGTCCTGAAGGAGTTTATAATTTACCATTCATCCCTCCGCCCACCCTCACTCATCCTCTGAGGGCACTTAACGTGGTATCTGACAGTAGTAGCAGATGAACAACAATAGCAATAATGCACAGTGTCACCCTTACCATTTTGAACTCATGTTAAAAATTCAGATAATTTTAACAGCTTGCTATCTTAATGTGGCAGCATGTCTTATTCTACCTGATTTGGTAAACATTCTCCTTTGGGTAGAGAGGGAAGAAGGGTTGGAAAATCAAACATCTTCTGGTCTGCCTGCCAGTCAGACATAGTGCTAACCACGGATGGAGAGGGCTGGAGGAGCCAGGCCTGCCTACGACAACGGTTCTGATATTTCCTGGGTTCTGGTGAACCTGCACATTTGGCAGCTCATGGATTCTCTGACACATTCTTCCTCCTTGTTTTCTTTTCTAGCGTGTCTGAAAAATCCATCCAGCACTCAGATGGCCAGCAACAACACTGCCAGCATAGCACAAGCCAGGAAGCTGGTAGAGCAGCTGAAGATGGAAGCCAACATCGACAGGATAAAGGTGAGGACAGCCTAACCCCACACCTCATCTAGCCTCATTATAAGGAGCGTGATTTGCAGCCGTCTGTCATCTGACTACTCTTCCATAGAGAGGCATGAAACCAATAATGAAAAGAGAGTAACTTAATGATTAGGCAGAAGTTCCCTTTTCTAATATGTCTTTTGCCTTCTCCAGATTTCTACAGCATGAAATGATAGAATAAATTAAAATGGTTCTCTATGTAGGTTTTAGAACAAAACAACAAAACAAAAAAAGCAAAACAGGCTCATGGCTAAATCCCAACCAAAGAAACTGGAGAACACATAAAACATGTCAGTCTACCAGTTCACCTCCTTGACCTTGTGGAGACCCTCTTCTCATTTGGGTTTGAACTCTTTCTGTCCTGGTTCAGGTTCTAAGGTTACGTGTCTATTTTTCATGTCTTACCCTTCTAATCATCATGGCAGGTTATTAGTTTTTTTCTTCTTTATACTTTATTGGATTTTTTTTTCCACAAAACACAAAAGTCACACCTTGTCTCCCTAAGAAGTCAAACAACATAGAGGTTTAATGAAAGTTCACAGTCTACTTCTTTCTTTCTCTTATGCTCCCAGACCTAACCTGACAGCTTTGCTATAAGTTGAGGCTAATTCGTATTGAACCAAGACTTTAAATCCAAGCCCTTTGTTGGTAGATTTCTAATGAAAAGTTGACCCATTGGATGTGTGCTAGAGAGTGAAGGGAGAGCTCATCCTCCTCCCTAAATAAGTTGAGCAATTATCCATGGACATTTTCTCATCTATCCTAAACTTGCTTTGTAAAATTTGACTCCTAGTAATAGGCCACAGGTTTAATCAGCTCCTGCTCTTCTTTAACAGCTTTAATTCTTCTTTATTCGTCAGTGAGATAAATAAAGCCTCCTTTGCCACCTTCCTCTTCTCCTCTTGTCTTGCTCTTGTTTTTTACTTTTTTATTCCCTTTCCGAGAGAGCGAAAAAGTACAAAGTGACAGGTGGGCACAGGAACTGCTGAGAGAAGTGAGGTGGCCCAAAGATTGTGGTTATCAGAATGGGTCATCCAGTTATTTTTGGAGGGAGAGGAGGTTCAGCCCATGGGCCTCTGGAAAATACCACTTTACCTGTTGGGGTGGCCTAACTAAGATAAAAGTTGGTGAAGCCCTATCATGGTTGGCATTTTCTCTTAATATTTGGTGTCCCCAGGCACTGTTCCTAAAGGAGAACATGATGTGCTGATGTGGGATGAAAACTGATGGCGGAAGAAAGAGAACAGAAATAGACCTTCCCAGCAATAGGTCAGACTTCATCATCTGTCACCTGAATGGCTGACTGCAAGGGGTTCCTTCCTGCTCTCTGCAGTCCCACCTCCGTCTCTGCCATCAGTGACCCTCCACACTGTGGCCAAAGAAAACGTTTTAAAAGAAAATCTCATTATGTTCCTCTGCCACTGAAAATCGTCTCATGAGTCCCCATGACCTGTAAAATAAAATTCAAAATCTTCAGCAGGGTATACAAGGTTCCTCTGGCCCCTGCCCATCTTTTCAGCTTCACCCCATCTGTTCTCCCGGATGTCATACTGAACTGCTTTCAGTTCCCTTGATGGAAATTTCGAATGCCTAGAACATTCAATCTCCTTTGACTCTCCACCTTTCTCCTTTACTGACGCTTAACTGTATTGACTCCTTGAAGACTCAGACCAGTCATTGTGTTCTTTCAGAAGCTTTTCTAGACCCTCATCATAAGGTTGTATTTTGCTGTTTGTTCAGTTATTCATTTATTTATCTAATAAATATTTTATTGAGAGCTTTCTAAATTGCCAAAACTTATAAGGTTCTAGAGATATGGAGATAGATAAAGACATGATTCTTGCCCTTAAAGATCTCCAACCTAGTAGGGATTATAAAAAATAAGAACAAGACCTATTATGGATGCAAATAAGTTATCCAAGAAGCATAATTACCAAATGTCATCAGAAACAAGCCAACATCACACCTTGATTGCCCTTTGAGCAGACACAAACGCATCACTACTAAAAAAGACAAAACAGTAGCCCAATAAACTGAGCACCAGTGGCTGCCTTCCTGGACGATAGTCACATTCGAATCTCTGAATCCCTTGACATCATGAGACCTGAAATTGTTGAAAATACAGCAGCATCCTGTGTTTCAGCATTTGTTCGGCACCTCAGAGCCAGGCAGGCATGCTGTGGTGAAGTGACAGGTTATTTTTAGTGTAGCTGTTGGATAAAATGTCGACTGCGTTGACACAGTTGTCAGCTAGCTGGTTTAGGGCTTGGTTATCTCCCGTAGGAGGCCCTTCAAGGCTTCTGAGCACTCGGGCTTCTTCACCTACTTTCTGTGCACAGTCCTGTCAGCAGGAAGGCGCTTCTCTCTGAAGATTCCAGGTTGCGATTTTCTAGTTAGAGTAGTGACCTCTTCAAGCTATAAAGGATAGCAATGGCTTTATGCACATCTGGCAGAATCTGCTGCGGCTCAGACAACAAAGAATAGGACTCTTAATTAAGGAGGCATGGGGACACAGTTGCACTGGAGCTGCTGAGGGCCCCTTAAGTAGGGGAGTGGCCTTATCCTTCATATGGGCGCCAGAATAACTCCAGCTGCATAGAGTAGCCCTACCTGAGCTGAACGACATATTGATTTTTAAACCTTCTTGTGTCCTATCCCTTTACATCACAGATCCTGGGAGATTTGGGCTAATGAACCCATTATCTGTTCATAAGCCTCAGATATATGTAAATTATACTCCCAGCCTTTCTGTATTTCTTTGTTAGTATTTCATTCAAGGACAGAGAGTAAAGAGAAATAAAAGGAAAATGGGTAGGGGGTCTGGGAAAGGGATAGAGAGGGGTTGTGTCCTGTGACACTTAGACAAATGGAACAGCAATATACTCACACTACCGTTGAGCAAAGACAAAATAAAAGAAAGCTTGACCTTACAGCACAAGTGGAGGGAACATACACAAAAGTAAATGACAGCAGGGCTTCAGTAAATCTCTTGATTCATCACTGTATTAGGGCTCTTTGGGTTTCTAATAATAGGAATGCAACCGCAACCCAAGCTAGCTTAAGCAGAAAGAAAGGATTGATAATAAAAGATACAGGGTGTGTCAGAATCCAGGAGCGGAAGTGAAACTGGGCAAGCAGTGGAAGTGGGAACTGGAAAGCCACTGGGAACTGCAGGCGCCATCACATGTCTCTGCTTCTCTCTGGGTGTCCCCTCTTCCTTTTCCTGGGAAGAGTGACTTCTAGCTGTGAGGTCCATGTGGCAGACACAAGATGGCTGCCCACGGCTCCAAGGATCACACCTCACGTTCCAGAGATAGATTGATTCAATCCCTTTTAGTCTCCATTCCACAGTCCTGGAGTGGCATCTCTGTTCTAGTAAGAATAAGCCATCTCCACCTTCACTCAACTGACATTAAGATTGGACCATATTATATAAACACAGTAGGAATGAACCTACCCACATATATGGGAATCACTGTAAGCTGGAAAGATGCTCTTTGATCAGGGATACTGTTAGTATTATGCAAAATAATGTAGATATAAGAGCAAAAGTAAGCCAAGGCCAGGAGCATGGGTGAAATCATTGCTTCTTAACTAATTAGGTGCTCCATAAATTGACTCCACGTAAAAATTTCAAATTTATTTCTTATTTTTCCAAAATATTCCCAATAGACATTTCTAACTGGTTCTCCTTACTGTTTCAGGGATATGCTATGCAAATTTCCACCTCGCTGGTGATTCTGGATCCCTCACTGAGAACACCCTTCCCCTTATTCTTTGCCTGTCCAAATCTTATTCTTCCATCAGCCCAAATCCCCACTTGTTCATGAATCTCTTTTTCTGTTCTAACCGTATTTACTAATTAATTTACTGATCAATTTCACCTTCATCAAATAAATTTTCTAACTAGACTACATAGTCTTAAAGGCCAAGTTGTCTACTTCTTTGCATCCTTCATGATGCTGGGGCACATAGGCATTCAGTAAGCACTTTTTTTTAGTAGATAGCTTTAGGTTTATGTATTAAGAATGTCACATAATAAGACATTAGGAACTGTATTTTTCATGACTTTCATTCCCAATCACATTATAGATTTGGAAATTCTAAGCATGAATATAATGGGCCAAATAAAACTGTGGTAATGGGAGAGAATTCAAATGTAATTTGAAAACTGGTCATTTTAAAGAAAAGTAAATCGTTTCATATCATATGATCATAAATAGCTAGTATTTATAGTATACCTTCTTTTTGGTATCAACATAAAAAAGACTGATTTTAATGACTGACAAATATGTATAAAATAGTGAACCAAATATGAGCATTTCTAATGATTAAATTATCTTTCTGATTATTGACTCATAATAGATTAGAATTGAATGTCATGGGGTTCTGCACTGAGAAATGGGCCAGTTAGACACCATGCTTGGTACTAGAGAGAGGACATATATCCTAGGTTTGAGACTTTTAAGGTATTTTTCCAGAATTTTAACATCCTTTCTCTAAAATTCCTGTGTTCAATTTTATTAGATAAAATGGGACATAGTCTTCCTTATAGGCCAATTTGAGAGTAATTTTAGGAATGATAAAAATCAGTAAAGTATATTAAAGGATTTATAGAGGGAAGGGCTGTGTTCAAAGATGGCTAGTCCTAACTCATTTAATTTGCTGAAAACAAAGCAAAAAATTTAAAATTGAATTCAGGCATACATTAATAATGGAGGATAAAAGTTCATTTTTATGAGAGTTGATGCAATTTTTAAAACTTCAGTAGATATTTGTTAAGCACCAAGTATATACTCAGCCTTATGCATCCCACTTAAGCAGCTGTAGAAGTAGAACTATAAATCCTTGGTAATTGAAATCCCTGGGAAATGAATTTTCCTGAATAGCCCAGTTTTTAGGCTAGATGAAGTCTCCCTTAAAAATGTAACTATTTTGGATGACAATATTGAGTGTCTTTCTTCTTTTATTAAATAAAATAAATTAAATATAATGTACTTTTCTTGATGACTATTGTTTGGAAAATTATTATATTTCTTTTTTTAAAGATACTATTGATAAGTACCATCAGTTTAATGTCACATTGGAGGGAGCAGGGAGGAAGACTACCTAAAATAGTCACTCATTATTTCACAAATACAAAAATAGTAGATATTTATTCATACAACTATACTTTCTTTAGTGTCACAATCAAAGTCTGATCCTAGGTACTCTTCACAATCACAGTGCAAAGATCCTTTAGACTCACCTTTGGCCACTGGCAGTAATGCAGGTATCATGGTGATATAGGCCATCATGAGAACACAGACCATCGTGGTGATGCAGACCATCATGATAATATATATAGGCCATCATGGTTGGGTAAGACACCATGGTTACATTAGGGCACTGTGTTAGGTAGAGCACCATGGTTTGGTAGTGCACAGTGGCTAGGTAGGGCACCATGTTATATAGTGCACCATGGTTCAGTAGTGCACAGTGGTTAGGTAGGGCACCATGTAAGGTAGGGCACCATAGTTTGGTAGTGCACAATGGTTAGGTAGGGCACCATGGTTTGGTAGTACACAGTGGTTAGGTAAGGCACCATGTTAGGTAGTACACAGTAGTTAGGTAAGGCACCATGTTAGGTAGTACACAGTGGTTAGGTAGGGCACCAGGGTTTGGTAGTACACAGTGGTTAGGTAGTGCACCATGGTTTGGTAATACACAGTGGTTAAGTAGGGCACCATGGTTTGGTAGTACACAGTGGTTAGGTAGGGCACCATGGTTTGGTAGTACACAGTGGATAGGTAGGGCACCAGGGTTTGGTAGTACACAGTGGATAGGTAGTGCACCATGGTTTGGTAATACACAGTGGTTAAGTAGGGCACCATGGTTTGGTAATACACAGTGGTTAGGTAGGGCACCATGGTTTGGTAGTACACAGTGGTTAGGTAGGGCACCATGGTTTGGTAGTACACAGTGGTTAGGTAGTGCACCATGGTTTGGTAGTACACAGTGGATAGGTAGTGCACCATGGTTTGGTAGTACACAGTGGTTAGGTAGGGCACCATGTTAGGTAGTACACAGTGGTTAGGTAGTGCACCAGGGTTTGGTAGTACACAGTGGTTAGGCAGGGCACCATCGTTCAGTAGTGCACAGTGGTTAGGTAGGGCACCATGTCTGATAGGGCACCATGTCTGGCAGAGCATTGTGGTGATGCAAACGTCATGATGATGCAGGCATCATGTTGACATGCTGCTTTTCATTCCCTACATTGGTGATCTTGCTCTCCTTAGCACCTCTCATTTTTTCAGTATAATTCCAAGACATATCAAAGAATTCTGAAGTTTCTTCTGCATTTACTGCTGCTTAACATAGATGTTTTAATTTTCCTTACTTGAATTACACATTACTGATTCAAATAAAAATAAAGCCTTTCTTTAAAGTAGCCAGCAGCTTTGATCTAAGTAAAAGACCTTTTTAGACAGATGTCAGACCAACCTCTCCTAGTTTAAAAATGCTATGACCTATTCCCAGAGGTTTGGCCATTTCTTTTGCCTTCACTTACATTGCTAGGCCTATGACAGGCAATCCTTGATGTTCAAGGTAACTTGCTGTGAAGTAAAAAGAAATATGTATATTGGTCTCGCCTTTGGTTCCTGACACAGAGCTCTTAAAGCCTTTATAAATAGAGGTGCTAGGAGAATCTTTTGTTCTAATATTTGGTCTTTGACCCTGGTTTCTGAGACAGAGCTCCTGAGACCTACGTAATTTCCTGGATGTTAGGAGCATCTTTTGTTCTAATGAGGTGACTCTTGGTGGGCTCCAGGATAGGGATAGGTCACCAGCAAGACTAAGCCATGATTAGACGCTTGGAACCTTCAGTCCCACCCCTCCATCCCCTATTCCTCCATAGAGAGAAAAAGGGCTGGAAATGGAGTTTATTATCTATCATGCCTTCCTGATAAATCCCCCATACAAATCCCAAAAGAACAGGATTTGGAGAGCTTCTGGGTTTGTGAATACATGCTTGGAGGCTAGTGCACCCCAACTCCACAGAGACAGAAGCTCCTGTGTCCAGGACCCTTTCAAACCTTGCCCTGTGTCTCTCTTCATCTGACTGTTTATATCCTTTGTAATAAGTTGGCAATGGTAAGTAAACTGTTTTCCTAGGTTCTGTGAGACACTAACAAATCATCAGAGTTCTGAGAACCTCTGACTTGTAGCCAGGTAGGACAGAAGTTGTGGGTAGCCTGGAGGCCTACTACTTGCGATTAGCATCTGAAATAGGGGGCAGTTTTGTGAGAGTGAGCCCTTAACCTCTGGGATCTGATGCTGTCTCCTCAGAGATAGTGTCAGAATTGAGTTAAACTGTAGGATACCCAAGTGGTGTCAGAAAATTGCTTGATGTGGGAAAACCCACACATCTGGTGTCAGAAGGGAAATATTGAGAGCAGTATGAATATAGAACAGGAGAAAACAGTTTGATTGTTTTTTCTATATACACTTCCCATTTCAAGTCCATCCAGTATAATCTTTGAAGTCTTTTAAAGCAACAAATTAAAGTTAAGTCAACCTTGCGTGACTTCATGAATGCAGGCAACCCAACTGAAGGAGTGATTTTATGACTGATAGCCTTAATGCACAGGCAATTTGCCGCATGCATGGTCAGTAACAACTTGCCTGTCCTTATTTCTTTGCCTGGTGGCTTGCAAGCATTTTGCAACATCAATTTTAAGATGTGTAGCAATTTCAGGATGTCATGAAACTGGAGCTATATCCCTACATTTCGTTTAAGTTTGGGGTTCTGGTTTTTATCCTTACTGACAACTGCTGCGTCTTGGAGCTGTCAAGGTGTCTGCCTGGAGTAGGTTCATAGTCTGGTGGACTTTATTGAGGCTGTCTAGGGTACTCCTCACCTTCCCCCCTGCTTCTTGGCCCCAGTGTGCTTTGGTGAGGTTTCTGGATACTTGGGTTTCAGCAGTCGTCAATCTGAGCAGATCCCTGTTGTTATCAGAAGTGAATTCCTTCACTTGTGCATCAGATCCCATCTCCCTAACCAGGAAACTGCTCCACCAGTTTATCTCCTATCCTCTTCCTATATCACCCATTTTTGCTTCTCTTCTTCATTATTTTCATCAGCGTACAAGCATAGTGTTATTTCTCCATCTTAAATAAAATTTGAATTTTTTTTTTACCCCCCTTCCAACAAATGCCCTATTTGTTTGCTTCTTTTTATAGTATAACTTTGAAAAAGTTATCCATATTCACTGTCTCTTATTTCTTTTTCCCTTTCTTTTGAAAAGTTATTTTTATTCTGGAAATAATTTCAAAGTTACAGAAGAGTTGCAAGTATGGTGCAAAGAATTTCATTTTCCCCTGAACCATTTGAGAATAAGTTGTCAAAAGATGTTCTATCACCTCGGAATACTTTCACATCTATCCTACAAGTAAGGACATTCGTCTCCATAATCATAATACAATCATCAGAATCAGGAAATTAACATTGGTACATTACTACCTTCTAATCTGAGATCCCATTTAAGTATTGCAAATTATCCCGGGAATGTTCATTTTAGCAAAAGGACCCCGTTCAGAATCATGTGCTACATTAATTGTCCTGTCTGGCACAGTTCCTTAGACTTTCTTGACTTTAATGACTCTGATACTTTTGAAGGTGATAGGCAATCTGCTTCATAGAATGTCACTCAGTTTGGGTTTGTCAGATAATTCTTTATGATTAAATTCAGGTAACAAAACTTTGTCATTAATATCATAGATCCAATGGAGTATTCATTTCATTGTATTCTGTCAGTGAAATATGATCTCAAATTGTCACTTACTGGTGATTTGATTTTGATTACTTGACTAATGTTGGTGTCTTCCAGGTTTCTCCATGCAAAGCTATTTGTTTTCTCTTTGTAGTTTGGAGTTTGGGGGAGGTCACTTGAGATTACATAACTGTTCCATTCCTCATTCAACATTCTGGGCTTTTTAATTTATTTAATTATATTGAGATGAGCTTATGATTTCCTCTTTTATTCAGTGGTTTATAATGTGCTGCTATCATTTATTTTGATGTTTAAATTGGCATGGATTGAAAGTGGTTACTGTGTCCTTTTGACATGCCTCCATCATGCTTTGAGCACATCTTTAGTTTTTGGCACAAACAGATGTTCTAGGCATCTCTTGTTTTCCCTGCCCCAGCCCTGGAATCATCTTTTTGTCTAAAGAGCACTGGTTCCTTTGAGAATGGTATTTAGAAACCAAGATCTAGATGCTAAGTATGCTCATTGCTGAAGTGCTGCTGCTTCCAGATCCTCTCAGCGGACAGACCTGGAGAACACACACACACATACATACACACACCCACACACATACACACACACACACACTCTTTACATCTATATTTCTTTCTGTAACTCTATGTATATGTAACCTTGTGTTCATACCAACAACATCAATTGTTATCCTACACTGCAGGGTTCATTCTAGTTTTCTACTTTCCATATTTATAGTTTCCTTCACTGACAATGAGACACCTGGCTCTCCTTATCCTTGTTTGATAACTTCCCTGTAGAGAGCCAAGCTTCCACTCCATGGCCTCCCATCCCCACACGGACGCCTTGCACATCCTGCTTGGGCCCCCGTACTCCTTACCAAGCTGTCCCTTGCACAGACGCCCTCTTCACCCTGCTTGAGCTCTGACATCCCACCATGGGTCTCTGACCTAGTGTGGAAGCCTAGCTTACTTGCTCCCACCTAATAGTTTTAAGATTAAATTGTTCAGGAACGAAGAGGAGGAGAAGGCCCCACTCGCTCTTAAACCCGTTCCAGTGAGGCCCCCACTCCACCATTCTATGGAAGCTTCTCTCATCAAGAGCACCAGTGACTCCAGAGTGCTAAATGTAGTAGTCAATTCTCTGTTTTCATCTTGTCATAGTGGCAGCATTTGACATAGTTGATGACTTATTATGCCTAGAAACACTTTCTTTATCGGTTCTCCCTACGCTCCACTTTCACTCTTATAATTCTCCTTTTCTGGTTCCTCTTAAGTTCTCCAGCTTCCTACGTTGGAGTGCTTCAGGGTTCAGTCCCTGTTCTTCTCTACTTCCCTAATGACCTTGTTCACTCCCAAGGTTTTATATTCCGTCTCTGTGGATTTAATTCCCAAATTTATAGTACTAGTCCAGGTCTCTCTCCCAAACTCCAGGATCATATAGTTAATAGATAGACATTTCAGTTTCAACCTGTCTAAAACTGAACTCCTGATCTTCCCCCCCAAAAAGTCTCTCCTTGTAGTCCTATCCAACTCAATTGATGGCAACTTCATTTTCTGTTTGCTTAGTCCAAAAGCTTAGAGTTATCCTTAATTTTTCTTTTTCATTCATACCCTACATCTAATCCTGGTGATTCTATATGCAAATACTGTATACCCAGAGTCTTTGTACCACCTGTGCTGCTACTCTATTCTGAACCATCATTACCTGTCACTTGGATTACAGCAGTAGCCTCCATATTATAGTCTCTGCTCTACCCTTGACTCCCATAGAGTACTATTCTGTCTAGAATATAATTCAGTGGCTCACCATTTCTCTTATTATAACCTTTATTCTGTAAGTTTTTATCCAAAGATTGATTACCTTCTCAATAAAGCCTAACTATTGTAACCTGTTCCCCAAACCTCCCACACACACTCAGTCCTTTTACCCTACTCTAATTTTTCATATTCTCATAAAATTTACTACCTCCCAATATTCTCCGTAACTGCTTATTATGTTTTATTGTCTGTTCTCTCTATTCGCTCACTCAAATACTATATAAGCAATTGGATTGTGCTGTACATTGGTGTAGTTTGATTCATGTTTCTTCATTTGGGGCATCTTGAGTTACTTGAACCTGTGAGTTTGTAATTTTCATTAAATTTGAAAATTTTTCAGTCATTATGTCTTCAAATGTTTTTTCTTCTTTCTCCTCCCCCGACTCCCCATCTCGCTCCTGTCCTTCAGGGACTCTAATTATATGCATATTAGGCCACTCAAAGTTATCTCCTGGCTCAATGTGTTTTGTTCATTTTTTTTTAGTCTATTTTTGCTCTGTGCTTCATTTTGAATGGTTCCTATTGCTGTTTTCAAGTTCACTGATCTTTTCTTCTGCAGTGTCTAATTCCATCCAATGTATTTTTTATCTCTAGAGACTTGATTTGGGCCTTTTTAGTACTTTCCATTTCTATTTTTATCATGTTTTGATTTCCTCTACCTTCTTGATCATATAGTCAATATTTACAGTAGTTATTTTAACAATATCCTTATCTACTAATTTTTATCATCTGTGTCATTCCTAGGTCTTTTTTCTTTAGAATAATTTTTCTCTTCATTATGGGAGAGATTTTTTTTCTTGCTTATTTTCATGTCTGGCAATTTTTTTTATTGGATTATAGACATTTTGAATTTTATCTTGTGGCATATTATAATTTTTTACATTCCTTCAAATATTTGGGGGTTTTGTTCTGGAGTGCAGTTAAGTTACTTGGAAACATTTTGATCTATTCAAGGCTTACATTTAAACTTGGATAGGCAGGTCCCCAGCAGCCTTTAACCTAGGGCTATGTGGCATATATACTGAAGCAATACTCTTTTTAGGACTCTACTCAATCTCCTCTGTGTTAGAAGATCTTTCTACTCTGGCTGATGAGGACACAACTACTGTGGCCCAATGTGATCTCCAGGGATTATTTCACTTGAGCCTTTCTGATATTCTTTGCATAGCCTCAAGTGGTTTTCTCCCACACATGTGCTGATCAGTATTCAGCTAAAGACTCAAGAGAACTCTTCTGGAGGCCTCTGGAGCACTTCCTCTCCCTGTGTAACTTTCTTCTCTGTTACTCTGTCCTTGACTCAGGGAGATTGCTGAATTCTGGGCACCTCTTACTGCCATAGTGGGCAGTAAGCTGGGGCAACTATAGAGTTTATCTTATCTCCTTTCTCTCAGGGATCATTGTCCCATGCTGCCTGTTGTTTAACACTTAGAAACCACTTCTTCATATATTTCAGGCAGGAGGATTTATTTTGTCCCTGTTTCTCCACCATAGTCAGGATTGGAAGTATAGAATACTTCCAATATATAAGCTCTGTGGGGACAGGCATGTTTGTATATTTTGTTCCCTGTTTATTCAAAGTATCCAGAACTGTACCTGGCATATTAGGTACTCACTCAGTAGCTATTAGTAGAATAGAGTATCTGTTGAATAAGATTATGTGTGAGAACTCCTTCAGCAATCATTGAGTGTCTACTATGTGTCAGGCACTGATGATACAGTGGTGAATAAAACAGCTATGGCCCCTACCTTCATGGAGCACATGTCTAAGGGAAAGACAAATAGTAAACAGCAAATAAAGAATGTTCATAATTATACGTTGTGATAATGTGAATGTTACGAATGAAAAGAATGGGGTACCCTGAGAGAGAATAATGAAAAAAGTCACTTGGATGAGGTAATTGGGGAAGGTTCTGCCAGGAGTTGATATTTCTGCTGACTCCTGAGGGAAGAGAAGAAGTCAGCCTGTTGAGGAGATGGGAGAAGAGTGTTCAGGGAATTGAATATGTGAAGCTCTCAAGCAGAAAAGGACTTGGAGCTTTTGAAAATTAAAGGAGACTTGTAGGGAGGGAAGAATGCCACAACATGAAATTGGAAAGAGGAGTAGACCCAAAACATGCAGGACCCATAGGCTAGTTTACAAAGTTTTGGTTTTCTACAAAGTACAATGAGAAGCTATTAAAGGTTTTAAATAGGGGAGTGATATGAGCCAATTTATATTTTTAAAATATCTTTCTAGCTTTGTTATAGAGATACTCCTTCTGGCACAGTTATAAAAGCAAGGAAGCCATTTAGAACTTGAGATTATTAAAGTTTTTCATGCCCTCAGCCCATTTGGCTATCTACTAAAGCCTGTGGCCCCCTTCTCAGAATAATGTTTTTAAATTACAAACGAAACTAATTATATTGAAAAATAGTTCATTAGAATATTTGTATAAAACATTTTTCAAAATGTTTAAAATATTTAAAATATCAATTTGTAAAAATATGTGATATATAAATGTATTCCTTTATTAACTGATTAAATAGGACCAGACAGAAGGTCTATAAACATAAAGTGGATGAATATAAATGCAATGTCAAGATGTCTGCAGTAACAATAATGTGATTGAAAATATCTGATTTCTATCAGTGACTAAGTCACATGTACTGCAAATGCTACTGTAGTGTATTGTCTATATTTATAATGAAAGGAAATGTTAAATTTCCAGTTGAGGTTAGTGAAAATAAAGAAGTAGGTTTTTGTATTACTGAAGTTCACAGACCATGCCCTTAGTTCTATCCATGGATCCCTTGTGGAATCTGAATTAATCACTTTTTATTTAGGAAGTTATCTCAGTAATCATGAAGAGAGAAGGTGGAGGCTCGAACTAGGGTAGTTGCAATAGAGATAACAGGAAGGGGACAAAATTTGAGATATTTTTGGAGAAAGAATCAACAGAACAGAAAAGGGAAAAATTTTGTAGAGTTACTGGGGAAATCTCCATGGAAGAAGTAGGCCCAGGAATGTAAAAAAAAAAGAAAAACTATGTGCAAAACATTAGCAGGGCTAGTCAGAAAGCAAGAAGATCTGCTAGGCAGACTGTCACTGCGACTCATTGTAAGGTAAGGGACAAGGATGACAGCCAGGGGCTGGACAAGAAGGAGCATTCATAATGACAAAGTCAGAAACACTGAGACCTGCTCACGAGCTGTGAAACCTGGGGCCAACACTTACTTGATGAAGCCTCCACTTCACATATTTAAGATGAGGATAATAATAGCTTGTGACCTATAATGTTATTGTGAGGATTAAATAAGATACTTTATGTAAAGTGGTTAGCACAGTTCCGACATATAGCAAGGGCTGATTTTTAATATCAGCAATTATTCTAATTACTACTAGGGTTCTGACACTGTGTTGGACCATCGCCTACAGGAGATTGCAATCTAGTTGAGGAAACAAGATAAAACATGTAATATATTTTGAGAAGAAAACCATTCTGAATCAAATGTTCAAATATAAAATATGAGCAACTCTTAAGTTATTAATTTTGCCCAGTATAGCACTTTCTGAATCACAAAAAAGATTTTGAATATTCGTGCTACATATTTGTGTGTGGGTGTTGCAAATGAGTAGGGATGGATGGTGCTGGATCTCTTCTTAACAAGTGGGCTTTAGGTATTACTGATTTACAGTTTCTGCTGCTTAACAGCTCAGCTCCTGTTTGGTATAATAATGACTGTTGCTCAAACAAGTAAAAAGCACACACAAAAAAAAGCGATCGTGATTCAGTCTGAAAGCCTTTCCTTTGTTTTCATGTAGGGAAGCTAAGACATGAACAGACTGTTTCATTTTGTCATAGTAGCCTTTCATAAAGAATCTCAGTTTCAACCTTTGGAACTTGCCCTGCGTTTGAGTAGCTTACATGTAGAGGGCTGTGGCTTAATGGCAAAACATCAGGGTTCATGTTCTTTTCCTACACATGCTTTGCTGAATGACCTTGAACGATTTATGTAATCTGCTGAGCCTCAATTTTTCCTCTGTAAAAAGAGGATAGTGATTCCTACCTCAGGATTATTGTGAACATCAAAAGAGAAAATTTAACGCAATGTCTGGGTCAAAATAGGAGCACAATAAAAATATTTTTTATAAGCACTGTAATGTCTGTTAAAGAGCGAGACTGATTTTTACAGAAATATGCTATACTGGGTTAAATAGTATCCCCTGAAAGTCATGCCCACCTGGAATCTTAGAATGTGACCTTGTTTGGAAATAGAGTATTCGTAGATGTAGTCAAGTTAAAAGGAGGTAATACTGGATTAGGGTAGGCCTAATGCAGTGACTGGTGAGATGGGAAATTTGGACACAGGAGAGAATGCCCTGTGAAAACAGGTGGAGATTGGAGTGAAATCTACAAGCCAAGGGATGTCAAGGATCGCCAGCAACTGCCAGACACTGGGAGAGGAGCATGGAGCAGATCGTCCCTCATAAACTCCAGTAGGGACCAGCCCTGCTGACACTTTGGTGTTTTGTTTTGTTTTGTTTTTTGGTTTTTCTTGTTTGTTTGTTTGTTTTTATTTCAGAGTATTACAGGAGTACAAATGTTTTGGTTACATGAATTGCTTTTGTACTATTTGAGTCAAAGTTACAAGTGTGCTCGTCACCAAGATAAGCATACATTGTACCCAATAGGTATGAATTTACCTGTCCCCTCACCCCCTCCCACCTGCTTGCTTTCCGCTGAGTTTTAATACCACATGTGCACAAGTGTAGATCAATGAGTTCCAGTTTAATAGTGAGTACATGTGTTTGTTTTTCCATTCTTGTGATTCTTTGTTTAGAAGAATGGTCTCCACTTCCATCCAGGTTGTTACAAAGGATATTAGTTCCCCATTTTTTATGGCTGAGTAGTACTCCATAGTATACATAGACCATGACTCCTGCTGACACTTTGATCTCAAGCCTCTAGCACTGAGAGAGATGTCCTTGATGCTCACGGGGCACCAAGTCCAGTGTCATGGTGTGGGTATGTGCACCCTGCCTGTAGGGAGAGCAGTGGGTATCTTTAGCAATAATATAATCTACCCAAATCTTACAGAGGATAATCCTTCCAGTAGTTGCTTTGAGAAGCGGCTTTCAACATGGCACAGTGATGTTGCTCTCGTGCGGAAAAATCTTTGGGTGTGATCTTCAGAACAAGTGTGTGATGGCATGTAAGAAACTGACTCTTGACTTTGTGATTTTTAACCCCAAATGGCATTCCCCAGGTTGATCATCTACCGATATGTCTCTAGATGTAGTTATAGATGATTTTTAATTTTTTTCCCAAAATTAAATCCACCCACTCAAGTAGTAAAAATTTGCCACTGTCAAGGCTGGTCAAAGGAAGGTACCATAGGCGACTCCTAACAAGGAGCTACACAGATGTTCTGAGAAATGACAGAGTCACCAAAGTCGGTGACAGCCTCCCAGTGAAACATCCTGAAAGGGTACAAGGCTTGGCTGAAGTCATATATATGATATTGTAATTATATAACAAATATATTTGTTATCATTCATATAATTTATATTTGTAAAACATGTAATATATTCATATAAAGTCGTGTGTGTGTGCATATGTGCCTCCTGATATGTTTGGTTAGACAGCGAAATCAGCATGACTTTAGGCATCTCTGACATGGTTCCATGGAGACACTCACTCTCGGGCTGAACAGGTGCAAGGTAGACATTTGCATGACCCTGGCCTGGCCTGAGTGCCTCCTTCAATCTAGCGCGCTAAAGTACCTCACTCACCTGACCCTAGTCCCAGACCTGCTGGCCACAGTCCTGTGAGGTCAGTGCCATCAACTTCCTTCTTTGCAGATGAGGAAACAGAGGCTTATGGAGATTGAGTATCTTGCTTCACTTTCACACAAGCGGTGGAGCAAGGATATGACCCCAGGCCATTGGACTCCAAAGCGCGGGCCTTGACGGCCTGCACCAAACTCTTAGTCAATGCCTTGTCTTCAGTTTCGGTTCTTTCTGTCTTTCTTTCCAGGTGTCCAAGGCAGCTGCAGACTTGATGGCCTACTGTGAAGCGCATGCCAAGGAAGATCCCCTGCTGACCCCTGTCCCGGCGTCAGAAAACCCATTTAGGGAGAAGAAGTTTTTCTGCGCCATCCTTTAAGTCTTCAAGAGGAGCCTGAAGAGCCTCCGGGCTCCTGGGACATCGATGTAGAGTTTTTAGCAAAGTGGGCGCCTTTCTAGTCCACGGCATTTGAAGAGAGCGAGGAGAACCATCCTGGAAACTCCAGGCTATGCATGTTTAAAGAACCGGTCCCCTTACGAGAATGCAAGCCGATCCACATCTGAGTTAAGAGATCTGATTCTGCAGAACTGCCTGGAGGAGGGGAATATATAAAAATAAAATTGGTGTCACTTCTTTTCTGCTATCTCTACCCCAAAACCTTATGTTTCTGCTTTATATTTTAAAAAAATAAAAATTAAAACCGACAGCTGTACTGAGCTAAGATATGTATGACCTTCTTGGAATGAATATTGTCTTTAGAATACCCTTTGATAAGCTGAGTTGTCTAGTGTAGCCATGGTTTGGTTTCATGGCATTGATGTTTAGTCTTTGTGCCTTTCTTCCTTTTTCCTTCTCCCCGCCCTTCCTCTACCCTTCCCCCTTACAGTAGTGTGGAGATAAGGCTGGACTTGTCTGTAAGATTGAACTCCCAGGAAGAGCCCTCAAAATGTTTAGGGAGATGTTCCCCGTGGTGCATCCTCAAGGTAACAACAACGACAAAAAATGCCGGTGTCTCTGTTCTCTTATCACTATTCCTAACATTTGTACATGATAGCTTTGATTCTGCAAGTACAAGTAAATCATGTGTTGTGATTGGTGCTTTCATATATTTGTGACAGTTTTTGAGTAATACTGCATGAAAATGTCCCTATGTTACATCCATTCAGAAGTTTTATTGTTTTGCTAAAAAGTTGGAAAAAGAAATGAAAAGGAAAAGATGCTGGGGAGGAAAAAACTCAATATTTGGAAAATTGAGGTTACTTCAGAGCTTTAGCCACACCTAAAATACCTCCTAGGTAAGAGCGGTGTAAACGCCTCTTCAGTATATTTTCCAGAATCCAAAGCATTTTTTCGGTTAATCCCAGATCCAGGGCAGCACAGCTACCACCAATCAGGAGAGTAAAGGATTCACCATGAGTTGGGAAGTGCTTTTGTCATAGAGTATAAGCAAGTTCCCTCTTTCCCTGAATCATCGAAATTCTAGATTGAAAGAACGCTTTCTGTACTCTTAAGAAATCCATGGCCCTCCTTTACTCAAGTATCAGGAGAAATAAATCCACAGCTCCAGAGAAGGTGACACAGTCTTAGAACCCTGGCTGTTCGCCCACCGGCGAGGACTCCTGCTAGCGACTCTCTGGGCGGCAGATGTGGAGTGCACAGCCGGCTCCACCACAAAGGTTCTGGCTCTTTTTCTCCACTGAGCTGGTCTTGGATTTTTCACTCATCAAAATTTTTAATAGAATCTTTTCTTTGTTTTTGTTCTCCATCTTGTTTGTTAGAGTCTCTCAGTCTTTATTTACAACTCCCTGCAGATAAAGCTCTCTCTTGCCCAGATACGACATTGAGAGTGATTTTTCATTGCAGCCGGAGCCTCCATCAGTAACGTCGGGCCCGAAAGCCCTTATCACTGTTTTCTGTGTCATCCCCAAAGAGGGCCTCTCTTACATTTTGTTTGCTTTCAAATCCCAAAAGACCATTTCCCAATTAATTTTATTCTCCTCTCACCCTTTTCCATTCTCTTTCTCCTGTTTAAAAAAAAAAAGCAAAAAAACAAAAAAAAAAATCAGAAGTATGAAAAGGGAGGGGAAAAGAAGATAAAAAGACTTAATATGTCAAGGACAGATTTTGAAACAGACTTGGTCAATGTTTTCCTTAACTCCTTTATGGGCATTCTGGTAAGAGAATAAGTGATTCCAATTAAAGCTCACGCCTGGGGTGGGAGAGAAGAGGATACTGAAACATTTGTGAAATGTATGAATATACTTCTTTAACCAGATGCTTCTGTTCTTCTGTTCAAATTTTGGAATTTTGTTACAGTCAGTGAAATACTGATAAATATTTAGCGGGAAAAACCTGGCAGAGAACTTATTAAACTATAGTATTTTACAACTAGCTTAGTAATACTGTGCAGTCAGCTAAAACCATATCACATTTTTAAAATGAGCCAAAACATGAATAAGTAGTCACATGAAAACAACTGTGAATAAAGCACTCTTAGGTGGTGATTAAGGCATCATTAGAAGGCTCAGATGATTTTCATAATCCACAGCATTTCTTTTTCTCAGAAGGACTATATTCTCATGTAAATCTAGATCTTTGGAGCAATTAAGATGGAATTAAAATTTTAGGAAGCACCATGATATAGATCTGATAATTAAAAGTTAAGGAAATCCCAAACTGCATGTCACCACGTTTATAAAAGGAGAGAGGAGGCAGAAAATACAAAGCCCATCTGAAATTAAGTTCAAGGAAAATGTTTTGGACTTTTTATAATTTCATGTCTTACAGTATGGAATTATAATACTAAAATCTTTATATAAGTTTTGGCTTCTTGGTATTTGTACTTATTCAGGGGAAAAGTCTTTTGATTACTTATGCCTCTAAAGAGCTTAATTCCTTTAGAAATTCAACAGTCATTTTCACCAGCACAATTTTATCTTAAAGGGTAACTAATAAAATTCATCTTAATTATTTAAGGCCCTAGTCTCTATAGAGAATATATTAGTTAGTAATGAAAACCTGCCATGGAACTAGTTCATAAGCAGTAACAATAAACTTCATATTTAGAATGCAACTCTATAAGGAAAAAAAATCTTACATCGTCCTCAATATTAACTCCAGTTTAAAAATTGTTATTTTTTTCAATTTGAAACCAAGCTCTATTTAATTTAAATCAAAGGATGCAAATTAGTACTTTGATCTGAATTTGCTAATAATATTTGAAAGAGATTGCCTACCAAGGAAAAATTAAACAATAAAAACTATTTCTCCATATACTCATGCTCACATAAGGAATTTTGAGAAAATAAAGCATGCTATCTTAAGGGATTTTTATACTTTTTGTTTCTTTTTAAATATTTGTTTCTAGCTGCTCCTGGAAATGATGAATTGTTAACTTATATATTAATGTTTCACAGCCCAAGAATTGTTCACATTTTTCCTATACGAGATCTATGGTGTGTGTATTTCAAAGAGAGGGAAAATACAGAAATGTTAAAGCAAGAAAACCTGAATGTGATGTGCACGTTTTCATCCCCCATGGACAATGTATTTGTTTTAATAAATGGAATTTTCAGATTCATTTCATATGCAAATTCATTGTGAAGGCAAGTGGACCATCTCAACCATTGATTCCCTGGTTAATTTCAGAAGGATCTGATGATACAAATGGATAGGGAAATGGAAATCCATTGATTTTCTTTAGGATTTTGTTAATAGAGATGTCCTAAGCCTCTTTAAAAGCCTTTCTCCCTGGGTCTTGCATCTCAAGTACAGCCCTTGGGGACAGAGAAAGATGAAGACTGGTGGGGGGCGGTAGGAGCAAGGGCTTCAGCAGGTTGGTCATGCAGAAAGATGAGGTGTATTTACACTTTAACTTGCTGTGGGTATGCCACAGGGGGATTTTTCCTTTATTAAAAAAAATGAACAAAGAAAGTACAGTTCTCCATAAGTTATCCACGATTTAAAAGGAGTACAGGAGAAGATAAATCCTTAGAACTCCAATTTAGCTGCTCCTCGAAGATCTTAGTCAAAAAAGACTTCAAAATGTCCTTCAAATTATGCCCATGTTAGTAAAAAAAAACAAAAACAAAAAAAAAACCAAGCCCAAGATATCCCAGGGCTTGTGCCACCAATAGCAGCATCTTTAAACCACAGATGAAGGTGCCACTTGGTACCAGTGCTGTATCAACACTACTGTTTCTCAGACTATGGGCCATGGACCACCAGCTTCAGAATGACTTGGAATGCCTCTTTTAAAGGCAGCTCCTGGGCCCCCCACTAACTCAGAATCTCTGATAGTGACCTTCAGGACATGCATTCTGTTGCATGCTATCGTCTGAAGACCACTACTTTAAGTACTTATGACAGCTCGCTTTGCATACTGCCAAAGGAAAGGCACAGACAAACCATAAGTATGCCTGCTCGTATGCCCATGGCCGCGGGCAGTGGCTGCCTGGGTGTGACCCTGTAACCCATGGGTGAGAATCTAGCCAGCTGCTAGACACAGGACACTGTGAGGAAGGCACGGTGGGTTTGACTCTGCTCCTGTCAGTCATGGCCCTGTGGGAGGATGGCCTCCAGCTCTCATTCTTTAATAAGCTGGTCACATTGTAGACAGCGCTCACAATGACAGAGGGAATTGGAGCTGGGTCAGCTCCAATACACAAATTGCAAATAATTTGCCAAGGGAAATCCCTTTCCCTTCGGTTCTGCCCCAAATCTACATTTTCTTCTATTTAGAACCAGGAGACTCAGGCAGAATTTATTTTAATGAAGGGGGCTGTGGGCTCCCGGGCCTTTCCTCTCCGAGAACTACTACTGTTTCTCCATGTCAATAATAAGACAAGCCGGGAGGGGGCTGCTTCTCCACCGTGAGGTGACAGAAAGATGGTACCTGGTGACCTCAGTTCGTACTGTGCGCAAGCAGGAGCTCATTTGGCTTGAGCTAGAGACCCAGAACTAGGCCCCAGAGTTCCTGTGGTCCCTTGGAGAAGTCCTCTAACCCCTCCATGCCATAAAGTGGGACAAGAATAACTGATCCAATTGTCTGACGAAGTGGTCAAAATGGAAAGAGAGCAGGTATTGGGCATCACTAACCAAGCAAGAGCTGAGAAAGCATCATTAAACACTACTTGACAGCAACCTTCGGAAGAGAGGAAAACACTAGTCAGCTCCTTCTCACCTCCTTCTTGCCTCCCAGCTCACCTCCTTCCTAGCTCCCTGGTGCGGATCCTCAGTGCCTCATGTGTGAGCCGCTGGTGTGGCCACTCTGACTCTCACCTCCTCCCGCCCCTGCGTATTCATCCTTCAGGACTTCTCTGGCTGTAAGTGGTTAATAACCGAGGAGCCCACAGACGGGGCCCCCCTTCAAGCCCAGCTGGCTGCAGTGCTCAGATGCTGTCATCAGGTGTCACCCTCCTGCCGTGGCCCTGCTTTCCTCTGCGCTGGTTCAGGGCTCAAACTCCTGCCCGGCTGCGGCAGGAGTGTGGGCAGTTCCCGGCCTGCATCTCACCAGTCGGGCAATCGCGGAGGAAAGCAAAGCCCCTGGCTGGATCCCTGGAACGCTTCCCAAGACTCTTACTGGCTGCACCTGGTTCCGGTGCCCACCACCCCTGTACCTGGGAATGGAGGTACAGTCACTGTGGCCCCATGGGCAGAACAGTGGCTCTGGGGAAACTGAAGTCCTTTTACTGGAGGAGGAGGGATAGAGGGATAAAGGCAAGAAACAATTGGTGCCAACCACATCTTGCCAGACTTTCGATGTTACCTCAGCTGTCACCAAGCTCAGAAACCAGGGCGCTCTGGTTCACGGAGCTCCTGTCAGCCCCGCCAGGTCCACCCTCCACTGCCTGGTTCTCAGGGCCCCAGAGAGTCAGGCCGCACCCTGCTGATCCTATCTCGCCTTCCAAACCCTCTGTTCTAGCTCATCCCGTCCCCTTCACTGCCCTGTGAATATATCCCACCTCCACACCTCGGCTTATGATGTCACCCACTCTGGGAAGTCATCACTCAACTCCTCGGGTAACTAAATCTAGCTCATCTTTCAAGGCCCGGTTTGAATTCCCTGTTGTTGATGAATGACTTCAGGGATTAGCATCTCTTTCCTCTCTCTACTCCTGCAGCGCTTGATAGCACCTTCAAACCCTTCAGTATTTTACTGTGTGTGAGGCCTTTGTGCTAGGGTAGACGGCATGGTGCCTGCCTTCCCCAGCTTGTGGTTTTATGGGGGAAGTAAACAAGGAAACAGTTACCAAAGTGGAATCCTCTAAAGCACATATTTACCCCTGTCTCTCACTCCCTCATGTACACTGATAATAATCATGATGGTGACAATAGCACCCACAGCCATAAAGTGAACACTTATCAAGCACTTAGCTATGTGCCAGGCACAATGCTAAACCTCGTATAGACGGCATTTCATTTAATGCTCACAATAACTCTATGACATGGATATTATTTAATCTTCTGTAGCAGACAGCTTTTGTGACTCATGACGCATCCATGACCCACTTCTGATTGCAGCCACAGCTGCAGTGAGATTTCTTTGCAAGCTCATTCTTCCCAGAGGAAATCAGTGCCCCCAGGGGCACTCCTCAGCCACTGAGGCTGAGAACCTGGAGAGGTGTCTCAGGTTCTCCCACTTCAGAGGGATAATTCTGGGTGCATTTTATGTGGTTTCTCTGAGGGTCCCTAACAGGATTGAGCCTCAATCGCCCACAACAGTAACCAGCTCAATAACATGCCATGTTGTTTATCCCTCCCCGAATCTGCCTCATTCTCTCTCTCCCTACATTTCTGCTTTCTGGGATCGCCCTCACCACCACCCCTAATAATCTACCTGCATCCACGTGCTTGACTCAGGCACTGCTTTGGGAGGAACTCAAATTAACTCACCCCCATTTTATAGATGAGGAATTTGAGATTTGAAAAGGTTGATGTTTCCCCAAATTCTCATTGCTGTAAAGTGGCAGATCCAGGATACAAACCTACATCTGTCTTGATTCCAAAGATTTAACTCCTGATGCTATCTCATAATATAAATTGAATGCAAGTAGGTAAGAGGGAGGTTAGAATGAAAGTTCTGATTCTGTTCTTATTTGTAGAATAAGCAGATTGTTTGTCGACTTGAAATTACTTCCTTGGAATGAAGAAATCAGTGAGCTCTTTCTTTTCAATACTGAACTTTTCTTCACTGTGGCCATTTGGTGCCTACAAAATGTCAGCAGTAGTGTCCAGGTTTGCCTTGCACAGAAAATATTTCCTGGAATTGAGGAACCTGTGCAAGGAAAACCAAGAAGAATGAGTGTAACAGCAAGGTTCTGAGTGTTTATTTTTCTTCAGGACTTTCAAGAGAGAAAAATATCTTCCTTTTCCACCGACTGTTCTAACAACTGCCTCTCTGTCATCTCGGAGCCCAGTGCCCCTCCAAGGGTCAGAGGCAGGGTCATCTGAGTGGCAGCTGAGGTTTCCTGTGGCTTCACTGTCCTAGACATGGTTTGAGAAAAGGATCAAGAAAGAATCTCAGGACAAAGGCCCTTGCACATGCAGTTTCAGGGACTCACCCAGAGCTTCTTTAGGAAAAAGGCATAATGCGCCTTCCTTTCACCACCCCCACCCCATGTCCTGTCCTTACTCCAGGAATATGCAATACCCAACTCAAATGTGTGACAGAATCCCAGCACAGAGCCACAGATGCTGCTGCACACACATGCACTTGCATATGCGCACACACAAGGGAAAGCTGTTCCATGATACTCGTGAAAACAAACTGAAATTCTAAGAAGGGGATTAGCACGATGTACTGGCATATCCCATCACCGAAAAATTACTACTCCCAGCTGTAGGTTGTCTTGGTTTACTTTATAACAGCAGTTCTCAAATCATGTTCCAGGAACTCTTGAGGGTCTTTGAGACCCCTTCAGGGGATCTACAGGGTCAAAATTATTTTCATAATAATACTATGACATTATTTGCCTTTTCCACTCTCCTTCTCTCATGAGTGTATCCTGGAGATTTTAGGAGCTGCATATTGATGTCACAAAAGATTGAATGTAAATGCATATTAAGAGAATCCAGCTGTCTTCTACTAAGGCAGACATTAAAGAGATTTGCAGAGAGGGCGGAGCAAGATGGCGGACGAGAAACACCGCCAGATAGAGCGTCTCT
>VBSM01002121.1:14521173-14550965 GCA_008086735.1 Cheirogaleus medius | reverse complement strand
TATTATGCATGGGGGAGTTATTTTAAGGTTCCCATGGAATAATAGAGTTCACAGGGTATTTTCTTATTTTATGTAATATTAAACCCCTGTTAATTACCTGCTGGCTCAGAGGCTAGAAGTTGGCCTGACTGGGGGTGGAGGAGAGTAGACAGCTGTGGGGGAAGGACGAAACGTGCCAAGGCCTGGAGCTAACTTCATTTTGGGCTTGGCTGTTATGTGTTCAGTTTGACTCTGGCCACGGGTCTCTCAGGGACATGGGTTTACTGTCTTTGGGAAACATGGAACTCTGTCTTGGTGTAAACGATGCTTGGAATGTGATTATTATATTTAAGTGATGGGACTGGGTTCTGTTGCAAATAAACAAATTTTTTGTTGCTATTAAAAAAAATGGCTATAGTCTCATCAGCTGTCATTCTTTCCCCTGCTCCAGCTCCCAGAAGCTATAGCCCCTCTGGGCCCTGTTGCTCATTTTTTGCCTTTGTACATCCATTTCACACAAAATAAGTTACCCTTTTGACTGCATGGTGAACTTCTGACCACCTTCAAGCAATAGTTCATACTTGCTTATTTGTTGGTTGTTTATTTCCCTCGTTAGCCTTTGAAACTCCATGAAAGTAGGGGCTTGGTCTGTCTTGCTCACTGCTGTCTCTGAAAATCAGGGGGACTGCTCAGGAAGGATCTTAAATATAAAAAGAGTTTTGAATATTTCTAGGAGGCATCAAGGAACCACTGAAAGATACTAAGCAGAAAAAGTTATGGGCAGGTTTTTGCTTTAGAGAATCACTCTTGTTGTAGGGTGGGAGGTGGATGAGGGGAGTGGATTGAAGGCAAGACTGGTCTTAGTTAGATAATTAGAGTAAGCAAAAGTGATGAGAGCCTGATTTGCAGCAATTATCAGTGAGGTCAGGGAGGAGGTGAGAGAATTTAGAGTTAGGAGAAACAGAATGGCAGGAAGTGGTGACCTACTGGATGCTGTGACTAAGGATGGCAGGAGTAAAGGAGGACTCCCAGTTTCTGACTTCACTCAGTAGTTAGTGATATCTGGAACTATCACATAGTATTGCAGTTTTATGTTTACCTGTGGCTTACTACCAACTAGTCTGCAAGCATCTTACTACAGGGACCTTGCGTTTTAGTCTTTGTCTTAGTAATGTTAGAAGAGCACCTATTATGTAGGAGGAGCAATAAGTAAATGAATGAATGTACTCAAACTACTAAACAGTAATTCTATAATCCAATGAGCAGTATAGCCGATAGCAATAAAACCTCTACAGACTATTCTCTGCACGTTGTGTCAAGAAGGGGAGGAAACCAGCTTCCTAGTTGCTTTCTGCCTATTGTACAACTGGGAAGCTGACAATAAAGTTTATTTGAGCGTCGACGTGCCCCGCCGTGGCCCCGCCTTCCCAACCAGAGCCGCGATTGGTGCGTATTTGCCGGGGGCCGCCGTTCTTAAGCGACGATTGGCGAAGGCCGCCGTCATTCCGGAGCGTCCCGGCGCCAGCCCGCCCTCTCGCCGCGTCGCCGGTGCCTGCGCCGCCCGCTCCACCTCGCTTCTCCTCTCCCGGCCGAGGCCCGGGGGAACCAGAGCGAGAAGCGAGGACCATGTTCCGACGCAAGCTGACGGCTCTCGACTACCACAATCCTGCCGGCTTCAATTGCAAAGGTGAGGCGGCCTCCCCGGCCCGGTCGCGTGTCCCTGACCCGGGCGGAAGTCCCTCCCTTAGCGCTACCACCCCGTCTCCCCTCCGGGACCCTCGGCGGCCTTGTGTGCCCCGGGGGCCTCTGGGCCCCTGTCCTCCGGGGCGCCACGCACCTCGGCTCTCTGCAGCCCCCCCCCGCCCCGGCCGTGCCCCCGGCTTCGGAGCCCCCTCACCCGCTCCAGCCTCGGCATCTCCACTTTCTGCTGCACTTGCTTAACTCCATACACCAC
Organism: Cheirogaleus medius; assembly: GCA_008086735.1. NCBI lineage: Eukaryota > Metazoa > Chordata > Mammalia > Primates > Cheirogaleidae > Cheirogaleus > Cheirogaleus medius. The sequence goes on along the minus strand of VBSM01002121.1, from coordinate 14,549,032 downwards.
TGCCACCCACCGCCCCACCGCCCCACTCACACACTACCTCCTCAGCACACAAAAAGGAAAACCTTGCTTTTCCTTCGCCTTCAACTCCACGTAATTGGATGATACCTTGAACACCTGCTGTTACGGACCAGCACGGTGCTGGATTCTGAGGAACGTGCTGAGTAACTTAAAGGCTAGTTCACTGCCTGCCAGGAGCTAAGGGGTCGGGGTGGGGAAGCAGTCAAAACCCACGAAGCAGTTTGAGAATCTAGATAGTACACAGTGAAACCTAGGACCGGCAGTGGAAGGGTAAGCACGTATAGTAACGGGCTAATTACGTTCTGTGGGTCGTGCAAAAAAGTTAATAGCAGATTAGCAGGGAGGTTGAACTGCAAATACAAAGTTATATGGGATTTTACAGCATTAAAATTTTAAAAAGTAATAACACTGCTACTCACCATAACTCAACTACCCTCCGGTACTCATTTCCTTCTATAGTTCCTGGCCAGTTGTAGACAAGTAAGTTTGAGAACGATCAAGTACAAGTTGTGATACTCAGACCCTTGTATAATTCTCAAACCTCATAATAGAAGCTTGAATTTGACTCAGAAATTGAAAGTAATTTCTAAACAGGATAGCAGTGTTTTATTGATCTCCTGTAGAAGCATATCGAGTTACAGTATGTTGTTTTTCTACTTTAACAAGAAAGGATTAGAAGCAATAGAGCCTAGATCTGGATTTGAATCTTTGAGTCTCAATTTTCTCATCTGTAAAATGGGAATATTACCTCAAAAGAGTGTGGGCAGGATTAAATAAAAAAATGTATATACTTAAAATGCAGATAACATTACATGATAATAGTAGTCGCAGTGTCTTTCTGAGTTTTGTCATTTAAGTTTTTATACTTTATTATTATTATTTTACTTTACTATTTGCCATAAATTTAACTTTGCTCAGTCTCTCCCTTCTGCTCCCAGAGGAACTGGAATATTAATAACACTTAAATGGCAAAACCTTGTGCCAGGAACTGTTTTTATCCACATTTATTTCATTTAATCTTCATAACAGCTCTATGAAGTAAACTATTATTAACCTCATTTTGTAGCTGAAGACTCTGAGGTACAGAAAATATAGGTGATTAGCCCAAGTTCACATAACCACTAAGTGTCTGGACCCAGAATTTGAATTCAGACCAGGATTTGAACAGATCATTGTTAATCTGTGGCTCCAGAGTCTACTTTTCAACTCCTACTTCTGTCAGCTCAGTTAATTTAGTATTCTGAGGTTAAAAAAATTCACAGGACCCATTTATCTGTGGAGAAAAGTATTTTATCTAATGCTTCTAGTTATTTATATAATATTTTTTGTTGCAGATGAAACAGAATTTAGAAACTTTATTGTTTGGCTAGAAGACCAGAAAATCAGACACTACAAGATTGAAGACAGAGGTAATTTAAGAAACATCCACAGCAGTGACTGGCCCAAGTTCTTTGAAAAGGTAATGAATTAGGAAGTAAGATAAAAATACAGAGAGCTTTTCTAAGAATTTTTATGAAGATGAGTTTGTGGCTACTTTGTTCTTTTAAGATAAATAATAATCAGTGTTAAAAAAGCTGGATTTCGGGGATGTAGGTTTTTTCTTACCATGTTTCTTTTGATTTTAGAACAAATTATATTATCTCTTTCTACCAAACTTTTAATATTAGATGCAAATAATTTTCTCCAGAAACATCGTGAAGTTTCTTAAATAAATAGTGATCTATATTCCATAAATGGTAAATACTTGACTTTCATTTAATGGCCAAAATCAGAATTTTTATATTAGACTAAAAATATAGCAATAATACATTTATAGTACTATCTCTTATATTTAAAAAAGACATTATTGATATGCTTGAAAAGTAGAACTATATCATGTTTATGGTTATATTTAATATATATAGATATGCCTGGTGTATAGTAGAAATAGTCCTGAAAAGGTCTCTGTGTATATCATATTTTTGCAGCTAGAATAATTTTCTCATTGACTTTAATTTTAGTAACATTTTTGAAAAAAAGAAATGGTTTTAAAATTAGTATAAAAAATCACATTTTACAATGTCATTACTTACATTAAGCATTTTCATCAGCTATATTACTTTAGTAAGATACTTTCCTTTAAAAATATGAAAAGGGCTCAGTTTTTCATTGCATAGAATAATGTGATAGATCCCTAACTTTCTCCTTAAAATCAGTGATTTTGTGAATTAGGGGTTATATAAATTGTATACCAGGGCAATGACCCTTGGACAAATTTATGAACCTTTCTGTGCCTCAATTTTCTCATCAATAAATGGTAGTAACAATGGTACCTGTCTCCTAGGGGTGGATTTTTTGTTAATGAATGATATACCTGTTCACAAAAGGACTTGGCCCATCGCAACTGCTGTATGCTTATTGTTGCCACCGCCTCTACTACTACTGGATTATTTTCCTTTGCTCTTAAAAAAGTATTTTTAAAGTTTTCAGTGGGCTTAAGACTTTGAAATATATTGTTAGGATTTTATATTTGTTTATATTACATCTTATGGCTCATTCATATGTACAAAATAATACAAAGTTCTACATGTAGAAGGGTATTTGAAAAATGTAGAAAAATTTTTTGATGTAAGTAGGATAACTTAAACATAAATGTATCAGAACTTACCCAAACAGATATTATCCTTCAAGTTGGTTTCTTTGGAATGGTTATGTCATTGCTTAAAGCATATTTGGAACTTCTCTTTTGGAATTACTTTTAGATCATGAGTTACATCTTTTAAATATCCTTAGTATTGACAAATGTTTTATAGTTTGAGGTAGATTTTCTTTTTGGATCATATCCACATCTTGTGAATGAGGGGATTACATTTTTGATTAGAAAATAAGTTACGGCTAAAAGTTACTGATTCATTAATTATCCCTGAAAGGATTTCCAAAAGGGAGTTGTGGAAGTTTTGACTAGTAACATTGTATCGGAATTAGATTTTAAGCTCTTAAGAGGCTTATTTGAAGGACATTCATTTGGATATATAGCTTCTGATGTTTACTTAAAATACTCAGTTACACACTTCTTCTGTGTTAACATGACTTACTCTATTCAGTGGCATTTCCATAATATTAAAGTTAAAGTTTAGATAATAATTGACTTATTTGTACTTCCTCCTTTTTTAAATTGTCTTTTTTATTTAATCGTTCTATGTGTATTGAGACCTGGAATCAGAAAATTTAGATTCAAGTCCCAGATCTAAGTTGTGTAACCATTGGCAAATATCAGTATCTCTAGACCTCAGTTTTCTCATCCATAAAGCGAGGAGGTGGTTCCAGATCAGTTCAAATTTCAAAAAAGCATGATGGAAATAATTCATTTTTTTCTTAAGATGGTACGCTTAAATGTTTCCTTTCTTTGGGTTATGTAATCACATCAAAAGTGTAGTAATATAAATGTTATAAGAAATTCTTAGAGATCCAAACTAAGGTCTCTTTCAACTGTACCATTCTTTTGGTTCCTTGACTTTAGGATAATAAACTGAATTTTTTTTTCTCACAGTATCTCAGAGATGTTAACTGTCCTTTCAAGATTCAAGATCGACAAGAAGCAATTGACTGGCTTCTTGGTTTAGCTGTTAGACTTGAATATGGAGATAATGGTATGTTTTGGGGGGAATGTGTGTTTTAAAGAGAGAGAGAGAGAAGAAAGATAGGAAAGAGGGAGAAGAAAATGTAGGGAACTTACCAGTTTCGTTTTTTGTCTCATATTGTTTTACCTTTAGTTCATTTTTATCACAAGATGTTAGAAGTACTTTCTATTGTCTTTCATTGATATTTACATTTTTCTTTTAGAATTTGGAAATGGTGTCTTCTGGAGAAGGCTAATTGACTGTCTTCTCACAAAGTAACATTACTTTGGTAAATTTGCCATCTTTTGTAGTATGCACCTTAGCCTTTCAGATTAAATTCTTCTTAGTGTTCGAGAATTGATGGGGTTTTGGGGTGTTGTTGCAGCAGGTAATTTCACAAGAGACTGAAAAATGTCTAATGCCGATATACATTAATGCACCATAGGCCAAAATGTATTACTTCGGTTTGATGTTGTCTTATCACAGATACTTCTATCATTAGAAGCTTCTGAATATTAGTACCTATAGTAACAAAAAATTTCCATTAAACTCATTTTTCCCCCATTTTATTTTGAAACGCCTGCCCGCATCTGATCATCTTATCTTAACTCCTTACTCTCTGTTTTATGTTTTTCTCTTTTATGGTACTGTCAGTTCCAGTCCTTCTAATCATTTGCTTTTGAAGCCTTTTGATATCTTTGGCTTCTCTCTTTCCTTCACATCCTGCTCCCATTGATCTTTTTCCATGTCTGTTTTATCTTATCTTCTTCATTCCCACTGCCATCACCCTAATTCAGGCTCTTGGCATTTTCTGCCAAGAATATTGTTGTATCTTCCAAACTAGTCACCCATCAGTGTCATCTTCTATTCTTAACTGCATGGCCCACCAAGCTAACTTTCTGAAGTATAAATCTGTTTTGGAGTGCTACTTGTGGTTTTCAAGGAACAGCTCCAGTTACATATTGAGAAACATTATTTCCCTTTGTCTACAAAAGGAATTTTAGGCTCTTTAGCCAGGTATTTAAGGCCTTCAGTGACTGGTGTCCAACTAGTATTTACATATTTGACATCCCAAGCAAACTAGAATAACACTGATTCCTATTTATATTCTTTTTTCCTGCCCTCAATTTCTTTGTTCACTTTTCCCTTGACTAATACGCCATTTTAGTCTATCTCTACACATCTAAATACCACCCATCTTTTTAAGATCCGGTTCAAATGCTATCTTAGTAGCAGTAATATTTCCCTCTGAACTTTCACAGGTTTTAACTCTATGCCTTTTAAGTAATTTGCCACTTTATGTTTTGCTTCTATGTTTTATTTGCCCCAGTAAATTGTAAGCTGACATTCAGCTTCATTTCCTGCACGGTACTATTAGTTTCCTCTCACTGCTGTACAAATTACTACAAACTTAGTGATTTAAGACAATAATTTATTGTCCTATTTTGGAATCAGAAATCCAACATCAGTCTCACTGTGCTATAGTCAAGTTGTCAGCAGGACTGATCCCTTTTGGAAACTCTAGGGGAAATCTGTTTCTTTGCCTTTTACACCTTCCAAAGGTTGCCTGCATTCCTTGACTCTCTGCCCCCTTCCTCCATATTCAAATCTAGCAGCATAGCATATTTCAATCTCTCTGACTCTACTTCCATTGTCATGTTTTTCTCTTTGACCCTTCTGCCTCCCTCTTACAAGAACATTGCAATTACACTGGGCCCACCTGGATAATCCAGGAAGATCTCCCCATCTCGGAGTCTTTAATTTGTTCATATCTGCAAGTCCTTTTTGCCATGTGAGGTAACATATACACAGGTTCCAGGAATTGGGACATTTGGGGGGAGTCATTCTGTCTGCCACAGTACCTGACATAGTTTCTTGCACACAATAGGTGCTTATCAACTTTAGTAGTTGTTTAATGAGTGCAGTATACATGTATTGATTTGGAGCATCAGTTTTTTGCTAGTGCCTCAGACTTAAATTTCAGAAACCTTATGGCAAAAATCTTAAGGAAAACTCTAATTTGAGACTTTTTCTTGACTTTCAATTTTAGTTTCCAAAAAAAATACTTGTGCTTTTCTTCCTTTAGAAAATAACTGTTGAAATCATAAGCCTTGTGGCCTTGATGTAGTATTAGTTGATTTTGAGGACCTTTAATAAGGTCTTTTTATTTATCCTTTTCTGGGTTGGTAGGAACTATAGGTAATAAAGCATTCTCCAGTTTATCAAAAGTGTTTTTCAGCTATTCCCAAATAAATTCTTAGTCCCATCTCAATTTATTTCCATTTTAATCTTGTTTATTCCATTTGTTCTATTTTTATAATCCTTCAACCTTCAATGGTAGGTGCCATATAATCATGTATCTCTACAGTTGATTATAAGTACATCTATTTCTCAGTAATAGTGTGGTTTAATGGATTAATAAAAAGCTTATATATGAAATGAAAAGGAAATCATTGTATAATTGAAAGGTAAATGGTATCAAAAGTGTATTAATAAAGTCTAAACTACAAAAGAAGTTTTGTTTATTAAAATTTAGATTGCAAGAATAGACTTTTGAAAATTGGTTAAAGTAATACTGTTCTTTATCAGTAGGAGGTGCTGATGTTCTTTTGTGGTTTTACATTAATATATTGCCTTCTTGACTTTTAAGTTACTTATTTGAAATTTGCTGAAACCACTGTGAATTTCTATTATTTGTGCTTTACTATTTTTTAAGCCTTTTGCTAGCTTGTTAATTAAGGTGATTAAAATCTGACTTAAATTGTTTTTGTTTACTTTTTTGATATTTCAGATTTGTAGAAAAACTGCACGAATAGTACAAAGAATTTTCATATACCCAGGTTCTGCAAATTTAACATTTTAGTTCATTTGCTTTATGCCTCTCTCTATATAGACACACACCACATTTTTTTTTTCCTGAACCATTTGATAGTAAGTTGTAAATGATTCCCCTTTACCCTTAAATACTTCAGTGTGCATGTCCTAAAAATGACTGTCTTAAATAACCTCAGTACAATGATCAAAATCAGGAAGTTAACTTGGATAAAATATTATTATATCTAGCTGTTGTTCACATTTCACCAACTGCACCCGGCCCCCCCCCCAAAAAAAAAAAACCCAAGGCAGACCTGGATTGTGCATTGCATTTAGTTGTTATATCTCTTTAGTCTCCTTTAATCTGGAACAATTCTTGTCTTTATTTGTGCTTGATGACACACATTTTGTAGAATGTCCCTCAGTTTGGATTTGTGTGGTGTTTCCTCATGATCAGATTCAGGTTCAGGATTTATACTTTTGTTAGGAATAACACAGAAGTTATATGTTCTTTTAAGTGCATAATATCAGGAGATATGGGGTAGTGATACGTCCCATAACTAGTCATGTTAGTTTTGATCACTTCGTTAAGGTTTCTCCACTGTAAAATTACTATTTTCTCCTTTGTAATACCTTTCCGGGATACTTTGAGACTATGTCAGTATGCTTTTACTCCTCAAATTTTCCTTTGATGATTCTTGCTTGAATCAGTTATTATGTTGTTGATTGCCAAGAGGTGTTTTTCTAATTCAGTCATTCCTTCTACATTTATTTGTTGGCTTTCTACTATAGGAGGAGCTTTCCCATCTCTCCAGTGTTTTTATTTGTTTAAAATGTGTGGATATATGGATTATTTTATTCAGTGGATCAGAATACTTTTTATCATCACATATTTTGATGTTTATACTCCGCCACATTTGGCCAATGGAAGCCTCTTCAGGCTAACTCCTGTCTGACTTAAATGTTAAGGCTTTTATTTTTCCCCTCTTGTTTCATTAGCAGATCATGTAAACATTATAGCCTAAGGTGCCATTTTGGGCATTAAGTTTAGTGAATTATTATTAAGAGCTTTTGCTCATGAATTCTTTTTAAGTATTATTGTTTTTCCAATGAAAGGTAATAAAATCTGCCTTGGGAATTCTGAATTTCATGTTTCCATGAAATAAGTTTTAGGTTTGTATATGATGGTGGTATATTTTAAGTGTTGCTTTTTTTTTTTTTTTTGGAAAGCAAGGTTTTTGGATTCTGTATACAACATTCAAAAGAAGATTGGGGATAAACTTATTTTTTATTGAGTTTGTATTTAATCTTATGTAACCTATACTTACCCTGCTTCTATTCTTCTTTGCCAAGTTTTAGAGGAAGCTCTAAAAGCAGACTTTTTCACTCCTAAAATTTAGATGTTTGAAATGATTTCCTTTAGAAATATTAATAAAAAGATATTTGTGTCAAGCATTTCAGTAATAATTTTAGCTTAATCAAAAAGATTCAATCACATAGTTTTGTTAGATTTCTTATAGCAAAAATTAATTTTGATTGGATGAGTTGTTTTCTGCTTATACAGCTTGAGCATCCCTAATCCAAAAATCCAAAATTTTTAAACGCCAACTTGAGGACACAAGTGGAAAATCCTATATACCTACATAACACAGACTTTGCTTCATGCACAAAATTATTAAGAATATTATATAAAATTATCTTCAGACTATGTCTATAAGGTATATATGAAACATAAATGAATTTTGTGTGTAGATTTGTATCCCATCCCCAACATATCTCATTATGTATATGCAAATATTCCAAAATCCAAAACATTTCTGATTCCAAGAATTGCTGAGAAGGGATACTCATCCTGTAATAAGTTTGGCTCAGTAAATTTGTTAAATTAGTAGTGTTTATTTTACCTCAGGTTGCAGTTCTACAGATTATATTTTTGCCTATTTTTATAGCTGAAAAATACAAGGACTTAGTACCTGATAACGCAAAAAATACTGACAGTGCAACTAAAAATGCAGAGCCATTGATCAATTTGGATGGTGAGTATATAAATGCATAAAATTGATCAGTAATTTTGGTTTCTTAAGTGTTTTTTATTTTTTATTTTTATTATTTTTTTGAGACAGTCTTACTCTGTTGCCCAGGCTAGAGGGCCATGGCATCAGCCTAGCTCACAGCAACCTCAAACTCCTGGGCTCAAGCGATCTCCTGCCTCAGCCTCCCAAGTAGCTGGGAATATAGGCAAGCACCACCATGCCTGGCTAATTTTTTCTCTTTTTAGTAGAGATAGGGTGTTGCTCTTGCTCAGGCTGGTCTCCAACTCCTGAACTCAAGTGATCCATCTAAGCCTCCCAGACTGCTAGGATTGTAGATGTAAGCTACCAGGTCTGATCCTTAAATCTTTTTTACTTCTTAGAATGAAGTCCAAGTTTACTTGGTTTTAGTAAATTAAGAAGGCTCTATGCAGACAGCATTTATGTTGATGTTTTATTCTGTTTTTTACTGTCAGTTAAATATACTTTTTCCCTCCCCTTACATATGAATATCTAAATATTAAAATGCTGTTCTTTGATTTGCTGCTAGTAATTTGTGGTTTTGATTTGTATTTAACCATGGAGGTCATTGTTTGCCTTCCTGGATGTGTAAATTTTTTTAAAATCCAATGACACTATGAGATAAGTGGTAACATTTTTCATTATTTTAAGTCCCAGGTGTCTTTTAGTAATTCTTTCCCCTTTTAAAAGTATGAAGATTCTAATTACCTAGATTATGATATGTTAAATATTCTTTCACCAGCTGATTCATTATGACCTATAATTTGGGAGTTTTGAATGAATGAGCTTCTTGGACACTCCAGAGCTGCTGCTTAGAGAACAGGTTTTTTGGCAAACTGCCCGTTGGAGCGATCTATGAATTAAAACTAATAGCCTTGGGAAGAAATGTTGATTAAAAGTGCTACATATATGGGCCTTGCAGAAAAATGTACAGGACAAGCCTAATATGAGTTAAATTAGTCATTTATTGGATTTTTCAGTTTGGTCAATCAAATACAGATGTTCCTCAACTTACAAGGGGATTACATCCCGAAGTCAAAAATATCTTATGTCAGAAATGCATTTAATATTCTGATAAACCCATTGTAAAGTTGAAAAATCATAAGCGGAACCATAAGTCCAGATGCTCCTCAATACAATGGCATTACATCCCAATAAACCCATTGTAAAGTTGAGAAATCCTAAGTCCACCCATCGTGAGTCTGGAACCCTCTGGATAGTAATGGGAAAACCATTTATCTCATCAGTTTACCTAATTGTTGACACTTTACACTGCTTTGTTTTTTCTTCTGTCAGCAGTTTTAAAAATTAAGAGATTCATTACTAGAATATTTAAAATGTTTTTTGTAAGTTTATATATTCACAAATATGTCTGATTATATGTTTGCAGAGCTATAAAGGGTTTTTGTTTTTCATTTTTAATCTTTTATAGTAAATAATCCTGATTTTAAGGCTGGTGTGATGGCTTTGGCTAACCTCCTTCAGATTCAACGCCATGATGATTACCTGGTAATGCTTAAGGTTAGCTTCATATTCTTGATTCTTGATAGAAACTGCATAAAAGTATTCATTTTCTAAATATTAACTATTGATATTTAAATTTATTACTGATTAAAATACAGTAGAGGAATGTGGGACATAAAGCAGATTTCATGGTTTTATCTGTTTTGGATTGTCTAGTAATAACTAATATCCGGGAGTGTTTATTGTGTGCCTGCCACTGGGCTAAATCTTTTGCAAAGATGATCTCATTCAATTCTCCCAACAATCCTAGAGGTAGATGCTAATGTCCTTTTAAAAAAAATATTATACGTATATGAACAAATGGAGACTTAAAGGGGATAGAAATAATGTCTAAGATGACAGAAAGTGATAGAGCTGGGATTTTAAGCACTCTGACCCTGCGGGCCATTCTTTTTTTTTTACATTACTTCTGTTTAATCAGTCTTTTTAAGGATTCATTGTTGGTATTCATTAAGATAGTGGAAAATGCCAAATTAGTGTGGTGAATTTGGTCAAAAATACATACCCCCTCCAAACCTCTTTGAAAAATGAATGTTTATGTCTTCTGAATCCTTCATCCTAGATAAGGATACTCAATTCATACCTCCACTTCAGGGAGCCCAGTAATCTGAAAGAGTTCTCATTTCTGAGAAAAAAATATACTTCAGAAGATTTATTCCTAGTAATTGTGAAAGTCAAGTGGGGTAGTTCAGGGGAGTGGTACTTAAGATACCAGATTAGGAAATTATTTTAGAGATTATTACTAATTTTACAAGAGACTAAAAAGCTTTCAGTCAGACCTTGTGCATGTATATTACTTTAAACTACTTTATGATAAATTGAATAATTAAATTTCACTCTACCCATCAGAGATTAAACCATAATTTACCCTACTTTTTAGAATTATATAATGTCAGTTTTAACAAGGGAAAGACTATTCTATTCTTAAATTATTACAATTTTCTAGACTGAATCTGAATCTTAACTTGGATTTTTTCAACCCAGATTGGATGCCAAAAGACAAAAAGTTGTTTTTAGTGAAATTTAGCTGTTTCAAAGGCTTGTTCTACTCAGTTATGTAAATTGCCTTGGAACAGTTCTATAATGGACAGGTCAGCTTTAATCATGAACTAAATGAGAAGAGAAATAGACATTGCATAGCATATTGGGGGTGCTTTTGTTAGGCTTTGAAAACTCAGTGGGAAAAATTATAAATCAGCTACAACAAAAAGCTTTATAAAATTCTAGTCCAAGCTGCATATTAGACAACTGCTTTCAGTTATTTTAAGAGGTATTCAAATAATACATGATAATATGGCAAACATCTTAGGTTTGCCAGATATAAGAATCAATATATTAACTGTTTGGCAACCAGACTGTTTAATACATTTGCAATCACTGTTAAATATTGTTTTAGTTATCTTTTTCAAATATACCATTTGGTTTTTATTAAAAATAATTTTTCAAGTTTTCACTTTTTTTGAGTTGTAATTGTCATCCCTCTAAAATTACATTTTAAGAATCTTGTTTTTTAAGTGTGTGTACATGCATGCATTTGTGCCTGCCATAATGAAATGCCTTGGTGGTTTATAAAAAACCACCAACAATGTATCCTTTGAAAGGTCTGAAAACATTTTACTATAGTGAAGTGAAAAAAGCAAGGTGTAAGCAATGTATATGATGGTATATGCATGCATAAACATACTTGTAATTTAATGGAGTTTTTGTAAGGATACATAATCTGGTAATAATGATTGTCTTCTGGAGGGATAGGTAGGCTCAGGTAGGAATGAGACCTACTTTTTACTATATGTGTCCTTCTATTTAAAAAAATTTTTTTTAACCAGGGACAAGTACTATGCATTCAAAAAAATTTTTAATTGCATCATTCCATGTTATTAAATATTAAAAATGTGAAAAATTTCATTACAACAGCTTGGGTTTTTAAAATTTTTACTTTATTAATTCAACTAGGTAATTCTAACCTCATCAGACTGAACATCCTTATTCTCTAGGATCAGAGAAGAAAGAATGACAGTTAAACAGCCTATAATTAGTAAAAAACAATGTTTTGGGGTTTTTTAGGCAATTCGCATTTTGGTTCAGGAGCGCCTGACACAGGATGCAGTTGCTAAAGCAAATCAAACAAAAGAGGTATGTTTTTATAAATTCTAAATTAGTTAATGAAAATTTCTTCTGGTATTGCCATTAGTTTAAACTTTGCATGCATCTGTTTAAGATATTCATTCTACATTAGAACAGCCTAGAGAAGGATAGCTTACTTCAGTGCAAATGAATTTGGTTCTTAGGCAAATGTATTCAGTCACTTGCTGGGCTGATAACTAATATCAGAGAGTGTTTACTGTGTGCCTGCCACAGTGAGGGTTTCATTTTTCATTGAAAAATGAACTTCATGTTTATTTCACTTCATCCCTCAGAAAGGCTAGCAATAGCACATCTAATTTCCTGGCATAAAACAGGAAAGTAATTTGGCTAAGGTCATCTAGTTGATCATTGGTAGAGCTCAGGCAGTCTGATTTAAGAGCCTGTATTCTTATGGAAGGTGGGGAACAAGGTTCCATGTGTGGCTGTCTGCATGAGCTTTTTGGTCTGCCCAGGTGAAGGGATAGAGGGCTGTATTGGAGTGTAAGGGTCACAGTACAGATGACAAACAGTACCGTCTTTCAGTCCTGCTTTGTAGGCTGAGAAAGATACGTACCATGACTACCTTCCCCTTAAAAGAATACTTGGGAGATATTTTTTATTATATCAGAAATCCAAATATCCCTAAAGTTACATTGACTGTGAGACAGTCCAGAGAATGTCCTCAGGACTAGCAGTAGCTAGAGATATTTGATTGTGTCTCTAGCACAACCATCATTCTGGACTTTGGTGCCCCACTCCCATCTCCAATGTCTTTTATCCTCTAACCCCTTTAGGCAGGCCCAGCAGTGTTAAAAGGTTACTAATTCTAGGGCAATGTCTCTGAAAGATACTTTTTTTTCTAAAGGTTCTTATTGGCTTATTCATTATGTATGAATCAGGCCACTGGAAATTAGATTAAACATCAGCTTATTTCACCCACACTATAGGACAGACAGTAAATTGTTCTGGCATAATAAAACCATGCATTCATTCAGCAAAAATTGTCTTTGGTTTAAAAGGCAGGCAAATAAGGGCATAGTCAAATCTCTGCTCTGGTTTGCAAATTAACATTTAGTTTTATTTTCAGTACTCCAAAGCTTAATTTTAATGTCATCTCAAAAGATACCACCCTATAATAATTTAGTGTACTTGTTTATAACCATTTATATAACTAGTATTTGAGGCATGTGGTAATTTTCAGGGGTAGCTATTCTTTGGTGGTCTTTTGGCAGACAGGGAAACATGGAGCTGCTGGTACCGTGTTTCCCCGAAAATAAGACCTACCCATAAAATAAGCCCTAGCAGGATGTCTAAGCATTTGCGCAATATAAGCCCTACCCCGAAAATAAGACCTAGTGATGGGCGTGGCTACGCAGCTTATCTGCACAACCCATGCGTTTCATCGTGGAGCAGTAAAGAAGCGAGCAGCCCTTCTCATCTGCCCCATGGTGACAGCTACTATCCAAGGTGACCGGAAAGGTGCGGGCAGCCCCACCAACAAGGTCAGCTCCCCCAGTCAGGTCCTGGCCATCCTGTGCATGCTGCCATCTGAGGCTTTGAGGGGAAAATAACACATCCCCTGAAAATAAGCCCTAGGGTGTCTTCTTGAGGAAAAATAAATATAAGACCCTGTCTTATTTTCAGGGAAACATGGTACCAGACCACCATATAAAGCCACTCAGTACAATTGTACTCTTTAATTTTGCTTACTGTACTTTAATACATGTACCTTACTAGCTGTTTTAAAACAGATGGAGCCTAGGTAGGTTTTCATTAATAGGTTAGGCAAGTACTGAGCAGTGACTAAAAGCATTTGAGTAGTGACAGCTTATATCTTTGAAAGTATAGGTAGTATCTTTTTATTGGTAATGATTTCATACAGTATAATCAGCAAAAGTCCAGATTGCCTGTCTTCATTTTTATTATGAAGTCTGTACAGTTTGGTATCATAAAAATCATCATCTTTGGTATGTCCTGTAGGTGCTGACTGGTTAAATGGTTGTTTTTCAAAGTAATTTCCAAATGAACTATTAAAAGTTAAATTATATATAATTTGCTAAACATCACACTGAGAAAAATAGTTGTGTATGTTTTAGATATGTTTGTGCAGTTTGTAAAGAAATTAATGTGCTAAGAAACTTGAAGAAAGTAATATAAAAGTAGTCCTACTTTTCCCTGTACACTGCTTACCGTAGTTAAAATGGAACTCTCCATAGCAGTATGACAAAGCCCTGCTGCAATATGGATGTATTATTTTATGTGCCTGGTCTAAAGGATTGGATGGTCTATAGAGCTTCCTGGTACATTTAAAGGCCCTTTCCTAATTGGTGGTTATATGGAAGAACTTGTTCATCCCAAGATCAGTTTAAACAGAAAATTCTTAGTCCTCTTGCCCCTACAGCTGAAAGAGTTAAAAACAACAGGATAGATGTTTTTCATAGTTTAGATGAGAAAAGATTGTTACTCATAGTCTCATTTTGTCTTCTTTTTATAAAGGGCTTGCCTGTTGCTTTAGACAAACATATTCTTGGTTTTGACACAGGAGGTGAGTGAGTTTGTTCTGATTTAAAGACTTGGTGAATACTTGGGGGAAAATGAGTAAATGATCTTAAATGTAAAAATTATATATTGATAGTGTTCTTTTCTTATAAAATAGATGCAGTTCTTAATGAAGCTGCTCAAATTCTACGATTGCTGCATATAGAAGAGCTCAGAGAGCTACAGACAAAAATTAATGAAGCCATAGTAGCTGTTCAGGCAATTATTGCTGATCCAAAGACAGACCACAGACTGGGGAAAGTTGGAAGATGAACACTAAGATTTCAGCTTCTCACCTACTTAGTACAGTTGGGAACCATGTACACTTCTGGCATGTGTTTGGAAATCAAATGTCACATTTTCAAGGGAGGAATCCTAGAAAACTGACAATGTTCTAGAGATTTACCACCACTGCTTTTTTCCTTAATAAAGTTTGGGAAAGTGGAATTTTTCTTTTTACTATGTATAATTAATCTGCTTCTCTTGTGGTTGAGGTAATATGCAAACCCCATCTTGGTCATAGAGACAATATAGATCCTTAAGTTATAGGAAAACTTAAAATATTTTATTGGAATATAGAAAATTTGAGACTGTTACATCTTTGGTATTTATTAATGTAGTATTTATTAATGTATTTTCTGTGGGTGCTTCTATAGAGGCACTTACAAGGATGAGAAAATACAGATTGAATCATTCTAGCACCTTTTGATATAAATAGAAATGCACTGATGCAGAGGTAAAAAAAAAATGTTAGACCTTTTGTTGGGAAACTATAAATAACTGGTCATTTCCCATCAGTTCTGCATTGCTTTCTCTATGTCAAAGTTTATGATCCTTAGGATTGTATATTTTTATACTCATCACGTTTTAATTTCTTGGCCAGAAAGAATCCATAGTAAATCAGATCTAGAGTCTTAAACTCTGATTCTTAGTTGAATTTGACCTTTTAAATATAAGTGTGTACAAAAAGTTGCTTTAATAAGCAACAGTTAAAATTCTATTACTTTTTTAAAACTTGCAACAACCTTTGTTTTTAAAGATACAGTAGTAAAGATTGAGGTATAAACTTTTCACAAAATATACTTAGTCTTTTTGCACTAAAAATGTTCATCTTGTAGGTCCAGCAACTTCTATGGCCAATTCCTTTTCCACTTTCTTCGCCTTTGTTTGCAGTACATGTTCTTTAGGGTCTAGGTTCTGATTGTAAACTCCAAGTCCACCTTTACATTGTCCTATTTACTTTCTTCCTGTGAGGATAGAGTAGAGGTGGGAGGTGAGTATTTTATAACTAAGTTGCAACAGCAAGTGTCTTTCATTTTGTGTATGGTTAAGCTAGATAGATGTATGAGCTCTCAGTAGTGGCAGTAGAGGTAAGCTGGGCCTTGGTAATCAAAAGGGTAATCAATTTTTTATATATATACATATATATATAATCTCCCTGCTAATCCAGAGGAGCATCATGAAGTATGTCCATTTACCTGTGGGGCAATAGGGGTAGACTGCAGTTATCCCGTAGAGATGAGATCGCTGCTCTGGGAGATACTCATCAGTAAACTGACCACTGTCTTTATTTACTGATATGACACCATCCCTGTTAACAGAAAGAATGAATTCATGGAGAGTCAATCACTAGGTAAAAAGATACAAGGTTAAATACAAAGTCAATTTCAGTAGGGAGAAGTCTCTGCTCAAGGGTGATGCTGATGCCACACTGAAGTTCGAGAACCACTGGTCTAAAATCAGTTGTTCTCAATACTAGCTGCACATGAGAATCTATTAAAATACTGTTTCCTGTGCCTTGTGCCAGACCAGTTAAGTCAAAATTGTAAGGAATGGGGTAGAGGGCTTAGACATGTAATTTTTATGTTCCCCAGGTTCCTCATTTGAGAACTAGTCTAAGTAGTATTTTTCAGTTTTCCTTGGTAGACAGTATGTCCACATCTTTTTAAAAAATCAATTTAGGTGACACACACACCTCCCAACTACTCAGGAGACTGAGGCAGGAGGATCGCTTGAGCCTAGGAGTTTGAGGTTGCTGTGAGCTATAGTGACACCACTGCACTCTGCCCGGGGCGATGGAGCGAGACTGTCTCAAGAAGAAAAAATATACCTCATGGTGCCACTTAAAGGTAGCCTTTTCTCTGATGAACAGATGTAGATTAATGTGCTTCCTTTTTAGATAGCTTATTACCAAATAGCTTTACCACTTTTAAGCTACATGTGAACAATACCATTAAATTTCTGGGTGAAGTAAAGGCACAATTTCAAAAGCAGTAACACTTGAAGTATGTTATCTGTTAATGAGATAATGAAACAAAAGCCTTAGCAGAGGACTTAATTACTAGTGTCAGTTTTTGGTAAAACAAGTAGTATGTCCTCTAAGTCTGCCTTCTCAGGCTTGTCCAGAGTGTGTGGGTCTCACCTCCTCCAGTCCGTGTGGTAGAAGTGATCTGCATAGCTAACAATGCTGAAGGGGTAGTTGAGGTTATTTTGAATGACACGCCGTCCAGTTCCATCAGGTAGTGTGCACTCCAGTTTTTTGGTTCCTTTTAAAACATTAAAGGGGGAAAATGAGATCCTTTCACGCCATGGAGAAAGAAAGAAAAGCTGCTCTGCCAAAGATGACAGTGGCAGATAAATTCCTTCTCAAAAGAAACAAAGGTATTAATAGAATAGGAAATAAGATATTTTACTTCCATTGTAATCATACAAATTAGCAACTATAGAATTTCCCGTTCTATTATTAGTCTCCAATTTGTTGAATAGCATTTCGGTTTTTAATAGATATTCAAACTTTCAAGCCTTTTTTGGAAGAAAGGATTGCATTTACTGAAATCTGGTGAAGTTTCTTCCAAAGCAGGACTTTAGAGATAACATATGTAATTTCAAACCTTAGCTTATAAATTGTAAACCTAACATCTGAGTAAATACTTGTCCTCTGTAAGCAACGTGTAATAGCCAAGGCAACCTTTTAACAAAAATCCTTAAATATTTTTAAAGAATGTATTATTTTTTCAGTGGGAGGGAAGAAAAGCAACTAAAATAGTAACATGGCTTATATTTTCCAGTGTAAAGGAATCAGTCTTACAAATTTTGCAAAAGCTAAACAATTCAAGAATTTCCAAGTTTCACATTTCTCGTGAAGCCCTGGCTTAAATTTCAAATACTCTTTTAAAATGTAATTTGTTTTGGATGGGTTGTAAAAGTGATCCATCTGTATTACAATCCATTTAATTAGATTATATTTCTTCAAGAACAGTCTTTTTCATATTTAACATAAAAAAGACACATAGCATCTTTTCAATTATGCTAATGAAAAGCACACAACAAATAGATAAACCTGGGTATTAGGCAACCCAGATTTATTACTGAAGGAAGCCACCCCACTACATCTTTTCAAAGAATGTTCTTGGCAAAATTACATACTGTTAGAGTAATAGATGTTTATAGATAAGTTATACTGGCCAAAAAAAATGACTTCTATTCATGTATCTAAGTTTGTCAATTCAACAGTGGCTAATATTTCTTTTTAACTCTTAAAAATTATGGCAAGTGTTCATGTTGAGGTCAGGCAAGCAGTACAAACTTAACTGCCTGATTCAGACCTCTCTCTCCCCACCAAAGATTATAAAGACCATTTTAAAATATTCTTTAAAAATTTACAGACCAAAGGAGCAGATTATGTGCTGTACTGTTAAAAATTTAACCCCAAAGATCTAAATTACAGGATTTGGTTTTGTAGTAAAATCTAGTGCAGTGCTCACACTCGCTGTGATGAAGGCTTATCTGTTTGCATTCCATCAGTATTACCTGCATCTGCCCAGCAGAGCAGTTTGGAGAAGGGGTCAAAGGTTAAACCATTGGGTAATCCGATGTCTTTATTGATCAGAATTCTTCTGTTTTCTCCATCTAAAGATGATGTTTCAATTTTAGGAGCTTCTCTATTCCAGTCTGTCCAGTACAAGTTGCTGTAGATAAATTAAAAATCAAGATTGTAAAAGAATAGCCATGCAGCCTGTGGTAGCATTTAAGACAGCCCCCAGTGAAACCCCACAGCCTTAAGCAATCCCCTTGACTTTGGGCTGGATTTAATGTCTTGCTTTTAGTGAGCAGAGTACGCAGAAGTGATGTGCTATCACTTCCAATATTAGGTTTCAAAAAACTGTGGCTTCTACCTTGGATGCCCTCTCTCACTCCATTGGAGGGAAGCTAGATGCCATGTTGCAAGCTACCCTATAAAAGACCACGTGCCAAGGAACTGATGTCCCTAGCCAACAGCCCACTGGAGAATGCTTGGAAGTGGGTCTTCCCCCAGCTGAACCTTAAGATCACTACACCGTAGCCAACAGCTGACTGCAGCCTTTGAGAGATGCTGTGCCAGGGACACTCTATTAAGGCGCACCCAGATTCCTGACTCACAGAAACTGAGACAATAAATGTTTGTCTTAAGCTGTTTTGGGCAATTTGTTACATAGAAATAATATACAGCCATATTTTCCTTTTACCTGTATCACAAGGTTTTTTTGACAATATTAACTGTGTGGAAGAAATCATTGTCTAAGGCAGGTGTCCTCAAACTACAGCCCGCGGGCCACATGCGGGTGTTTTTGCCCGTTTGTTTTTTTACTTCAAAATAAGATATGTGCAGTGTGCATAGGAATTTGATCATAGTTTTTTTTAAACTATAGTCTGGCCCTCCAATGGTCTGAGGGACAGTAAACTGGCCCCCTGTTTAAAAAGTTTAAGGACCCTTTTCTAAGGTATCAGAATCCTTGCCTCTGAGACACCCCTGACTCAGCTGCCCAGAAACCCTTAATTTGTTGAAATCTTGAATTGGATCTTGGGTTTAGAATGCAAAGAAATACAATTGTTAGGAATGGGTTAGCTATAGAAAGTATGGAACTTGTCAACACTTGGGCCTGGGATTTCAGAGGGAAATTGTTCTTAACTGTCTCTTTCAGGGAAAATGATGTTTGGCACTTACTGAAGGGGAATCTCAGTCGGCCTGTACGTGGCACCCAGGGAAGGAAACACTCTGAGTGAGCCACTTATCTTTTAAATGCCTTGTTAAAAATGAAAAATAATCATTTAACAGATAACTAGAAAATAATACGGTTCTGTTAATTGATAATAGGTTCTATGTAAGGAAACAGGTTTATGGTTAGAGCAGAGGTGATGAAAGCACTTTTTATAAAATGCTATTTTATAAAAGCCATAGGAGCGTTGAATGAATCAATTGAGCTAAAGAGAACCTCAAAGCAGAGAGGAAGAAATCATAGGTTTCCCCTGTGTCATCCCTTATGCCCAACAGATGAAGCAGAGGAAAGCTGAGAACAAAAGCCAGAAAGCAGTTTCCACTTTGTGCTAAGGTGGAGGCGTCCAGTTGGTAGAGCATATCATTGCTTTCTCCTTCATGATCTGTCTCCTTCCCCAAAATGATTCAAGATCATTGAAAACATTAAGTCCGGAACAAGTGCACATAGACACACAATCATTTGTGGATTGCTTAAGGAAAAAAGTTGTAAGGATAAAATCTATAGAATATGAATGAGAAATGCCCAGGAAGGCTTAATGACTATTCCACTAAGCTGTTGAGGAAGATTTAACTAACTGTGTTACATTCAAACATGGTTCGGGGTGTTTATTTTCATTAAAAATTGGTTTTTAAGTCCTTTAGCACTTATTTGCTGTTGTGATAAGAAACAAAATTCTACTTTTTCTGGTCTTTAAATTCATGGCTGTGATGTGGCTTTCAGCTTAAAAGTATGCCTTTCCCTAGACCATGGAGACATGACCAAGATATCATTGCTCACAGGCCGGCAGTTCCCCCTAGTTTCAACTCAAGCATTAAGAATGCAATAAGGGACCCCCCCCAAATGTCAGAAAGGCAAGCCTGTGGAAAAAGAGGGTTTTAAAGAGGGCTATTCATTCTTGTGGCTAAGTCAACTGGACTAGATAAAAATACACCTTCCCCAGTGTGTAGACCCCAAAGTTCAGAACAGCCTTTGAGGCTTTGCACTAAGTATTTCATAGTCAAAAGACACTTTGCTGAAAATTAAAGCTAAACACTTTCTTCACTGATTTGAAGGGAATCAAAACTGCTTCTCCAGAATTTCATTTGGTAGAAGCTCCACTTAAATATGGCAAGAGTTTATCAAGATATAAAATGCTCCCTGGTTCTGACAAGTACTGAAATATTGACCAAGTCCTATATGTCCCAGCTAGTGACCTTAATAATTGTCACAGACAGGGAAAATTTTTTATCTTTTGCCACAATAAAAATGAAGCCAGAGAAATAAAATGCCCAGTGTGTGAGCTTTGGTTACTCTCACCATTTAAGGGAGGTAAACCCCACTGTGGCTTTACACCGTGGTTTGTAAATGTGTTGCTGAAGGAGACCCACTTCACTTCCGGTTGAAGTGTCATCTCCTTGCCTGATCATTTGATCCGTAGTAGCCCCCAATCTTTCACAACACTGAGTTCACTACATATCACATTACAATCTAATATTTGTGTTTGTTCACTGTCTGATTTCCTCCTAATAGAATATAAGCTGCCTTAAAGAACAGACCTTGTCTTTGCCTAGAACAGTGCCTGACCCCTAACTAGATCCTCAATAAATCTTTGTTAAATTAATGCATTTGAGCTTTTACTGTCTTGTTCTGACCTTCCCCACACGGTATTTAAAATCCAAGGCTTTAAATCAGGATGTACAGGTAACAGAGGGGAATTAGGGAAGCCCAGCTGACCCTCGGATTGGATCCACGGCAATGGCGCGGGGATTCACCAGATCCGTGTGGAAGAGGACCTTGCGCTCAGAGCCATCCAGCCGAGCCCTCTCTATCTTATCCAGGCCACTGTCTGTCCAGTACATCGTTCTGCGGAAGTGGTCGATGGCAAGTCCTTCGGGGCTTATCAGACCTGGAAATAAAGCAAAGGCAGGACTGGAGCATTTGCAGGGCATGAAGGATGAACCTGTAGCAGAGACAGCTGTTTGAACAGCTTTGAAAAAGAGTGCCCAACGGTCTTTAAGTCCCAAGAACCAGGTTAACAGAGGAACAGGATCCGTCATTACTTTTTCTACCATGTCTAGCTTCTTTTAGCCTAATAGACCTACCAGGCTGATGGCACCAGAGCATCACAGTGCTGGGGCCAGGCAGAATAAACCATTGTCACAACCTGGATTCTTACCGTGAAGTCTTCTGTGAAGGGTTTACGTAAGAATCACCTTTTCATTCCTTATGTGTGAACGTGTTTTGTTTTCAGAGGAGCTAGTCTTGTACAGCTCAGTAAAATGATTTGCCTAGAACTTAACCTTCCCTGTTGGAGGAAGGGGAAGGTTAAGGGGAAGAGGGGAGACTTCAGCATGAAATATGCAAGTGACTTAGTAGAATCAAATGAAATGCAAAGAGTCTGCTGAGTGAAGCTGCTGACCTGAATTAACAATCGTCTCAGGCTCTGCTCCCAGTTCCAGACTGGCACGGCTGATTGTCCGCCCGGCAACATCTGTCCAGTACACCATCCTCTCCCGGCAGTCGTAATCGATTCCAACGACTATGGAGCCCTTTGTGCGCCAAATCATAGAATTGGAAGAATTAGGACTCTAAATTTCCTGAGTTCACACTTGGCTGCCTCACTCATCTACAGCTCTGGTGAGCAACCCTGCACAGTGGTCTTGCAAGCAGCAGAGCAGAGCGGCTGGACATGTGGGCTTTGGAGGCCAACTCCCTGGGGTCAAACCCACACTCACCCACTTAATAGCTGTGTAACTTTGAATAGTTAACCTCTCTCTGGCTTGGTCTCCTCATTTGCAAACCAAGGCTAATTGCAGTACCTAATTCCTATAGTTGCTATAAAAATTAATACCATAAATGTTTGTAAAGTGTCCCAATCTGTAATTAGCACACAGCCCCTCCATAAGTGCTGTTACAGTTGACAGTAAAAACAAAGGAATTTAATGAAAAAAAAATCAGCCCCTTCAGTCATTAGAGGACGTGGTCTCAGCAAAATAAGTCCTTAGTATTTTACTGGGCAAAAACTGAATCCTTTCAAATGTCAGCCCTTTTTCAAAGAGCCATTCTAAAATTTGTCAACACATGCCAACAAAATCTACTCTCTCCCCCTTCTGTTAATATGATGAGATCTTTCCCCTAACTGAGCTGCAATCCACCTTACTTCTGTCCCTGACTCCTAGGAAGCAAGTGTTCAGTTGTACTCTGTGTAAAAGCAAGCCTATAATTTGATGGGTTAAGGAATTAGGGTATGGTGGTTATCCAACCTCTGGCTAGGGAAATCTCCCTCCATCCTTATAGCTAAATAAATGACAAAGTCTTTTTTAAAAGTTCTAAGCCTGTGATATTCCTTTCCTCAACTCCATACAGTACTTGCTTCATTCAGTTTCTAATCCCAACTCCCGCTCTGAGAAGCCCAGATGTGCAAAGCCAACATCTAGGGACCATCTGGCTGTCCCTGAGGTCATACCAGTTCCTGCCTTGCCTAACAAAGCCTCTTGGGGCTTGGCTTGACTTAGGCCTCTGTGAGAGCAGTCAGCACAAGAGACTGCATGAAACAGGATTTGGCTCCTGTGGAAAAGCAACCAGTTCATACGGGGGGACCTAAGGTCAACTACACTTTTACTTGAAAATTAAAAAGTCATTTGCCCCAGGCAAGAGTACACACATTCATGTGAGCTCCCATCAACCCAGGGAACCATGGGGTTCATAAGCCCATGTCGACACTTCAAAGTTTCTTGGAGAAAAAGTTGCAGTTTAAGGAGATTTGCTTAAAATGTGCTTATACC
Organism: Cheirogaleus medius; assembly: GCA_008086735.1. Lineage (NCBI taxonomy): Eukaryota > Metazoa > Chordata > Mammalia > Primates > Cheirogaleidae > Cheirogaleus > Cheirogaleus medius. The sequence goes on along the minus strand of VBSM01002121.1, from coordinate 14,525,564 downwards.
CCACGTACCATTTTTCTTTCAGTCCCACTCCCACTACTGTCACCACCTTGCCTTTATCAGAGCCACGTTCGGAAGTGCAGTCAAGCCACCCGACTTGGCTAGAATAAAAGATAGTTATCTTGAGGCGACAGCAACTTCTTAGTTTCTACCTCTTCCAAAGAAACTTTTACAAAACAACATGCTAGAGTTTACCAGGGAGAAAAAACCAAGCTTAAACCTTAAAAAGAAAGAAAGAAAAAATCTCTTTCTAAACACTGGCTGCTTCTGAGCTATTTTGGACCCAAATAAGGAATTAGTTCATTAACATAAGTAAATGTAAACATGAACGCTGCACTTTCTCATGGGTGAGCAAGTGCCTGGCATGTGAAATTTAAAAATGGAATCAGATGATTTTTCCACTCTAAGTGTCGATGCCTTTCTAGGAAGCCCCCTTCACTTTCCCCCATTTTAGAAAAGAAATCCTCTCCAAAATGGGGTGCCTTGGCAATAGGAAGGCTGCTGGCTGAGGAAGTGGCATCCCTAGGAAAAGCTCCTCCACGCCTCTGCAGCATCACGTGCTCCCCAGATACTCATCTACACGGAAGTCAGAGAAGTTAGGAAAGAGATAGGTCAACGTGACAGAACCAAAATGGGAGGGGAAGGGAGGGGGCCGAAATAGCAAGGTGACATTAACTGATTTCCCCTTGGAAATTCTCAGCTGATCGCAGGAACCACACCTTGCAGCTAGGCCTCCTGTCGTTTCATTTCCAGGATCTCTATGGAGATGTCTGACATGGAGAAAACCCTGGGGACTTGGGATAAAGTTCTGTCAATTTTCCCTTGGATCACCATTACAGCCTCCACATCCTGTCAACTCTGAAATTCCCTTTCCATAGATCTGAAACCCAGTGAAACAGCCTTGGTTAGCCAGACATGTCTCCCAGCAACAGAGAGCCCCAGTTCTGGGGTGCTGGCATCAGGCCTATGAAGATGGACTGCAGCCCAGAGACCCTGCGGGACTTCCCCGCCCCGCAGTTTCGGCCCTGCAACAGGGCTCCACTGTGCACAGCCCCGCCCCCCACCCCTCCCCGGAGAAATGCACTTTACATGCAGCGACAGCAGGGTCTTGGCTGCGTCTTTCTGAAGCCTGGTGCCGTTGAGGGGCAAGTGGCCAATCTGCTGGCCCTGGGCATACAGCAAGAAGGTGCCCACGGCCGGAGGCGTCACATCAGGCCGGGTCGTGGGCCGGACCGTGGGCGGAGCGACCGTGGGTATACCTGCGGTGGGGAAGAGGAGGGGCGTATGCGGACAGAGAGGAGAGGAAACAGGGACGGGTGGGGAGAGGGGAAGAAAAGTTACTTTCCCACATACCAGAGCCTCCCAAAATATAAAAAGTTCTTCACCCTAGACAGATGTGCTCCAGATGTTCTTCACAAGAAATTCTAGTTTTTTTTTCCCAAGGATCAATTATGTAAATTGCTTCCAATTACTAGGGAGGAAGACAACAAAATTCTTCCTTCAGAACAAAGCAGAACGGGGTATTTTTTTGTTGTTTTTCAAGGGGAAAAAAACAGAACCAGTATTGTGTCAGCTTCACTCTGGGGCCCCAGGGTGGCACATGTCACCTTTCACCCTGGGCTGGGAGGGGACAATAATCGCTTGTGGAGCTGAGTTCCAGATGTTCTAATTACAGAAGCTGCTAATGACAAAAACCAAACACCAAATCCAAATTGGGATCTTAGGTGGAGGACCAGATTGTAAATTAACACAGCATACGGTGACGTCTTTCATTAGACCTGGTGACCCCTCACGTCCCCACCTTCACCCACGGCTGGCAACATCCCTATAGAAAGGCCTCAGATGCCACCGAGGCGAGGGCTGTCCCCAGCACTTACACGCAGGGGTGGTGCCTGGCTGGGAGCGCGTGCCCTGCACCTCTCTGCCGTCTTTGTCCACACACCAGCAGAAGTCGCTCTTGCCGTGGCACTGCAGGGGGGTGAAGTGGCCCAGGTCATCGCACTGGGCCACGTACTGGTCGTCACGGGGCGAGCCACCGTAGTGCTCCAGCAGGTTTTCCCTCCAGCGCTCACAGACAGTCCGGGGTCTCTGGGTGGGCTCTGAGCAGATGGGGAGTGAAAAGCCTTTGATTGTGAGCCAGGGACAGAATGGGGCACGTACTAGAGATCCCCACGCCCGGCCCCCAAGAAACAAGGTCTCAGCCAAGTCCCCGGACATTGGGGGGAAAGCAAATATGTCCTAAGACATTCTCTGTGGGAATCAGAAGACGAGATCATCTTGATGCTCCTGTCTCCCCGGGCTGGAGGGTCTGTCATCAAGGCCCAGCACATCAGGAAAGAACAGGAAGAGGTGAGGTGAGTGGTGCAGGTTCAGGCAGCCCCGGAAGGGGGGTGACCTCAGCCAGGAGAGGCCCTCGCGGCCCATCTTGCCTATGCCTAGGACGCCTCTGCTGACCCAGCACTTGTGCAGATACTCCTTAGGGACTCAGTGGCCTGGGTGATGCTTAAAGCCAATTTTTATTCTTTCCCACTTGTGTCGGGCTCCAGGACCTGCTGCTGAGAGGGCCATCTTGAGACTGGCCAGTGTGCGTCTTAGAACATGTTACTGAAAGCCTGGCTGTGCCCCGTGACCCTCAGTAGCTATCCACTGGAAAAGCGTGTTGAGTAAAAGTGAAACTGAGTGGAATTGCCTGTTCTGTCCCCTCTCTTTTCTCCAGCATCCGTCCCTCCTGTCCCCACACTCTCACAGCTCACCCCACGCGTAAACTCCTGCTGGCTTCTGTTGCAAAGCAGTCTCCTCTCAGGCGGCTTCCACAGTGCTACCGAGGCCCTGCCCCAAACACGGTGGTTCTCTGAGAAGACTCTGATGCCGGTTGTTGAAATAACTTGTTTATGGATGGGATTACTTAAAGGAACTTAAATAAAAGGAGCTGCTTCTCCTTCCTCCTTTTTATTGTAATTCCTGCAACTTAAAGCCCATGGTCTGTAGAATCACACAGCCAAGTACCTACTTGCTACCACCACCTGCATGTATGATAGAAATCTAGAGGAAAGCTAACAAAAACTGGGCCCGGCCTTCCCTGTCAAACCTGCTCCTCTCCCCTAGTCTTCCATATTTGCAAACAGCACCTCCATTCTTCCACTACTCGGACCCCATCATGCTTGACTCCTCTCCTCTCTCCTCACTGACATATGATATGTCAAACAATCTTGTCAGCTCTACGTTCAGAATCCACTCAGAATATCTGCACTTCTCATACCCCACCCCTGTTCACCCTGGTCCTCTCATGCTGGGATTTCTGCAACCGCCTTCTTACTGGTTTTCCTTCTTATACTTGCCTGTGCCCACCCACCACCACCAAAGCCTGTATAAACTCTACTAGCAGCCAGAATGGTCCATTTGAAACACAAAGGCATTTCATGTCACTCCTTTGCTCAAAATCCTCCAGTGACTTTGAAGAACAAGTTGGAAACATTATGCTTGGGCTCCAGCACCTACAATTCCTCTGGGAAAGCAGGAAGATTGTGAATAAAATTGTCAGGGCTCAAACCCAACTACCTCAACTGCAAGACTCATCAGGGTTGGGGGAAGCAGATGCCCTTCAGTTGCCACTATAGCTTATGCATGGCCAGTGGAAAGCAAAGCCCTTTTCAAGATCTCATGGAGAAGGTAGGATTCTGACTTCCTCACCCAGATGGGTCTGGAGGAACCCAGAGAGGGGAATGCTAGTTCCTCACACACTCACCATCCACCTCAAGGTGGGATTCCCTGGAGAAGTTCCCAATGCCACCCCTGCTTCACATTCTGAACTCAGAGGATCCATTTTTGGTTCAAGGGACCACCCAACAAGGCACATCTGTTTGGAATGCAGACACACAGCACAGCCAACTTCTGGGAAATGGGTGTCTCAAATCACTCATGTGTAGGCATCCCTGTCCTTCCGTACTGTTTGAGGCTGCTTCTCAATCCAACTATGGATTTCTTTCTCTTTTGTCTCTGGTTGGCAGGAGTGTAAATATTTTGAAATGTTGGGCATAGAGCATTCTCACCCCCCTCAAACTGACCCCATTATGCAGACTATTCAGAAATGGCAGCCAAGGCCAAACCTGCAGCGGGAGAGAAGTCTGGGCATGAGAAAGTCTGCACAAAAGAACCGTCCCTATTTTAGTCTTAACTTCTCACAGTCCCTTGGCTCCTCTTTGAATCGCTGTCCTTAACACATGCTTGTCCTAATAAATTTCATACAATTCTAAGCCATTCCCCTAAGGCACCTTCCAACCATCTGATTCCTTCAAATCCCAGCTGGAGCTAGAACCAAGACTTTTCAAAGACAAGACGAGGCAGGGCGAAATAGGATTTCTCTGTAGCCTTTTTTTTTTTTTTTTTTTTTTTTT
>VBSM01002121.1:14448059-14521073 GCA_008086735.1 Cheirogaleus medius | reverse complement strand
CAACGGTCTGAGGGACAGTGAAATGGCCCCGTTTAAAAAGTTTGAGGACCCCTGATCCGGGCTAACAAAAACCAGATTCCTGTACCTCTTCTGAGGGCAGCCGAGGCAAGAGTGATTCCCTGCCAACGTGTTGGGCTAGGCTAGAGAGGGCTGGGGTTATCAGGTTAGAAAACTAGCTGGATCCACCTACAGGTGTCATACTTATTTTTCTTATTGATATTAACACTGACATCATACTGTTTCTTGCAATTCAGGAGGCAGAGTGAAGCAAGATATTTACATAGGAAGCCAGTTTTCCTTCTGGACAAAACACTGGTCTGTCCAGATCCTGTAACCTCTCAGATCTCTCTAAGCTGCCATAACAGATCCAGGGCAGCAGCCTCAGCCTGACCTATATATCAATCTCAACTTCCAGTCTTGTACTGGACGGGGTCTAAGAGATCACATATGTCACATGTATACATGTCCCTATAACTTGTGTGCATGTAGGTGTGCACGTATTATTCAAGTGTTCCTGGGAGGGATGAGGCTATGAAAGGCTGGTGACCAGCCCTACGTCCACATGGTCTGGGCAGGGAGTTATAATCTACCTGCCATCGGTGCCATTCTGTCCTTGAGCCCCAGGCCTAAGCCAGTACACCAGGTTTCTTTCCTGCTGGCTCACCTGGTGGTGGTCCACAGTGGGGCGGGGTAGAGCCAGGTGGAGTCCGGGTACCAGGGACTTCGTGACCATCATGGTCCACACACCAGCAGAAGCCAGTGCTGCCGTGACACTGCAGTGGCAGGAAGTTGCCCTGCTCATCGCACTGGGGGACGTGGAGCCGGGCCCCAGGGTGGGCATGCTGTGCTTGGGCATAGCGCTGCTGGTGTTCACAGGGTTTCAGGCCCGAGGTCGAGTCTTCCAGGACCAGGGCAGAGGGAGACACAAAGGAGAAATAAAAGGCATTGCAACCCATCCACTTTCACCAGCCAATCTCAAAGTCTCCTGTGTTGAAATTTTTTGTACAACTGGAAGACGGCACAACATGAGAAAAATAGCAAGGCGCTGGGATTTTGGAGACCCCATTTCTTATTTTAGCTCTGCCTCTATCTACCTAGTTTCTCCCCAATTTTCCCAGCTCACTGGTAAGTCCCAGCTGACTCTAAAGGTAAAGCAGCCAGGCCTTCCATCAGCCCTCAGGGCCTGTTGCTATCTGGATAAAATGAAGAGCAACCCATGGCATCTGTCCAAACATCCAGGAGACTCTGGAGAAAACAAGTCCAACCCCACTTATCCCCTGAGGCCCAGAGTTGAAGTCTCAGAAGCTCTAGGTCAATGGCAGTCACTAGACTGCACCGAGCTGGCCAAGTTCCCCAAAGCCGTCAAACGTAGGCAACTACTCCCGGCTCACTAGCGCATGTGGCTTCTGATTAACAGATGTCACCTCAATACATCATCTGACTCATACTCATTGAGGGAAAGCAATCACTAGGGTGGAAAACCAGAGCTGCTGCTGGGTAGGATGACGGAGGGAGCATCTACTCCGGGCCCTGGGGAACTCTCAGCGCACTAGGCAGCAGCAGCTGGTCACCGAAGGAAGAATCCAACAAAGGCCCCAGACCAGGCTAAACCAAGAGTGGGCCAGTTGTCATAGAAATATACCACTGAAGGAGCCAAGAGATGAACGTGCCTAATCTGGCCCTGCAAACCTTACCAGGTGTGCACTGAAATCCATCCCCGTGATATCCAGGTTGGCAATGGCAGGAGAAGGAACCAGGGGTATTGTAGCAGGTAGCTGAGGGGTGACATCTGTTTTCCGCGCATTCATCAACATCTGCAGGTCAGGAACAGGGACAGAGGAGGGGAAGGAAGGAAGGAACGCATGACCTCACCGCACACAATCTGTGCTACCACATGGTCTCTGTACATGTGGATCAATATGGACCTTTGGGTGTGAGCAGAAAAATGCTGACACCTAAAGGTAAGCTTAATAGGAAAAAAAAAAGTCAAGGAACATGTGAGTTAACACGGACTAAAAATGTTCAGTATAGAAATCAAACAGGTGGTCACTCGCAGAAAAAAATACCCTGCAGTATATTTTGAAAACATCTTTCATCTATAGTGAATTCCAGGAAGTTACCTTTGAACTAAACTTTAGACTATAAATCATTAACTTCCTTTCAGTAACACTAAAATAAATATAATGTAACGATAGCTTTTTTTCCTTTCACTGTTGGCACCGTCTCGTGTAACATTCAATGACTGAGGCAAAGGAGCCAGAGGCGGCTCCAAAGACTTTTTCAACTAAGAAACACATTCAGTCTCATCTAATCAGAGCCCCACTATCTAGAATCCCCAATTATTCAGACATTTTCTTTACTTCCTGCTTTTATAAATATAGGAGAAAAAATAAGAAAAATTTTATCCAGGGTTTTGAAACAACACATAAAAAAAGAAAATCTAAATTTGTCAGGCACATCAGCATAAACAATTCAGGCGTCTCCATTCTCCACCTGGTACCATGAGGATTAATGTCCATAATCATGTTTTTCAAAACTGTAAAATCCTGATACTTCAAACAAAAGCCATTTGTATTCCATTTATTTAATGAAATCAGCACATGCCAACACTCCCCCCAAAAAGAAACAGAAATGAATTGTTAAAACTAATGCTCAATGGATGAGGTAAGCTCTCTTAAGAGGAAGTCTTCTAGCGTAAGAGGAGGATAAACAAAGGGTGTAGGTCTGATCAAGGCTTGGCTGAAAACAAAGCAGTAGTCACATTCATAATGATGAGCAGAATTTTTTTTTTTTTTTAATGTGTGAATAGAAAAAATAACAAGATGGGACAGACTTTATCAGTTTGGTACAGCCCATGGCAGAAACACATCGGCCTGGGAAACCAGGGATCTGGAGCCCTAACTGTCATGGGACTGGGCTGGGGACGGGGGTGGCTTCTCACCCCCACGCCTGGCCCCCCACACCCCAGGTGACACCGTTGTAGGCTTCTCCACACCACCCGTGTTCTGACCACATCTCACTGAGCCATCTTCTCATGACCAAGGTGCTCTCTCAGGTCCCACTGAGCAGACACACTGGACACTAGACACAGCCCTTCTGCTCACTGAAGAGGAATCTCTTGCATTATAATTAGCACAGTAACATTCTGCTTATCCTCTGCCTCTGGGAAGCTTAGTTTACATACATTGGTTCCTTGGAGTCCAAAAAAATTCTGAATGCTCAACATGGCCAAGTCTAACACCACCCAGCGAGGCCCTGCCTGGTGAGCAGCTGGTGCCTTCATTTCACCTACGAAGGCAGGCAAGTAGGTATAAACTCATCTGCAAGGATAGACACCAACGAGGTTTTACGGTTAGCACCTCAGATACCCCAAAATAAGCCAATACTGTCATAATTATTCTCGAAGTTGGCTCTCTGTCTCTCCAAAAGGACAACTCAAGTGCCCGGGGGGGGGGGCGAGGCTGGTGAGTGTCCAGTTCCCTGGGCCTGGCAGAAGCTGTGAAACTGGCTGTGAAACCAAAGCCGAAAACATTAGCATCCAGCCAAATGCAGGAAATTAAAGCCATTGACAATACGTGCGCTAAAAGTACTTCTAATGGCAACAGGAACCCCAAGCAATGACAGGAAGCAGGAATTCCTGAGACACAAGGCCTATTTCTAGAACCCATGGAGCAGTTTCTTATGGTTATTTCTGAACTAAGAGAGAGGGGGATTCCCCAGAGCTACCACTCACTGATGTTCTTGGAGCCCACGGCCAGCCTGAACACGGTCTGCCCACAGCTGTGTCGCCACCCCTGCAGACACTAAGGTGTTGGGGAGACAATAACTGCTAAGACTGACCAACATGGGGGAGGAGGACCCTAAAGAGACTGAAGGCATCAAAGGTGAGAAATCCCCGTCCCCACAAAGCTAGAGAAGGTAAAGGCTCTTGACCCGCAGTCCCCTACTCCTTGGGGGGCCTCACAATATGACGGAAAATGAGCTGTCCAGCCACTCCAGGGCCTCTCCTGGGGAGCGCAAACGCCGACCGGGTTGTGAGGAGCCACAGCTTCGGTGTAAAGAGGGAGTCTTCTTTCCTATTTCACAGGATGTCATGCATCGAGAGAAAATATGGAAAGACTTTCAGCCCCTCAGCAACGGAGGAGCTTTCCTCATCGTACCACTGGGGAAGGGGTCACCAACTATGCTTAACAGCCACGGGCAAGGGTCTGTAGGGACAGAAGACTGAGGCTAAGGTGACACTGTTCAAGGAGTAGTAGGGTCCCCTATCATTCAGGTAATGAAAGGTAGCTCACTGCCGGCGCAGTTCTCCACTCTATGAAGCTGGTAAAGAACTGGTTTGGAAAATGTGTTTAAAATCCACCATTTTGAGTTCAAGCTTTGGGGCTTCAACATCCTTCTCGGGGCCCTAATTCTGAGCAAAACTAGCTGGAGCCACTTGATAACAAACCCAACCTCTGGACTCCAGTCCCCCACTACCACCACCACGTATTTGCCTTTGAGCCCAGTGAAATTCCCTGGCGCCAATTAACTTCGACCCCACCCTGGAGCCCAACAAAGGATTCGGCCCACAGGAGCCCCATCTCTCTCTGCTCCCTGTTCAGTTGATCACCCTCTGGCTGTAACCCAGTGATGACTCCACCCCAGACCTGAGTATAATAAACTTCCTTTCAAGCTCCATTTTCATCTCCTGTGACTGTACCGACTTTACCATACCATGCCCACCATCTACGTTCCTACAGCATAAAGCCTGAGAAAGAATGTCAGTCCCTCCCCCTTCTGCCCCCGATCCTGAGTGATGACAGCTCATCATTATAGATCAGCACTCATCTGCAGCCCAGCTTCCTCGGCTCACACTCGCTGCTCCCTGAGAAGGTCCCGACGCAAGACAATCTGCTTTTGCACCTGGCAAAGTCACCAACATCCATAAGGACAGATATGCCTGAGAAATATCCAGTTCACACCAATACGGGGTTGAAATGACTCCAGATTGAGGGAAACCAGAGAAGATCTAACTCCACTTGGATAAAAAGCCTCCTGCTAGTGACTCAGACCACACTGAGAACCCAAATCCAAGGGCAGCCTCACCAGGGAGCCTGAGTTTTAACAAACTGTGCCTGGAGAAAAACCTACACACTTTGTTATTTTTAGTTTGATGGAGTAAGAGAGTGTGCATGCTTCAAGAATGCACATTTCCCACAAAATAGAACTTCCATCAAATATCCCTTGGTGACTGAGACACATGTGCACTATGGAATACCTTTAAATATATGTGTGCACACGCACACAGTAATATATTTATATATTTATTCTCCAAGTTACTTTCATAATTAGCCTGATTCATGCATGGGTCTTTAGAAAATGGCTTGTTTTCTACTGCCCCACAATCTGAAAGTTTTGAAGGCAACCACATGGTAACTGGCTGTGGTAGGCAGCCTCTGACCCTACACCTGGTAGTATTCATGGTCTTATGTAATCTCCTCCCCTCTAGTAACTTGCTTTTATCTAACACAACAAAACCACACTGGGGAGATGTCATTTTTGTGATGACGACTTCCATCTTGCTAGCAGACTTTCAAGCTGGCTTTAATAAAGTAAGCTGTGATGTTGGAGAGGCCCACGTGGCAAGAAACTAAAGGCAGGCAATGACCAGCAAGGACTGAGGCTCTCAGTCCAACAGTCCTCAAAGAACTGACTCCTGTCCATAACCATGAGAGGATTCTTCCACAGTTAAGCCTTCAGATGAGACTGCAGACCTGCCAGTCACCTTGACTGCAGCCTTGTGAGAGATCCTGAACCTGGACCCAGCTAAGCCATTCCCAGGCCCCGACCCGCTGACAGCATGTGTGAATTGTTTTAAGCTGCTACATTTGGGGGTAATTTGTCATACAGCAATAGATAACTAACGCACTGGGGAAGCACTTGATGGATTTGTGAGCTCCAGAAAGAATCCTAAAAGCAGAGAACCAGAGATAAAACAGGGACTATTGAAAATGACAGAAATAAGAGAGGGCAGCAACAAGGAGTGGCAATACTCTAAAATTCTCAACATAAAAGAATAGCTCATTTTGGGGTCCTTATGTGACCCCAGAAGGTAACCAAAGCTTACAGGACAAGTGGAAGCAAAAAGAAGGGAGAGAGAATGATTCTAGAAAGGATTAGAGCAAGCAGTATCTTACCTAAATTAACATTCTGATTATTAATACTTATCACATCTAGGCTGCAATTAATTTTAGCTTCTCTGTTTGAAACTAAAGAGCTAAGGAATTAAATATCTTCAAAGCACCACCTCTGCTAACCTGAGCAACCAGATGTTCAAATATGAAATTCTACAGACAAGATTTTTTTCTGCATTCTCACTTCTTAGAGCTGGTAGTGGGCTACATCAAACTGAATGACACGTTCCGCAAAGGTGGAAAAAGCATTATTCCCACTGTCAGGCTTGTGGACCTCACCCTGACTCCACAGCCGTAGAGGGGACCCCCTGTCTGTCTGTAACAGATGGAGCTCTTTGGCTGGTCAAACATCTGTGAATTACAAATCTACCTCATTCTAATTTGGGAAATTCTTGAGCTTTATGTAGAGCTGGAGGTGTTTATTAAAGAGGTTCATAGTCTTGTTACATGACTGGGCCAAATATCAAGATACACAGGAATCCCAGTTGAGGGTTCCCACCTGTCTTAGTTCGTTTTCTGTTGCTTACAACAGAACACCTAAAACTGAGACGTTTCTAAAGGAAAAGAATTTGTTTCTTATAATTCTGGAGGCTGAGAAGTCCAAGGTTAAGGGGCCGCATCTGATTAAGGCCTTGTTGTTGGTGGGGACTCTCTGCAGAGTCCTGAGGTGGTGCAGGGCATCACATGGCTGGGGGCTGAGTGTGCTAGCTCTGGTCTCCCTTCCTCTTCTTATAAAGCCCAGTCCACTCCCACGATAACCCGTTAATCCATCAATCCATGAATGGAATAACCCATTCGTGAGAGCAGAGCCCTCATGACCCAATCTCCTCCAAGGTCCCACCTCTCAATACTGCCACACTGGGGGTTAAATTTCAACATGAATTTTAGGAGGGGATAAATATTGAAGGATTATTTGAATAATTCAACTCCAAAAATATTTAGAAAAAACAGGGGGGGCCTGTACTGAACCACAGCTTCGGGTCACTTCAATATAAACTATGTTTCCGAGGAAACCATACAGCAGAGCTTCTGCACAGCAGGAAACTGAGAACAAGGCTCAGACGGCACCACGTGGCCTGCCCATCTGGAGAGGCGCAGAGGGCTGGGCTGCCATCATGCATTTGTCCTGTCAATGACATGTCCTCAGCCTACTGAAACCTGAGGGAAAAGGGGAGAAGGCTGAGAATAGAACATCTGGGGAGGAGGATGAGCCCACGCTCTTCACATCTGCTACAATGCTCCCAAGGAGTTCCCAGGCTGTTCTCAGAAGCCAGTCCGGTGGGCCCAGGTGGAGGCCGCAGAGGCAGACAGCAACTCAAGGAGGGGAAAGCCTGCCTGTTAGGTTTATGGTCCCCACACAGGCCTTGTGTCATTCTGAACGCCTTTCCCACCATTCTCTCATCCCCCGGGGTCTCAGTTTCCCATAACTGTGTGTGGGACTGAGGTGAAACTAAGTTTCAAGCTGATCACATACCACTAGGTATGTGTTTAGAAAATCTTTCCTGGTTTATTTAGATTTACTGAATAATCTTTATATTAAAGAACTACGGATCCTAGTTTCATGAACATTTATACCCAGAGAGTTATAGCTAGTCTTTAAATAATACCCACACACATTCTAAGTTAAATTTGCACGGTTAGCCTTGCATTTTGGTTTAGTGGTTTTATAAAATACTGTATGAAGTCTTAAAGATAGATTTCTGAGGGAAAAGTTTTGTTGAATTAGGTATGCATAAGTCTGTTTTATCTGTGGAATTCTCTCTTCTCTTTTTGAGAAGATAGGGAAAAGAGAAAGAATCATACGCGTATTTAGAGATCGCATCACAGAGTGGCACGACTCAAAGTGCCGAGTTAAGCCGCTAACCACAGAGGTTGAAGGATGGCGACTTCCAACAGGAGCGCACGCACCTCCCCGCTAAGTTCCCAGCCCACACTCGCTCCCTGGAACTGAAGGTCACAAGCGGGCAGGGCTCTGCGGTACTCCAGGAACGTCTCCATAAAGGACAACCACGAGCGCTGCCAGCCTTGTCCAGGGAAATCACCCTCAGCTCCCCTTTCGGACTCAAAGGTCACCTTTTGTCTTCCTCTTTGGACAACTGCGAGGATGTCTGAGTCAAAGGAAGGGAGAGGCCCTTTCTGGGAGAGGTCTGGTCCATGTGAGGATGTAGATACCCAAGGCTGCTTTCCAGGTGGCTGAGGCTGACCCGCAGGTACTCACCGGAGCACTGGTGCCCGTTGCCCGTGTAGCCAGGCAGGCAGGCGCAGCTGAACGCGCTGCCTCCGTGGTGAATGCACCGGGCCTGCGCAGCAGGCGCGCAGGTGTGGCTGCCATCCTCGCAGGGGTTGGGAGGCGGGGCGATCACTGAAAAGAGAAGCAAGGACGTCTAGGAGTTCAGGCCTGTGAAGGGTGAGCCTCACTCCTCACAGCACGCCTGGGGTCTGTGAGGAATGCCGGTTCTCAGGCCCCACCCCAGAGCCAGTGAGTCACAATCTGACTTCTAGCAAGATTAGATGGTTCATAGGCATATTAAAGTTCGAGAAGTGCTGATATGGGTTTGTGGTTAAAATAGTAAGCATGAACATCCTAAACAGTTCTTGATTAAAGTTTATAACACTCCAAAGCAATTGCAGAACACACACACACACACACACACACACACACTTTCTCTTTTCACTGCTACTTTTTCATGCCACTGGATTAGAGTATTTTTTCTATTATCACCTAGTTCTACTGATGGAATGAGTTTGGAATTCTAGTTCTTTTGGATCCATGTTTAGGTCTGAAGCATTTTGGGGGACCCTGTTTATTAGAGTCTATTAGAGATGGAGGTCTTTTGCTGGACAAGTGGTATAAGCACCTGTGATTTACAAATCTACCTCATTCTAGTTTGAGAAATACTTGAGCTCTATCTGGAACTGGGAGTGTTTATTAGAGGTTCATAGTCTTGTTACATGATGGGTCAAATACCAAGACACACAGGAATCCCAGCTGAGCTGAACATCCTTCAATAACACCACCGAAAAATATCTATTTATGGGGAAACAATGAAAACAAACAAACAGGGGTAAACTAAGCTGTAGCTTTGGGTTATTTCCATGTAAATTGTGTTTTTAAGGAAACCATATCCCAGAGCTTCTGTATAACAGACATGGAAACATTAATGGGTTAAAGAGCAAGATTCAGCACCATTTTGACCAAAAAGAGAAATGATTCTGGTACTCACAGATGCAAGTGTGCTGGTCATCTGCAAACTCATAACCACTCCGGCACTCACACCTGTAGCTCCCAGGCAAGTTGATACACACAGAGTTGGGGCCGCAGCGATGGAAGCCAGTTGCACATTCATTTACATCTAAGAAAAACAAGAACAGAAAAGTGCTACTTAAGTCAAGGATCCTGGAAGTGAAGGTCTGAAAACTCAAATGTTTTCTAACCACTGTGATGATTCAATGGAATTGATGGTTGGTGGACTAAACATGAGTCGAAACACAGAATTTCTGAACATCAGATATGAATGCATGTTGCAGATAAGAAATAAAAATTTATTTCAAGTCATTCACGCGTTAGACATGGGGAGGCAACTTTCGAATGAATATTCTAAGAATTCTTTAAGTCTTTTAAAAATAATGGATACTTAGAAGAAAAATACACTAACAATTTCTTTAAAATATAAAGAAATTTCTATTGCTGCTTTTTGGGCTACAATAGATGAACGAAACACAATGTCTGAAATTTAAACAAAACCAGAAATCATGCTTAGTACATCTAAGGAACTACTTAATACAGGCTCAAAATTGGAAAACTCAAAATATCCAGGAATTGCAATAGTTGTTTTTTTTTTTATTCCACAGCTCTAGCCCAAGATGCCCCTCCTTTCAAACCTAACTAGGCCATGCTTTAGTTTTTAAATAACTGTATTCAGATTAGTAGCTGCTAAAATTATGAATTAATGGAGATCATAGAGATGGCAGACGCTCGTCTCCTACAATGACTTGATATGCTGGAGAGGGCAAAGCACAAAAAGGGCTACCTGAAAGACACAGAGATATGGCTCTTACCCACACAACTCCGTCCATCTCCCTGGTATCCCGATGCGCACTCGCAGGTGTAATCTACACCTGTCCCCGGATGGCACCGGGCTGTTGTGTCACATGTGTGGCTCCCATCATAGCAAGGATTCACTGGAGCGGGGGCTGAGTCCTCTGCATGGGTAGAAAGGAAATAAAAGCACAATCTGGCTGTTGCTAAGAGAATGACACAGAAGGAAGGAGACAGAAGAGTCCGTGGAACTGACTGTGTGCTCGTCTGCTTTGTGCCACACCTGGAGACCTTACTAAATCATCAATATCCAAAGCCAGGTGGGTCATCTGCATCGCAGTTTTAAACTCCAGAACGGCTTTTCTTTGCCTATCCTATACACAACTGGTACCTTTTCTTGCTCTCAGAAGGTTTGGGCCCAGGAAATAAAAACGTCCAACACATCTTTTTATTTAGAAGTGCTTTTGCTCTATCGTCTCCTGTGATTCTGAGAATAATTCTGTGTGGTGAGCTGTTGTCCCCACGATGGGTCATTTTCACAGATGAGGCAAGTAAGTGAGAAACATGGGAAAAACTGCCTGAGCTCACAGATTCAGGAAATGATACAGCAAGGACTCAAATCCCAAACTTCTGTCTCTAAATTTGGCAATCTCACTAAATTCACTATTTTTATGGGTAAAATCCAATTAATAAAAATATCTTGCTTTTTAAAGATTTCTAAACCAAATAAACAGGAATGACTTTCCCAGTATTTGAACTTCAGGAGTAACCTTGCCATGGACCCATCCACCCACTATGCAGTGATGACTGAACAGCTGAAATCTCCCCTAGAGAACTCTATTTCTAGATACAATGTAATAGTTAATGTTCCTTGAGCATTTATTAATATGGGCCAGGCACTGTTCTAAACTGTGTGCATATACTATTCCATTACGTTCTCAGAACTGCATGGTGAGGAAGGCATTATAATCACCATTTTTCTGCAGCACAGAGAGGCCAAGTAACCTGCCCAAGATTGTACAGTCATAAGAGGTAGATGGAGCTGAAATAAGATCAAAATCCAGACAATCTGGCTTCAAAGCTCATGCTTTCTGCCATTTTGCTACAACCATCACCGAAGGAGCTTCACGAAGTTATCTCATCTAAGCCAATGGCACAGAAGTTGCAAGGGACCCCAGCTGCTCATATGGGATGAATCCATTAACTTGGGGCACTTGTGTGTACTTCTGATTCCTCAGGTGCAAAATAGAAATAAAAATGCTTATATCTGCCAGAACTGCTAAAAAAAAAATAAATTTTAGAAATCCAATACTGTGCATCGGAAAGGCAATTCTCATTGGCAGGTCTACCCAGCCTCCATTTGCATTCCTTCTTTCTCCTCAGTGGGGCCACCGTTCATGCTCATTTGAGGTTGTCACTTTGTCTCAGAGTCCCTAGGATTTCTAATTGTGAATTAAAAAGATTTCAGGAGCCCCAACTAAGCCTGTGAGGCTTTACATTGAGCCATCTCTGCTACTAAGGGGGCTCCATCTAACTTGTAACAATTGCCTTGTACTTCTGTGCCGGAGTCCCTGTCTTGATAGCCAGCTTAGTACATTCCAGGTCCCACCCTGCACTCCAGTCCCCTCGCTAACCCAGACACCAGCACCATGGCATCTGCAGGCTGACCTCAGCAGCGCCACCTCCTGGATTCTCTAACTAGCCTTTCCCTCTGCCTCACACACGTCTCCCCACCCCCCTCACCTCATGTGGGTGAGACTTGCCCAAGCGACTTCTACCCTAGACCCCAGGTGCTTGTTGCTGCCGCCTGCCCAGCAGACCGACTCCCTCCCAGGCGTCCAGGACAGCGGGCATCTCCCCAGCGCTCGCCACGGCCCACCTTAGGGCTCTTCCCATTTTCTCCACTAGTCTGCCATGAACTGGGATGTCTTGGCTGAGATACCCATACTTTCTGGTAAATCCTATCATCCACTTTGTAAGTAACACCACAGTGTGGTCCTGTACCAGAAAATATTCCCATATTACTGATTCCCACGTTATTGGCTAAAAACAAGGAGGGCTATGGGTTTATCCTTGGTTCACCTCAATGACGTTGGCTGGAGTAACAGAATCTTTGCCAAATAGTGGACTGACAAACGGTGCCAGCACTTTGTCAGCACAAGCCTCACTCCCCGAATCACGCTGGCGTCCTTGGGAGTCCCTCCCTCTGGACCCCTTGGCAGGCAGAAGCAGCACAGCACTGGGGTTGCGGTTGCCGAGTTAACTTGAGACCACAGACTAGGTTCCTGAGTCAGGCCCCAAAACACAGACGCGGGGAACAGGGTCACAACCTCACTGAAGGCCCAATGTGAGACAAGAACCTGAGTCTCCTCCACTGTTATTTCTCCATTTTGGAAGATTCTGTACAAAATGCCTGGCATACCCCATCAAAGGGGGAAGTAATCCTCACAATGTTTTAATTTATAAATACTAATGCTTAGCCTTCTTATTGAGTACTTTCCAGCATCAAAATTTCACCATGGCACATTCCAGCAAAGATTAGTGAGTTCACATGGATGTCAAGAGCTTACCACTCTGCTAGGCATTAAAAAAAATGCAGCTCAAAAGTTGACTAGCAGACTTGGATAGGATACACTATCCCACCTGAAATTAAGAAAATGTCCATAATCACATGATACTGATTTCCAACGTACTTCACTGACAGGACTGTCTACATAATTTTCAGAGCCCAGTGCAAAAGGAAAACATGGAGCTCCTTGTTCAAAAATTAAGAATTTCATGACAACGACAGCAAAGCATTAAATCAAGCATGGAGCTCTTCTGAGCACGGGCCCCTGTTCACTGAACTTGGCTTTCAAAAACATTTTAAAAATACATGTCTAAAACCATTTCACGATTCACTCTCTATGGCTTGTTAGCTTTTCTCCTATTATAGTCAGCAAAGAACAGCAATATCCTTCTTAAGACATTTTGTGTTTCGCCCTCACCCTCTTAAACTGCTTGACTCTGACAGAGGATCTGGAACTAATTTACTCATTTAATTAAGAGGGGAAGAGCGGTTTTCCTTAAAGGGACAGTCTGTTCAGCCTCACAGCAGGGCTCTCTGCCCAAAGTCTCCCCACCTCTCCCAAAGGACCCCTGCAGTGGAAGGACAGGAAGCATTTGGGGATCCTGACAGGCAACCCACACTTGAAGCTCAAACAATCAGGGGCGGCACTGGTGGTCGGAGGGAGCAAGGGCTGCGGCCCTGGTTATTCGCTGGGAGAGACACGCTCAGTCTGCATCCCACCCTGGGAAACCACGGCGCCCACGCCGGGTGGCCAGGTACGGGCAGATGCGTTGTTTTACACGCATTCCAACCAGATAACAGCTCCCTCTGGAAAAGGTGAAAGACTCGAGATGATACTGCTATGCACTGAGAGGGGAAAGAAAAGGGCTTTTCATTGTGGTGTTTGCTTTGTTTTCTTTTTCCTCATGTTTCTCCCATTCAGGTAGAATGAACAGTATTGCTGTGGGTGAAGTAGGGTTCAAACGCAAAGAGTTTAAAAACACACACTGCCTCTTTTTAAATTTGGTCTAAATGATGAGGCAAGTTACAAGGCCAGGGGAGTCCACAGTGAATAGCAGGGCTATGAAGGGTGAGAGTGTGGGCTCTGGAGCCGGTGCCCAGGTGTGAGTCCCAACTCGCACCACTTACTGTGACCTCAGTCTTGTGAGCTGTAAAATGGGATAATAATAATAATAATACACTTCCCCGTTGGGTAAAGGTTGTTGTAGGGCTTAAATGAGTTAATTCATGTAAGGTATTTGGAACAGTGCTTGGCACCAAGTAAATCATCCTTTGCTATTATTACTTGACTTAGGTGGAAGGGAAACATCATAAAATTCTAAGGACAAATTAGCTACTTAGTACTTGCCAGTTTGCTGGCTTCCTCAGATCTTTTCTAACTTCCATTTGGTATGTCTCTAGGAAAGATATATCCAGAGAGATATCTTTTCCCTACATGATTCCAGAATCTGAATGGACTCTATGGGCCTCCGTTTCACTGACGGCTGTCATTACAGAATCAGATGTCCACACCCGGCAAAGGACTACACCGGATGTATAAAGGTAAAGAGCGTGTTCCCCGGTAATTTTTGTTTTAATCTCTCCTTAAGAAATCCACAATAACAATCTTTTCCTTCTTAATTTATAATACACATTCCTCTAAAATCAACTGACATTTTCACGTACTAATTCATGACCTTACAATCCCAGCTTTGGATACCCAACACCTACATCTCCAAACAAGCTTCCTAAACCAATCTAACCAAGCAAACCAGTAAACTCAGGATTCTCATAAGTGACTTCTGTATCCTAGAGAAGAGTCTAGTCTTCTAGACCTTAGGCTCTTGTTATCATGTTGCTGAAGTGACTCTTCCTTGTTGAGCCCGTCAAGACTTAAGGAGCCCTCAGCCCCAGCAAGAAAGCACAGATCCGCTCATCAGTTAGAGTCACCTCTCTGAAGCCCTAATTCTGGGCTGAACACTATCAACAAAGAAACTGAATGAGGGCTACATTCTCTTTCTCCTCACATGGCTCTTGCATTCTAGGGAAAAACAAGACCTACCGGTTTTCAGAATGAAAATGTCCCCTTGATTTGACAAAGCCATTTCCCATCTCAAGTTCCCTGACTTTACAAGTTCATCCTCTGGCTTGCCTAGAACATTTTCAAAAGATTAGCAGATTTTATCTTTTAGAACAGTTTTAGGTTTA
The DNA here is from genome assembly GCA_008086735.1 of Cheirogaleus medius. Lineage (NCBI taxonomy): Eukaryota > Metazoa > Chordata > Mammalia > Primates > Cheirogaleidae > Cheirogaleus > Cheirogaleus medius. The sequence goes on along the minus strand of VBSM01002121.1, from coordinate 14,506,102 downwards.
TAGAAAAATGGTGCAGAAAGTTCCCATGTACCCCATACCCCCCATTCACACAATTTCCCTTATCACTAACATCGTGCATTAGTGTGGTACATGTGTTATCATTGATGAACCAATGTTGATATATTAATGCCCATAGTTTGTGTTAAGGCTCACTCTGTGTTGTACAGTTCTACAGGTTTTGACAAATGCATAATGGCCACATATCCAACATTACAGTTATCATACAGAATAGCATCAACACCCGAAAAATCCCATGTTCCACCTAATCATACGGCTCCTCCTCCCTCTGACCCTCTGGCAACCACTGATCCTTTTACTGTCTCCACAGTTTAACCTTTTCCAGAATGTCATATATTTGGAATCACGTGGTATGATGCCTTTTCAGACTGGCTTCTTTCACATAGCAATGTGCATTTAAGCTTCCTCCAAGCCTTTTCATCCCTGGGTAGCTCTAGAACATTTTTATATGCATTTTTAAAATCGGTCTTCACAGATGAGGCTAATGGTCATTGAAATTTGAGAACTGCTTTAGGGTTTTGTTTCCAGCATTGTTTTCTTCAATTGAGATAGAACTCACATGCCACACAATTCACTCATCTAAAGGGCATAACTAAATTATTTTTAGTATATTCACACAGCTGTGAAACCAGTTTCAGAACACTTTCATCACTCCCAAAAGCAACCCTGTACCCTTTAGCTGTTAACTCCCTACACCCCCCATTCTCTGCCCCCAACCCCAGCCCTGGGCAACTACTAATCTGCTTTTCGTCTGTGTGGATTTGCCTATTCTGGATATTCTACATGAATAGAAGCATGCAATATGCTGTCCTTTGTGACTGGCTACCTTCACTTAGCATGTTTTCAAAGTTCGTCCATGTTGTAGCGTGTATTAATACTTCATTCCTTTTTGTGGCTGAGTAATATTCCATTGTATGAATGATTTTTTGTATCCATTCATCAACAGATGGACATTTGGGTTGTTCAACATTTTGGTTATCTAATGGTGTTGCTATGAATATTTGTGCACACGTTTTTGTGAGGACCTAAGTTTTCATTTCTCTCCTAGCACTAGCCAGAACTGCTCTGTCAAAGGTAACTTTGTATATAACTTTTTGAGAAAGTCCCATTTTTCATGGTAGCTACACCATTTTATACTCATAGCAGCAATGTATGAGGGTTCCACTTTCTCCATTTTCTCACACCAACACTTATTACCCATTTTTTATTATAGTCCTCCACATGATGTAAAATAGTATCTCATTGCAGGTTTGATCTGCATTTCTCTGATGACTAATGATGTGTTAAGCATCTTTTCATGTGTTCATGGGATATCTGTATATGTTTTTTGGAAAAATGTCTTTACAGATCATCTGGCCATCTTTTAATTAGATTATTTATCTTTATTGAGTCGTAAGAGTACTTCATATATTCTAGAACAAGGCTCTTATTAAATATATGACTTAAAATATTTTCTCCCATTCTATGGGTTATGTTTTCACTTTGTTGATAATGTCCTTTAAAGCACAACATTTTTTAATTGTGATGACAACCAATTTTTCTTTTGTTTGTGCTTTGAATGTCATAGCTAAGAAATCATTGCCAAATTCAAGGTCACAAAAATTTACCCCTGTTTTCTTCTAAAAGTTTTAGCTCTTACATTTAGGTTCTTGGCCCATTTTGAGTTGATTTTTGTATATGCTATGAGGTAGGTGGTTCAACTTTATTATTTCAGAATTTTATGGGGGTATACACGTTTTGGTTATATAATTTGCTTTTGTACAATTTGAGTCAAAGTTATAAGTGTGCCCTTCACCCAGTGTGCATTGTACCTGTTAGGTGTGGACTGTATTCTTTTGTATGTGGTTATTTAGTTGTCCCAGCACCATCTGTTAAAAACTGTTCTTTCTCCATTGAATTGTTTTGGCACCCTTGTCAAAAAGGCAAGTGACTGTATATGTGAGCATTTATTTCTGGATTCTCACTTCCATTCCATTGATCTGTACATCTAAACTATGCCAGGACCACACTGGCTTGATTACTCTAAGTTCTGAAATCGAGTCTTCCAACTTCATGCTTCTTTTCTAAGATGGTTTTGGCTATTTTGAATTCCTTGAATTTCCATTTGAATTTTTGTCAATTTCTGCAAAAAAGCCAGCTGGGATTCTGATAGGGATTGTGTTGAATCAATAGATCAATTTGGGAAGTATTACCATACTTAACAATATTAAGTCTTCCAATCCATGAACATGGAATATCTTCCCATTTATTTGGGTTTTCTAATTCGTTTTTTAAAAATGTTTTGTAAGTTGCAATGTACAAGTATTGTACTTCTTTAAAAAATTTTATTGCTAAACATTCTTTTTGAAATGGAATTTCTTAATTTCATTTTCAGTTTGCTCATTGCTACTATAGAGAAATACAATTGATTTTGGTATATTGATTTTGTATCCTACAACATTGCTGAACTTGTTTATTAGTTCTAATAGTTTAGTGAATTCCTTAGATTTTATAGATAAAAGAGCATGTAATCTGAGAATAGAGATAATTTTACTTCTTCCTTTCCAATTTAGATGCCTTTTACTTCACGTTCTTGCCTAATCACCCTGGCTAGAACTTCCAACGCTGTTGAACAGACATGGCAAGAACAGACATCCTTGTCTTGTGCCTGATCTTAAAGGCATCCAGTCTTTCACCAGTATATAACGTTCCTGGGGGTTTTCATACATGAAGTTTTACTCTGTTTTCCCAGGCACTGGCTCTTGGTTTGGTGAAATCCTTGTCATCCTTTAAAAGTTTTAGCTAAAAATGTCACTTCCTCTGAGACATCTTTCCAGAACCTCCAGACTAGACTCATAGCACTCTGCACTTACCACAGTTATAAATACTTGTCAGCATCACTCTCTCTCCTAACTTGACCCTACCTTGCCCACCACGGTCATATTCCTGATTGGCACATACAGTTGGAGGTGGCTGCAAACCAGCCTCACATACTATGCTCTCTTCCCCAACTTTGCCAGGGACATTGTTGCCTGTTCTAAAAGTTCCATTTCTGCCTGTCTCCACCTCAAGTACCCTGCTTTATTTATCCTTCCACTCAGCACTGAACAGAGTCAGGCAATCAGTAACCCTTAGTAACCTCTCAAAATTTTGCCCAACGAAAAAGGAAACCTTACCTTCCACAGGGCCAATTTGATTGGTCACAGCAAATCGAAGTACTCTTTCTTCATCACTGTACAAGGCAAAAACCCGGTCCACATTCAGCTGCTGGGTGGTGGGGCTGGCTGGGTGTCTGGGGGCGTGTCTGCACACCTGGTAAGTGATGTTCTGCTGCACGCGGTAGGACCGTGTTTGGTTGATTGCACCAAAAGTGAGAGAGTAGTCTCTGGAACTTGTGGAGGTCACGGCTGCAACAGACACATTACACAGGCAAACCGGTACATTTTTTAAAATATTAGAGATTTTTCACATGGGGTGAGTTTTCCTGCATAGTTTTTCATCTAATTCTTGGAGCATGTTCCCTTGGGAACTTCCTGAGTTTAAATGGGGAACTTGCAAGGAAATCTCAAGAGCCAGAGTGGATGCAAAGTCACAGGGCCGAGAGGGAAGAGGTACTACAATTGTTGCTGTCATTATACTCACAGAATAACCTGTTACCCTGCGCTGGCCATGCTAGGTGCTCTATATGTACTGCCTCAGTTATTTCTCACAACAGCCCAGTGAGGTGGGCACTGCAATCAAGCGAGCAGAGGCTCACAGAGGTCAGGTAAGTAGCCCAAGACACAAGGCTGGTACGTGGCAGAGCAAGAACTGAAACAAAGGTCAGTCTGACTCTACACCCCAAGTTTTTAACTAATCCATCCTCTACACTGCACAGAGGTGATGGCTTCCAACCCCTAGCACTTCATTAAATCTGAAGGGTTCTGGGGAAAGGAAAGGATCATTTCTCTCTGAGTCTGGGAGTCGAGCCAAGGCCAGTCATCTGCCTATTAGCTATTCCGTGCACAGTCCAGACCTCCACTTCCCATCCTCTTCCCTACATCTCTCACAGCATCGGAGAAGCAACGGGCATAAGAAAGGTACTGCTCAAACCAAACTGCTGTACTGCAGAACAGCAGCTGTGATTGAGGCAGTATCTCACATGCAGGTAGCGTCTTACAGAACACATCACGCTTCACACATTATTGACCATGTAAGGGAGACAGAAAAAGTATTTTTATTCCCATGCTAAGGAGGAGAAAATAGCCTCTCAGATATTAAGTGATCTTCCCCACACATCACATTTTTGTTTATTTTTTTTACTGCATGGAAGTTTTTCCAGTGAAAACCAGAAAACCTGCTAGAGAAATTCTAAAAGAGCTATTAACACTTCCCACATATTTTAAATGGCAAAAACGTAGGATATGAATTCTTATCTTCTGACTCCAAATCTAACATTAGTTTTATAATATTGTGCAACATCTGTGATTTTTAACATATGCTGAAATCATCAACTGAAAAAGTTACAAAACAAATATAAATATCATTAGTCAATATTTTCCCATGCCCCAGAGGGTAGGATGGTTAAAAACTCTATATAATTATACCATCCCTCCCTACCCCACAGACAGCATCGTTATTTTTGAAAGTATTAGGATATTGACATTCCTGTGTATAGCAGCCAGCATCCTAGTCACTTATGATATATATTTGATAACAACAAGAAAATGATATTGAGCCCACATCACATGCCATGCACTGTTCTAGGACATTCCATGCAGTAACATTTAATGCTCATAACTATCTTGTGAGATAGGTGCTATCTCCATTGTATAGACGGGAAAACTGGTTACACATACCTGAGTCCGAGTAATGGTAAAGCTCCTTGTAGGGAGAAATGTGGGCCGTGAAATTTGCTGGGATGTAAGGCACCTGCCCTTCAATGTTGGTCTTAATGCTCAGATAGTTCTCTGGGTCAAGTCCCTCGGCAGTTTGAGTGATACGAACCCTCTCCTCTCCTGGATAAAAAGTAACTTCCATGTCGTGCATAAAGGTAGCACCTGGAGAAGAAAAAAAAAATTCAGCACAGGGATGAAAGAAGCCTTGCTTCAATAATTACCAGTACACACTTCCCCCTCCCAATTTCTACTGCTGTTGGAAATGAAGGAGATTATCTGATATCCAAGACCATCAGCTGTTGGCTCCACAAGTAAAAAAAAAAAAAAAAAAACAAAACACCACAAACCAAAAACAAGACACCCAATTAAATTTGAATTTCAGATAAGTATGTCCCATGCAGCACTTGGGGGATAGTTACACAAGAAAGTTATTATTTATCTGAAATTCAAATTTAACTAGGTGTACTATGTTTTATCTACCTACTTTTGACCCAAGGTTTGATTCAAATCTTAATTAAAGACAAGATCCTATAGATAGCTCTTGTGCTCTGCAGTTGGAGATGGAAGAACTTTTCTCACAGCACTTTATTTTTCATGCAATAAAGATAAAAACCACAGGGAAATAAGCCTTTCAGGTGTGGAAGTTAGAAACCAAAGTATCCTCTGCACCCTGGCTATCAAAGGGTAGTCCTCACACCAGCAGCATTGGCATCTCCTGGGAGCTTGTTAGAACAGAAGCACAGACCTCACCCCAGGCCTACTGGATCAGAATTTGCATTTTCACAAGACCTCCAGTGACTCACGTGCAGGTGAAAGTCTGAGATGCAGTGGCCTATACTACGACAGGTCAGGGACTTGGGGTGGGAGAAAGGAAGGGCATCTCTCCCAGTGAAATAAAATCATCTCCAAGTGTCCTGGAAGTGCCATTTTTGCATCCCTGTTCAATAGACCTGTGCACAATAACTCAATTAAACCAAGCCTGACAAATACTGCTTCAACAAATTGAGGTAAGAGAACACAAGTGCTTCAAATGGAATCATCCTATTTCTCAAAACAGCTGGGAGAACATTGAGAAGAAATCACGCTTTCAAAATATCAGTTGTGTGAGGCCAAACCATCCCCAGCTACCTCTGGACAGAAAACCACACACCTGTGGCTCTAGAATATTAAACAAGCAAACCCTCTTTCACTGTGTAAAGACCCAAGGCAGCACTCCAAGGAGCCACGCAGCAAAGCGATGGATGCTACCAACCCTTTCAGAGGCACTACTCACCTGTGAGGCTGAAGCCGTTCTCAGAGCCTGGTTTTTCTAAAGCAAAGAGCCAGCCAAACAGGCCTCCGATTGGAGTGAGGGGCAGAAGGGCCTGGGCTGCCGGCTGCGGGATGTGGCTGATGGCCGTGTAGGCCCTGCCATCGTTGCCCACAACATAGGCGTGCAGGTCCATGTCGGTGAAGCGCACGGTGGTCATGTGGCCCACGCGGAGGTGGCCGCTCACTTTCCCATTGACTCGATGGGGTGCCCCTAAAAGACAGCAGATCCAGTCAGCTGTGGGCATCGCCCAGGCTAGGGATTTGTGCACACAGATAAAATAATTCCCTGACAACTTCCGAAACTTACTCTTTCGCAAGTCATTTTAATGAATGCCAAACCGGTCGATTATCCACCTATGAAACAGCCCTGCCTGCGATCTCTTTTCTCCCATCCTCCCTCTCTCCCCTCCACTTTGGCTCTAATGAGCTGGCAAAAAGAAGGAAACGTTGCTGAATAATCCTCCAATTGGGAAATCAGCCCAAACCAGTTAATTCCTCAAACATTTATTGAGCACCTGCAAGTTACTAGCACTGTAAGTAGTGGAGATGTCAGGGCCATACAGCAGCAGGAATAATATATGCACGGCAACCCCGGCCCGAGTCAATCACCTTCCGGCAGACAGTGCTTCCCGTTGCCGTAGAAGCTGGACTGGCAGTGGCAGCAAAAGCCGGTGGCGTAGTCCGTGCAGAAGGCATGCCGGGAGCACTGTCTGTGGTTGTGTTCGCAGGTTTCCTTGTTGGCAGCATTATACGTGAAGACTGAAAAATAAAACAAACTTGCATTACAAGGACTAAGTGTTTCCAGCATCGTTGCTGCCAAGCTTCATCGCGGACACGGCATCTGCGCCATAAAAGCGGTTTAGATTGTAATAAACAAATAAGGTTTTGATGTTGAAGAGACAGGAATAACATTCAACCCAGGGGAATTAACTTGCTTTGGCCGCTGGCGAGGAGGACTGCCTACTGCTCCCGTCCAGATGGGAGACACAGCCTCACTGCAGAGTTGGTGAGCCGAGACGAAGCTGCACCCCTGGGTCCGAGTGCAATAAAATGAAAGCAAATCAATAAGTACACGTTAGGTTGATGTTTGAGAAACCACCATTTTTTATGAATCAAAAAATGGCCAAATAGCAACAATTTTATATGGTTCAGCTTGCTAGTAATGACCTCCTGAGAGGAAGACATAAGAAAGGAGATAGCAAATGTGGTCTGTATCTAACCATTCTTCTCTTCTTTTAGGTAACCTTGAATTTAAAAAACCTAGCCTACTACCCAGATTTATTTTTTCCCTAAGAAGGAAAGGTCTTAAAGTGTTTGTGGAGAAGGGGATGGAGGAGGGCAAAGGAACAGGGAACAAGCTGCTAGAACTCTCTATGCTCTAGGCAGGGCTCACTGCAATGGGTGTGGCACAAGCGTGATTTCCATTCATTAGTAGAGAGCTTGGGCCACAGTCACGGGTCTCCTAGGAAGCCAGGGTGGACCAGGGTAAGCTCAGTGCTCCAGTAACTGTTTCTTGTATTTCCCACTTATTCTGTCCATTAAAAAATATAAAGAAAGAAGAGGGCCATTTGTGCTACAAAGAAACAGGGAAATTGGAGCAAATGCCATTGTCCATAAAGGAAATGCCAAGGGGGTAGGGTGTGGCTAGGGGTCGTGGATGGACAGGAGGGTGCTTTCTCCAGGACTCCGGGGAATATGCCAATCCCAAGCATGGCCACCAGGAGGCAAAGTGGCCGCGCACGCCTCCGCCTCCATGCCCCCAGGCGCGGGCCTGGAGACTCCAGGAGCACGCTGAGAAATTCACTAGGAATTCTAGTGCGAGACACTGGTGGTTGGCACGAAGTGCCAGCTCCCCGAGGAAGCAGGATACTACCTTCCACTTAGGAAAAACTAGGCGGTCGTTGTATTCCAGGTCCAGGTCTGAAAAGGAGGAAACAGGAGGGGAAGGAAGAAGTTGAAAGATCAATATTTACCCAGGATTCCAGGGGAGAACAGAAAACAAACTAACAGGGGAAGACAGAGCATCATATAGGTAACACCACAGCCAGGATAAAGACTTGTATCAGCAAATAAAAATATAACAAAGCTAACATTAAAATAGTGTTTAACATATGCCAGATACTACTCTACAAGCTTTGTTAACTCTTAATTTGCACAAGGGCCCAAGGTAGCAGGGCCTGTTTTTTAATCCCTGTTTGCAGGTAAAGAAACGGAGGCACGGAGGATTAAAGTGACTTGCCTGAAGCCCCAGGGAGTGGCAAAGGTTGGATTTGGATCCAGGAAGCCTGGCTTCAGAATCTTAACTACCAAGTACCCGTGGCATGAGCTCTAGGTTAGAGATCTGATCAGGTGTTTGAGGTTAATCAGCGTAGTCTTCAACAAGTAGGGTTTGAGTCATACCTTATCAATCAGGCCTAACGGTAGACAAGAGCAGAGATTATCCAGATGAATATTACAGCATGTTGGAAAAAAGCACAAGCAAGAAGTGAGGGCAGTAGCAGCAGCATTAACTTCTGGGCACCGTCTGCGTGCTGCTTACAGACCCGTGAAAACACAGCATGCTGGGGGCCAGCAGGACAGACAGACAACCTTGATGCAAGTGGAAAATCTGATTAGGAACGTAGTAAGAATGAAGTTAGTGACTCAAGATTTGGTACAGGGCCTTGATGACTTAACTGAGAAATTCCAGTTTGATAAAAATAGAAAATTAAGCATAACTCAACTTTTTTTTAAAACAGGAAAGTGACATAAAACTTAAGGCAGAAAAAAAAAACAGAACAGATCATGACAAAAATATTATAGAGGTTGCTGTGGAGAAAACTATAGATCACTATCTACCGTTGACTTAAGGGAAAAAACCCATTTTGAGTAAAAAGAAATAAATGTGATTTGGGTGTGTCAAAGTCTCAGGTTTTTCCAGCTCAGAAAGTGACAACTAAATGTAAACAAGCATCCCCTGGAGGGACTGGACACTGGCGAGTGTGCTCATGGCTCAAAGTGGCCGTCAGGACTCTCTCCAGTGCTCAAGGTATGAGGGGCTGCAGAGGGTCCCAGGCTTTGGGATTCAACCTCAGCTTTCACTCAGGGGCTCTGCGGAAACTATGGAAATTCACTGACTCTACCTCAGCTTCATCTTGAAAATCAGGAAGACACCCCCTTGCCTCACACCAGCATTGCCAGAAATCACATTTTTTAAATGTACTTCTGAGCGCCAAGGTGAAAAGGCAATCTGATGCAGGTGTACAGGGTAGTCATTTTCAGGAAATTCAGGTAAAAATAAAAGCAAACTCCACACACTGCTCTGCCCACCGCTAAGGAAATGAGGGTTAGTATTGCATCTCTGATACTTTGGTTATTATGTGAAGACTTGTTCTTTGGCCCAATTGCTATTCTCAGACTGGGTGTAAAACAGGGAGCAAGGCAATGGAGGGGAGACTACAGCTATGGAGAGTTAACTAAAACATGAGGTGTAGTTGTAGCTTTTATACAGGTGAAAAGAGAGGAGCAGGGTAACCCAGTCCGCAGCTTACAAACATAGCTGTGCAAAGGCCTATAAACTGGTTGGAAACCAGACTGTATTTTTCTATAATGATAGAAATAATAATGGTTAGGCTCCCATAAAAGGCTATTGTGAGACTCAAACTATGATTATGATGAGTTAACTAGTTATTGGTAAGCAAACCTGGGAATCTCTTAAACAGTTTTCGTGGAAAGCCATATTTTTAGGATGGAACTTACTGAGCCCAGAACGCACACTCACTCGTCCGACTCCACGATAGCCACAGGAAGGAAGTAAAGCGGACTTTCCCCTAATCAGGGTGGATTTCAGGCTCCCTTTATAATTCTTCTTCCACACCTGCGTCCATGCCCCGTGCACACACAGGTTTGCACACTTAACACTTAAAATGGCAGCTTGTTAGGTGAAAAGTAAATGCCTCTTGCAATTTTTATTCATTCATTCAATAATTTGACACAGATGTACTGAGCACGCACTATAGGCCTGGCCCTGGTCTAGAAATTGGGGATTCAGCAAGAACCAAAAGAGATAAAAATTCCTGCCCTGAGCTTACATTCTCCTGGGCAGCAGTCAATGAACAAGTACATTATTTAGGGTGGTGGATGTGTTAAGAGCTGTGCAGAGAAATAAAGCAGGGAAGGACAAGACAGCAGAAGGAGCAAGTGCACTTGGCTCTTTTAAATAGCGTGGTCAGGGAAGACCTCAGGAGAGGGTGACGTCTGGGCAGAGGCCTGGAGGAGGCGAGGCATTAGCCTCCCGCAGGAGCTGGGGGAGGGCACCATGTTGGGCAGGAAGGGCGCATGGGCACGCAGGAGGGATAGTGACAGGAGAGCTGGCCTGAGCCTTGCCCACTGGGCCTCAGGGGTCACAGGAAGGAACTGGGCTTTTGTCTGAGTGAGATGGGAAGCCACTGGAGGGTTTTGAGCAGAAGAGTGACATGACCTGACTATGGTAAATCAGAAAGAGCCGGTGCCTTGGCAGTAAAAAGTGCCAGTAGAGAGGACGAGAAGGGATCAGATCTGGGATACTTTGGAAGTGGAATCAACAGGGTTTACTGATGGATTGCATGTGTATGGGGTGTGAGAGGCAGAGAGTGAGGAGTCCAGGATGACGTTAGATCTTGGTGTGGAAAACCGGAAGGGTGGAGCTGCCAGTTAGGGAGGCTGAGGAGGGGTGGGCTTGCAGGGGTTCAGGAGTTCTGGCAACAGCCCAAGGCATCAGGGACATTCACTCCGGCCTTGACAGCAACTTGCACACTCAGCACAGTGCCATCCCACCCTTCACAGGGAGAGCTGCATTCTTCCTGGGGGATTCTGGGGACCGCTGCATCAGGATCACCTGAGATGTCTGTTTAAAATGCAAGTTCTTGTAATGCTAGCACTGTAGGAGGCCAAGGTGGGAGGATCACTTGAACTCAGGAGTTCGAGACCAGCGTGAGCAAGAGCGAGACCCCCACCACCACCACTAAGAAAAATAGAAAAAATTAGCCAGGTGTCATGGTGCACACCTGTAGTCCCAGCTACTTGGGAGGCTGAGGCAGGAGGATCGCTTGAGCCCTGGTGTTTGAGGTTGCTGTGAGCTAGGCTAAAGCCACAGCACTCTAGCCCTGGTGACAGAGCAAGACTCTGTCTCAAAAAGAAAAAAAAATGCAAAACGCCCACTTAGACGTACCAGGTGCATCTGGGAATCTGTGCCTGAGACACTCTCTAAGTGATTCTTAGGCCAGTTGGTGTTAACACACTGAATATCCACAAGCCTACCATTTCTGAGCAAGGGATTGCTCATAATGTAGTTAAGCAATTTAATCTGACCAATTCTCGGCTCCTGGGGTGGGTAGAATGGCAGGAAATGCTCTTGGCAGTCATTCCCGGCCATCTGGGAATGGAGCTCCATGCTTAGGGCCCACTGGGGCCTCCATCCACAAGGATGCAACAGGAAGGCCCTTGAGGGAAGGCAGTGCAGAAGCACAGCAGCCAGCCCATCCCCTGCAGAGGGGAGGCCAGCCCTAGAAACATGATCCCACACGCAGTTCTTTGTCAAGGGCAAGAAAAGCCAGACTTCTGGACGATACAACTTCTCAGATTTCTATGGGAAGAAGCAACAGTATTACCATTAGTATAAGTTTTGTAGTCAGGTCTACATTATTCATACTTAATCAAAGATGCTGTATTGCCACATAAGAACTCTATAATGTCTCCTAGAGCAGTGGTTCTCAGCAGGGGTGGGGAGGTGGAGAGGGGAAAGAGGGAGCTAGAATCATCTAGGGGCAAATAAAGTGATTCCCACAGGCCCAGCATTGAACCCACGCTAGTTGGAACAGATCTCTGCATTTAGTTCAAATTGCATTTAGATTCAAAGATGCTGAACTTTTTGAAGGCTTGGAATCAAGGTCTGAATCCCAGCTCGATGAGATGTGCAATGACATCCTTTTCAGTGGTCATTCGTATGCCCTTTACATTATAGCTCTGAGCGCATTGTCACACACTTCTCTCTATTCTGGCAAGAAGATATTACCTCCATTTTATAGCTGAGAAAACTGAGGCCCACAGAGATTAAATGACCATCTGGCTTTAAATTTCACGCTCCCTCCATTACACCAGCAGTACTCAAGTTCAAGGGCATCGGAATCAGGGGACCTGGCTTAAAAATGCAGATTCTGGTTGTGAAGGTGGAGGAAGGGCATGGAAATCAGTGGTTTTGGCCAGGACCGAGGCGAGTGAGAGGAAGGTGGACGGGAGCCCACACTTCGAGAAACACAGTTTCTATTCCACGGCCTCCTCTCTCCTGACCCTACCCACACGGGCAGGCTTTTGCCAGACCAAAGCCAGACCGTCTGGGATCCACACTCTGCCAGGAAGCTCCTGTCACAGAGAGTCAAAACCAACCCAGAGACAAGTCTGCTGGCATCTCAGGGCACAGCGGGAGGGAAGAGGCTGGCCAGGCTCGAATGAGCTTTGTCACAGATTTGTTACCTGAGGATTGGTCGTTGCTAAAGGATTCTTAACATGAAGATTTTTTAAATCTCACTTCTTTTTTCCATCTACTGCTTTTTTTTTTTACTCTTCTCATATCCTTACTAGAAAGAAAAATGGGGTGGGGATGCATAGGAGAGAGAAACAAAGGCACTGGAGACTTGTCCTAGTTGGGAGTTTCTAACAAAAGTGGAAAATTCTCCTCTGCACTTGTTCCGACCCATCCTTCAATCTTCATTTTCCCAGAAGCACGTAGGCACTTGTCAGCAGCCCTTGGCCCCCTGCCCTCCTCCACCGGGGGCTCCAGCCCAGCCACATGGGCGGCCCCACGGCCTGACGCGTTCACTGTGCGGACACGAGGGCTTCACGCACAGGGCTGACCCGTGGCAGCTGGCGCGACTTTTACTCTTAACAACTTTTACTGCCACCTCAAGAAAGAGAACCGATATTTTCGCTGCAGGACAGCTTTTTCTAAGTTTCCTCACCCCACAGAATGATTGACTAGTTAGAAGAACCACATCCAACTTTATAATGAAAAACAGGGGTATGCTTTTCCCTCTGGTTTTCATGTTTAATTTTGATGTGGGGGGTGGGGCACAGTGATCAGGACCCTGGGTTGGCTGTCACGACACTAACAGGATCTCTCCACTTCTTGGGAGGGAACAAGCCCCTACCAGGAATCTTTCCAGCCTGGTGTCTTCACAGGTACAGGGGGCCCCTCCCTGCTCACCCACAGACCCTCCGCAGCCTGCAGGTGCACCAGGAGACGGGCTTTTGTGCCTGGCATACTGGATTGGGCAGCAGGGCCTATTCAAATTCGTTCCAGGGTGGAAGTCAAGTGGGCAACACACTCCTGCAGCTTTTGCCAAGACTCGACTCCAGGAGGTTTCTGAAAGCCAGGTGTCCCCCTCTTTCTAATTCGTCATGCAGATCGAGATTAAATTACGCTGCTTTTGCACCACTCAGCCAGCTTAGAACAATCTAAGACCCCTGAAAGTCAACCTCATTCCTCGATGCTCACAACTCTGGCAGTCCTGGGTCCCAGGCACTGCCTCAACTTACTCTCTCTCTCTTCCCCTCTCTCCCCGTCCACCTCTGCACGTCCATTGTTGTCACTCCTCTGTCCAGAATGCTTTCACACTTTTCCCCTCTCTTAACTCAAACCCCTCCTCCTTCTCAAAGACTTCCCTCCCTACAGTTATAGTCACAAGAGTGCCCTTGGCTCTCTCTGTTACCTTACAGCTTTCTCTAAGTCTTTCGTGGCTTTGCTGCAGTCTTGGTCTTCCTCTTCATGGGCAAGTCAGTATTTCCAGGCTTCAGTTCTGTCTCTGTAGAATGGGATGGATAAGAGTATCCTCACAGAGAACCTCATAGGGAAATTCTGAGGACTAACTGTGATGACGTAATCTAAAGCCAATTCCCACGTAGAGTAGCAGGGAGCACTCAGTAAAAGCTAGCAGTAACTCCCACTAGCACCTAGTTCAGAGAAGGGTCCACGGCAGGTGCTCGGGTAACTTTTTGGCTTAACAACAAAACTACTGGTGCTCTCTGGAAGAACAAGACTCCCCAGACACAGGATGCTCGCACATCCGGGTATTGCCGGTTCTGTGATCTATGAAAACAGGACCAGAGTGTGACTAGGACATTCCTACCTGGTATAGACATAATCTGAAAAGAATTTAGATTTGCTTATTTATTTATCTATTTATTTTTTAGAGATGGGGTCTTGCTATGTTGGCCAAGCTAGTCTCCAATTCCTGAGCTCAAGCAATCCTCCCACCTCAGCTTCCCTAGTAGCTGGGATTGTAGGTGTGAGACACTGTGCTCAGCTAAGAATCTAGGTTTCTGAACAAAAAAAGTCTGTAAAAAGAGTCCCTAAAGAGAAAAAAAATTAAGAGGAAAAATATTTTCTGGGCCTTTAAATTTTAATTTCTTGGTTTAGCAAGATGCCTAATATGAAACTTAAAAGAGAAACTATAATAAAATGTATTATTCCCATGCCCAATATCCCAATTCTCACATGCACATAATGAGGTCTGCATTACCTCTGTTTCATAGCTGAGGAAAGCAAGGGTCAAACAGGGTATATGGCTTGCCCCAAACAACATAGCAGAGCTGGGACTCAATCTCAAGTCCACCTAGCACCAAAGCCATGCACTTTCTACTGCATTAATAGAAGAAGCCAGGCAGATGGCCCCTGGCTGGTACTTAGCACCAGGCAATGAGCTGTGGGAGTCTCTGCCATGTCCACTCTACCCGCTTCCCACAGTGAGCCCACGCTTGCCTAATGGGCCTCTGGGACTCCAGTGTTTCATTTGGAAAAAATGGTCTCTGCCCTCCCCCCCAAAGTATTTAACAATTGCATGCTTCACACATCTCTCTAAAGCCCTTTTTTAGAAAAAGGTGGGGTGTTTTTCCTCCAAAGTTCAAAAACTAGATTTTTTTCCCCTAAATGTTTCAGTGTATTAACCAGCTTTTTCATGGGCGTTTTGCCATTTCCAAAACGTCAGTAGTAGACTTCATCCAGCAGCAGATAAATATCATAGTTCATGCCCCACAAGGGTCATGGCTGCAGCCTTCTGTTCTCTGCAGCCAGCTCCCCAAGCCTCCCGCACCGCTACTCCAGAGAGCTCAGCCTCTCGCAGCCTGACACGGGCACGCAGCCCCTTCTTAACTCTTTGCTAGTGGACTCCGTGGATCTGCTTTTTAATATACCCAAGCTCTTCCCAGGGCAAGAAACCACAACGCACAGATGAAAAGGCCATTGAGGAATGCATCTTTACCTCAAAATCCCTTTGTGAAAATCATTGATACTTGGCTTTAAGCTTTCTTTAGATACAGAGAACTCACACTGGAAATTTGGGAAATTATCAGAAGGATCTGAAGGTTCTAAAGCCTTCCAAGAAAATTCGCATCTTCAACTTCATGGAAATGTGGCCCCTTAGGCATAAATTAAGGCAAAATTCCTTAATAAGCACATTCTTCACTCTCTACCCATCCTCTACCCCATTCCTACTGTTTTAAATCTTCCACAATTAACAGCAGCTACCATGTATTAAGAACCAATTAGTGAAGACACTAAGAATTTCACGTCCATTATCTCATTTAATCCTCCCAACAAATTCATGAGCAGTCGGAGGCTTGGTGGTTCCATCAGTTGCCTCATGTCACCCAGCGAGTGTGGCAGCCAGGATTCAAGCTCAGGTCTGACACCTAGCTCTCCCTCTAATCCTTGCACAGTGCCACATTAGCACAAAATATTGTCTTCCCTCCTGCAAAAGTGCAATAACCTGTAACTCCACATCACAGCAGAAGGTCCTTTTTGCTAGGTCAGCGTGTTTTTGCCACAACAGGGATAGGAAACAGAAAAGGTGGGAAAAAATTTAGGTTCAGAAGAAAGCTGTCACCTCTGACCTCTTTCCTACCGTTAGAGGTCAGACGAGCAGTCCTTGGAACAAATGGAATGAATCTGTGGTCAGTTTCCCATTCATGTCTGTCTATCCCTGGCTGGGAAGAAAGAGCTGGTGTGACAAGTCTCTCCTGGGAAGAGAGGGCTGCACGGGGGCTCCGTGTCTGTGTTGCTCAACACTCTGCTCTCGGCAGCTCCCTCCTCGCCTCTCCCTCTGGTCAGTGAGTCATGAAATGAGGACAAGGCTCCAGGGAGCTGCATGCCGCAGCTGCACAGCCATGAACCAGAAATGACAACAGACACAGGTGTTTAGTCATTTTCTCTCCCCATGGGCTCTCCTCTCCCACACACCGCAAGTGTCTCTTCCTAAGCAAGGGGAGTGTGAGGGTTGGCCCGTAACTAAGTATGAATCTGGCATGTTCATCCGAGCCAGCACAACTCAATACCTAAAACTAAAGCAGTGAGCCCTCTGCCACTGGAATGTGTATGAAGCCTCAACATATTTTACCTTTGCTGAACTTTCAAACTGAAATACCTCATTACGATTGAGAGCGTGGCTGGCATAAGAAACCCAGTTCTTCCCCACTCACTTCATGAGGCCTATTTTTTAAAAACATTATTAATGATCAGGAGATTCTAAACAGAATCTGCCTGCCAAGATTTATTTGGCAAAGGAAATTTACTCTATCTCCTGAAACACAGGGATTAAAAATCAGTTCCAATCTTCTCTTTGCTAAACTTTTCACCTACTCACTTAAGGAGAAAAATCACAACTCTATGCCAAATCAGCACTGTTAAAATGAAACCTCAGCACCCAGTTTTCTAACACACTTACCCTGGGTGTCGGAACCGATGTCATCTTCCACTCCTACTACATACGTCCCTCGACTCAGGGGTGGAGTGTGACCCGGCACAGGGTAATTTGGAAGAACAGCTTCTCCTTCAGGATGGGCTGGAGGAACATCCCTTTCTGAAGGCACTGCCGCTTCACCTGGGTGGGGCTGGATGCTTCTGTTTCCAGGGTGGGCTGGTGGGGCTTCCCAGGAAGGAGCCAGTGACTCTCTGTCCACCTCTGGTGGAGCCAGGCTTCTGGTCCCTGTCTGGTCTGAAGACTCAACTTTTAAATTGGGGGCCTCTACTTCCTCCAAAGATGCACCCTCTTTGGTTTGAGGGTCCAAGGTGGCAGATTCTGTTTCAGGGTAGAATGGCCAATCACTAGGTGTTGGGTATGGCGGAGGGGAGGCCAGGGCAGACTCTGGAGGGAAGATCCCACCTCCTACAGGATCTGAATCAGCTTCTGGGTGGAAGGTGACATCAATGCTGCTGTGGCTGTTGGGTGCCTCCTCTGGTTCACTCGGCGGGTATTCCACTTCCTCTTCATTCTCATCATAATAATCCAAGTTGTCCTCAGTGTAGTCCCTCTCTAGAGCTGCAGCATGGCTGAAGGAACGCTCCAAGGGAGGCGAAGAGTGGGCAGTGGAAAGTTCTCCTCCAGCTGTTGCTGGCTTGACATTATCCAATGGGGAGGTGCTGCCAATATGGAAAGCCCACACTCCAGGGATGCCCAGGTTGCTTAGTCTAAATAAAAAGGAAACAGTTCATTGTAACAAAAGTGCCCACTCACCCACCTTCCTACAAAGGTGAGCAATTTATTTTAAAACCAAAAGACTGTTAGGAGCTGATTCAGAGTTTGCACTGGTGTATAAAACCAGATAGAAGCAGGCTTACATGGTAACTAAAAGGACCATCGTGGACTTGTGATGTAGATTACCTTTTATTTAACAATATGTTTCCAAGGCGGCGTGCCATAGAATGCCAGACCACCATCAAGTTATCAATCTGCTCTACAATCTGAATGGTTTATCTAAAATCTGAAAATTTCTTTGAAACTGAAAATCTAAAAAATCTGAAAATCTAAAATCTATTTGAAAACACATAGGAAATGTGGGAATTTTTCCTCTACTTGTCTGGAAACTTGTAACAGACTCAAGAAAACCTATGCTTAAAAATCTTTGCCAAATACTGAAACAGTAACGACTACTCACGCTTTTGAGAGTTGCTTATGTGCCAGCCTGTGACAAGTGCTGAACATTCTTCAATACAATCTGCAAGGTAGGGGTGGTGATTGTGCTCAATTTTACAGAGGATAAAAGAGGTTTAGAGAGGTTGACTAATCTTCTTAAGATCACATAACTAATATTAATAATTGGCAGAGGCTGGGCCTGACTTCAGTGCTAACACCAAAGCCCATGCTCTAAACATCTACATTATATTACGTCAGAAAACAAATTCCATATACTGCAGTCAATCAGCATCTGAATTATCATTACTTTATGGAATGTTAAAGACATTTCACTGTTTATTCACATGGACTAATCCATTAATTAATCCACATAGAATGATGAGTCAATATAAAAAAATTCAAAGAAATATAAATGCCCAAGTCTAAAAAAAAATGTGAGCAAATGCAAATCAAAGTTAAGGGGAAAATATAAAAAGTAGCTTAATCAAAATATGAAAGATCATAGGAGTGAGGTCTTTCCAGAAACATCTGGAAACAGCTCACTCATTTTCTCCATGAGAAAAGAACATGGACTCTATTCAGTCTTTCAAATATCCCAATAATCCATTACTTTAGTCAATGAGACCTTGTCCTAAAGAGGACTACTATAGGGAACAACTGCATATTTGAAAAATATGGGAAATCTTGAGCAAACAAAGGTCTGGCTAGCTTAAATACACCAGGTTTTGTACTCCTCTGATGTTTGTACAAAATACTATGTGCAAATTCTCCCACGCTATGGAATTTCCTCAAAAATTAGTCAATGATGAGTAAGAGTTAATGACTAATAAGATAATAAGAAATTCATTGAATTGTACAAGAACAAAAGACCTTTCCTCCTTTGGGTAGGTACTCATCATGTTCATGTGGATTTCTATAGTAATAATATTTTTCAACACAATTCCAGAATATCTTTCTTGTGTGTGTGTGTGTGTGTGTGTGTGTATGTATATGTGTGTTTGGGTATGCTCTTGTTGTTGTTGTTGTAGTTAATTTAGGGTAAGAGAAGCACAGAAAGCATAACTGTGATCTTGTATGCAATATGCTATATATATTTGGTAAGTACATAAGAATTAATGTTGGTGTTTATCAGCAAGCGAATAAGAAAAACTAAAGAAGAGAAAATCCTGAAGATCTGAGGCTATTGAGTTTATTATCACATTAGAGGTATTGCAGCTGTGAAATTTACTCTTGAAGTTAGAAACAGAAAACTATAAAAGCTTCAAAGAACAGGAGAATACAAATGATGGCAGATAAAAGCTAAATAAAATAACCTTCTAATTAGATATAAATCACTATCCTGGCTTTTGTCATTATGCATGATAGAAAAGTAACCAATTTGAGTTCATTTTAAAATCCAAGGTCATTTGGAAAGCTTAGTGATAGAAAGAACTTTATTTCCTAGAAAGAAAAGCGGGGCTATAAAACAGGATGACACTGTCTTCCTCCCTGGGTTGTTAGGAGAATTAAGTGAGAAAACCACATGAAATGCCTACCATGGGCCCTGCACATAATAAGTACTTAGTAACTACTGTCTTGTCATCCAGGAGATAGAAAAGTATCATTCAAAAAATGCACATATGTGCATTCATGTTTAAATTTTCAGAAGAAGAATATGACAAACATTATGAATTATAGAATTTATGACCTTTGAGCTTACAATTATGAGGCAAGTGTAAAGAAGAGAGAGATTCCATTGACTAAGAAAATAACTTTACCTTTTAGAGATACATACCAAAGTATTTAGAAATGAACTGGCATGATGTTCGTGACTTTAAAACATTTAAACAAAAAGATGAATATGGCAAAATGTTTATAATATATAAATCTAAATGATGAGTATTTGGGTGTTCATTTAGCTAGACTCTCCACTTTTCTGTATATTTTTGAAAATTTTAATAATGAAAAGTAAACAAAAAGATTATATAGAGAGATATTGCTATAATTTGGAAATACAGAAGGTCTTTCTAAGAATAACACCAAGACCCAAATCATAAAGGAAAAGACCAATAACTTTGATAATCCAAAACTTACAACTTATAAATCATAAGTAACTTCAAAGACAAACAATGCCTGGATAAAATATTCACAACACAAGAAGCTTACTATCCTTACTATATTTTTTCTTATTTATGAGAGCTCTTTCTAAACACCGCAACGGAAAAGGATAAGGACAAACAAGTCACATACCAAAAAAAGATATATATAATCATATGTCACCTAACCATGAGGATACATTCTGAGAAATGCATTGTTATGCAATTTCATCGTGTATGAACACCATGAAGTGGACTTACACAAACCTATATGGTAAATCCTACTACACACACCTAAGCTATATGGTATAGCCTACTGCTCCTCGGCTACAAACCTGTACAGCATATTACTGTACTGAACATTGTAGGCAACTATAACACAATGGTAAGTATTTCTGTATCTACACATAGGTAAACACAGAAAAGGTACAATAAAAAGACGGTATTATAATCTTATGGGATCACTGTCATATATATCATCTGCCGTTGACCAAAATGTCATTACACAGCAAATGACTGTAAAAGGACATTAAAGATATGAAAAGGTGTTCAGTTCTGCTAGTATGAAAGAAATTGGAGTGAAAATATGAACATTTTATATGTATCAGATTTGCAAACATTAAAAAGAATGAAAGCCTGTAGGAAATAGACTCTGACAATCAAGCTCTTGATTATTGGTGAGAATATAATTTGGTGAATCATTTCTGAAGGAACTGTTTAATATACATCAAAACATTTAACTGCATATATCCATTCTCAACAATTCCACTTTTAAGAATTTAAAGGAGAAATGAGCATGTGAGCAAGGTGTATTATGTTGTTTACTGCAATGATATTTATAACAAGAAAAATAAACATGTTAAATCTTTAAGTTGTCTTTATAATATAGAACATGTATTATATAATGTTTTGTAGCCTTAAAATGATAATATAGACAGATATCTGATTGAAAGATCCTTAAAGATAGTGAAAAATATGAAAATGCCACATGTATAACAAAAGAACCATTTGGGTTTAAAAAAGTTTCTTCATATACCTAAAATTCTGGAAAAGACTATTAACACTAATTATTGCCTGAAGTGGGTAATTTTTACTTTTATTTCACATTATTCTGCATTGCTTGTACTTTATTTTATTTTATGGTAAGCATGGATTACACTAAAGAAAAATCTGTCAGTCATTTTGCCCCATATCTTACTCTGCTCTCACCAAGCAAGCCAGAGGTTTCTGGGAAGCATCAAAGATGAAAATAAGGAAAGGCACAAAGGAGTTAATGGAAGTGGTGTGTGTGTGTGTGTGTGTGTGTGGTGTGTGGTGTGCGTGTGGGTGTTAGTTCTAAGTGGTCTTTATGGCTTTGGTGGGAGAACACAGCTGCTTCTTCCTACAGGCTTTTTGATCCCTTCTACCTCCTGGACCCTGTGCAGACATTCAGCACTTATTCCAGTGCTCTGTAGCTCGTCTGTCTACCCTGGTAGGGTACAAGATGCTGGTGTGCAGGGCCTGTGCCTTGGACATATTTGTAGTTTGAGTGCTTGGCTTGCTGTGCACTCTCTATAATGCCTGAGGAGTAGAGGATCTGTATGCTCCCAAGTAGAAGAGGAGCGTGGAACCAGAAAAGGAGCAAGGAGCTGAGTTTGCTCCAGAGTCTAAACTAAGTGGCAGCCTAGATGGAGACCTAAAGGGACTCAGCATAAAATAAGTAGTTCAGAGCTCCAGACTTGGGCTTGGATTTTGGCTTTGTCACTTAACTTTGAGATCACAGGCAACTTATTTAACTTCCCTAAGCTCCTCTGTAAACTCGAGAAAATAGTAGTACTTGCCTCCTACAATTCTTGAGTTTTAATTAAGATAACACCTGGCAAGTGTTTAGCACAATGTTTGGCAAATAGTAAGCGCTCCATAAATGTCATCGCTGAGTAACTGTACCTGGCTGTAGTGCCCTCTTTCTGGTAGTGAGTAGAACAAAGCATGTGTCATTCAAAAGTGTAAGGTGTTCCTATACCCAGGAATGATTTAATGAAACTGAGAATCAGTTAAGGGAGGCCAGGAAGAAAACCGCATGCTCTGTCTGGCTTCTGTATTCAGGGAAGGAATAAAAGCAAGGACCAAAAAAAAAAAAAAAAATCTCCCAAAACAAAAAACACCCCAAAACCCTGAATTCAATAAACATCCTAGTGGACTATCTGGACTGACAAAATGCGACAAGGCTTGTTTTTGCACTAGCAGAGTAAGTCACTGATGGGACTAAGGAATGGGTTCAATGCATTGCAGGTAATGAAGTCAGAGAGAAATCCTGAGACTTCTGAAAACCTACCAACCCATTTTATTTATTTTTTCTAAATTACATTACTCAATTTAATTTTTAACAGTGTCTGTCCAAAAGACTAAATCACAATGTCTCCTCCGGGGAAATGATTAATCTGGCAAACCTCAATTCGGGCAGTTATATTACCGGATATTTTTATGTGGCTCCAAGAGCAATGTTTTTCATAGCAAGCCTCAGTGGCTCTCCAAATACACACACACACAGAGTTCTGTTTCCAGTATCTATACTCGATAGGTAAGGACAAATAAAAGACCTTTCATATTTTGGTGAACTTAATCCTACCAGGGTATAATCTAGTTCCTGGTTTTGACCTGATGCCTTGCTTGGAAGTCACCAAGGTATCATCTTAATGGTATTATGGTCACTTTTAGGAGACCTCCTAAAAGTTCTTATATGCAAATAGGAAAGGGCTTCAGCTCCGTGTTACTTACTGGTAGAGATTTTTCACAGACTGTTCAGTGCTAGTCAAGCTGAAATACGGTCCTTCTCTCTTCAGGTCATCGGCCTCCCCTCGGCAGAAGCCCACCCGAGCTGGCAGCTGGAGCTGAACGTTGTAAGACTCCTTGGGGCGTGTCCCAAAGAATTGAAGGCCATCGGCAGGATAAAGAAAGAGGGCATAGGTATCAGACCCATCAGACGCCAAAACTGCCTGGAAAGTGTTCAGCTGTGGGGGAAAAAAAATTGGAAACATCCTTAAAAAAAACAAACAAAAGAAGAAAAAACCAGAATGTAGCCAAAGCATCAAAAAGTGCAAAGGATTTCCCCCTTCCCAGGATTTTTCCAAGTTGTCTTTAAACATTGCATTTCTTTAAAATTTCCTCTTCAAGTTACAAACATAATTTTATAAGCAATATTACTTATTATTAAAAGCATCTTTTATCAGTTTTGGATTAATAGTTTAAATACATATAGGAAAAACATAGGCTAAAAAATAAAAATATTTTTGCAGGTTTCAAACTTCTCTCATCCAAATCTCTTTCAGGGCTAAGAATAAGTAGCAAAATAAACTTGTCCATTCCCACAGTCACTGTCCTAGTTTACAACCCTGGGCACTCAGCAGCTCTCATCTGGATCATTCATTCATTCATTCATCAGTTTATGAAATGCCCATTATGGGCAGGCACTGTGCTCGGCCTCCTTACTGTTCTCACAGACTCACTCTCTTTTCTAGTCCATTACCCTTCCACACCAGCAGCAGAGTTATCCTCATTTCACAGCTGAGGAAAGGGAGACACAGGGGCTCACAGGTCTGCACAGGGTCAGGTAACAAGTTCGCAGTGCCAGGCAGCCAGCTCCAGAGTCCACGGCCTGCACCACTCGGCCATTCTAACCACTCCTCGGCATGCCCGTGATTTGTAACCTGGCTCCAAACTCCCTCCCCAGGCTCGGTTCCACTGCATCTTCATCAGACGATTTAACAGTCCCCACTAGCACCATGTCTCTGCTGCTACACACTTTGCTCATGTTTCCCTGTGCCTAGAAATCCTCATAGCCTTCCAATGCTGCCACTCAGAGGCGTTTTGGATTCCCTGTAAAATTATTTTTGTTCTCTGACCATCCATAACAACTTTGTATTTCTAGTTAGCATTTACCTGATATTGCTTGGTTAGTGGTTTACATATATGTAAACTCCATTCATTTATCCATGTGTACATTCATTCAAACAGCCAAGTGCCTGCTAAGCACCTAGACATTATGCTTGATGCTGAACATAGAAAGAAGCAAAGGGCAAAGAGATGCTGCCCGGGACAGTCTCACACTTCAGGAGAGGGGAACAGCCTTGGCTGAAATTTTAAGGGAGTTATTGTAGAAGGTGGTGGAGGCCACAGAGGAGAATATGTGCCCAAGGCCTCAGGTGGGGGTGCAGAGGCGTCACAGAGGCGGCCTGTGAATGTTATAAACACTGCCGGAGCCAAGGCAGACCAGAGAGACAGACCAGGAGCCTGAATTAGCCACACACTCGACACCCAGGTCCTTCTAGAATCACTCTTTAACATTCCACTTACATTTGCATTTTCAACAAGACAGATTGTTGCCTTTACTTTCATCCAGGTATCTGTTCCCCAACCCGCCAAAAGATCTGTTAAGGGTGCTTGTTTATCTAAAAAAGATGTTATATTTAGGACTTTTAGACTACCTCTCTCACTATATCACACTCCTTTTACAATTTACTAAGAAACTGGGGAGGTATTTTTAAAATGCTACTAACTTCATAAATAATGTGACTCTTAGAACACTATTTATTTGATAAGTATTATATTATTACCTCCTCATTTTTCTTGATAGGCACAGAGAAGAACATTACATTTTATTAAATAAAATAGCAAGGAAGGAATGTTCACTTCCTTTAGTTCTGTCCTAAGTCCTCTACCCCCAGAAGTAGTTCCACCTCTTTTCTAATGTTAATTTTTCTTTTCAATGTTTAATTCCAAAGTATGGTTTTGAGGTTTTGCTGACAGATCAAAGAAATGTAGATGTTAACATGTTTTTCGAGATAAAACAAAATACAATAAATCTTTCTTTTAGCTCTCTAACATAGAAAAGTCATCTTGTTTTGCTTCATTCATTCATTCAGTTCACAAAGTAATAGACAGGGGTCTAGCATATTTGTTAATGTTCTAGTTGTTGATTGTTTCATCAGCAAAGCTTGACTTTTCCAAAAACAAAAGGCAAAGACTGTTTTCCAGAATTTCTCAAAGCTAAAAAGCCTTAACTGCTGCCAATGTAAACAAAGGCTGTTCTGCATCATGTCTGTACATAAGATATTCTACATCATCAATTAACGTGGACTAACTTCAGAGTTTTGCTTGAGTCAGCATAAATAAAGATCAACTAGGGAAAGAAAAGTACTCGAGGAACGTGGCAGAACCTTGTTTTAAAAAGCTAAGCTTTCAAAGCTCCTGGCATTGATCACCCACAATAAATGTAAGATAGCAGAAAATCCTGGTTCTAAGTTTAGAGAAATTCTGTAAGATAAGGAGGTTGTGTAGATTGTGAAGAATTGAATGGAATGGGGGAGGTGTGAGGGGAGAAGTAAACAGAGCTGTGAAGGGAAAAGTCTGGCTTTTTGCTGTGCAGTCTGGGTATTTAGCATTTTATTTTATTCGTTCATTCAGCCAACAAATTCATTTCAATTAAAATTTATTCAGGATCTTCTATATGCCATCTTTGACACAAACACTTATTATAGGTGGCGAGTATTTAATTTCCTTGTCTCCACTGAAATAGGCCAATATCAGAGGAAGAAAACAATCTCCTTTTAAGTAGAATTTACAATCCCAACTCCAAAAGAGTTGGGCTGTTTAAAAGCCACCCACACACCAAATGATCACTTGTAAAGTTCTCTGTCTGTTCTACAAAATTCTACATCTAACTGCTAAAGAGCCCACTTCATGAGGTCCTGAAGGGCTCCTCCTCTCAAAGCACTCCTTGACTGGCTTCCAAACAGGAAAGGTCCTCACATTCCTAGATGCAGGCCTCTGCAAGAGCCCCACAGGCTCTGTCTATGAAGGGAAACCCTCAGATGGATTGCCAAACCCGACAAAAGGGTCACTGGTTCCCAGCTCCCCCAGGACCCCAGGGAGGACAGCGGGGCCTCCGCAAGGAGAGGAGCAGCACAGAGAAGATCACCACCAGTGGCTGCAGCTTCAAAGTTTCTGCCATCCTGTTATCAGAAAGAGAAAAGCCAGAACCCTCAGCAGAAAACCAGGCAGGAGTCTAACTGTTCCTTCCAGGTATGGGGACATTACCAATGGATGTTGATTTGACACTCAGCAGAGCCAGGCTGATGCATATAACACATGCCCTTCCAAGAGTTTCTAATTTTTGCAATTCACTTAGTTAACTGCAGCCATCTGGCAAAAAATCAGAATGATGCCATCCCTCTCCCCAAGGGGCTGGCCTATAGAGGCATACCAAAATTAAAATGAAAAGTAAGAACTAGGGTGACTCCTACAGGGGTTGTAAAATTCTCTTTCCTGTCTTCCTTAGGGCCACATGCCCTCTGAAGTTGGATCATTGACTTCTGGCCTCCAGCGTTTGGTGTGAAAACTAATCTCCATTCCTTCCTATAATTCTTTACCTCCCATTGCCTATAGGACACTATCACATGCATGATCTTCTCTAATTTATTTTTTTGCACTAAATCCTACAGATCCTGCCCAAAATTCAAAGATAATTGCTCAGTGCTATCACATATTTAATATTATATCCTTCCTGACACTTAGTCTTCAGCAAAACTTCAGTATTTCTTCAACCAATTTCCATGTATGTCTCTATTCTCTCTGTCCTTCACAGATGTATCTCAGACTCAGGTCAAAGTCTCTCAGATAGACTGTAAACCTCCACTCTTCTGGACCTTACCTCCACATGACAAAAAGCTACAACAAAGTCCTGCTTCTACTTCTCATTTCTCAGTGAACCCCAACCCCCTCCATCAATGACTACCATTCTTTGAGCCAAGTCAACATGCCTTAGTCCCCATGTTAAAGCCTTCATTGGGCAATGTCTTAGTCTGTTTTCTGTTGCTTATGACAGAATATCTGAAACTGGGTAATTCATAAAGAAAAGGAACTTATTGCTTACAGTTAGTTATGGAGGCTGAGAAGTCTAACATCAAGGGGTTGCATCTGGTAAGGGCCTTCTTGATGGTGGGGACTCTGCAGAATCCCAGAGGCACTCAGGGCATCACAAGATGAGAGGGCTGAGCATGATATCTCAGTTCTCTCTTCCTCTTCTTATAAAGTCACCAGTCCCAACTCCCATGACACTCCATTATTCCATGAATGGATTAATCCATTCATGAGCGCAAAGCCCTCATGACTCAATCACCTTTAAAGTCCCTACCTCTCAATATTGCCACATTAAGGATTAAGTTTCAATGTGAATTTCAGAGGGGACAACCTTTTAAACCATAGGGGGCAACCTTCCACTCATCTGTCTTATGTCACTGCCCCATGACTCCTTCATTCATTTCTCCAGCCCCAGCTCACTCAACCTTCTCCCAGGATGTGCCCTAGCTCAGAACAATCTGTTCTGCTCCTCATTCTTAATGTCCATTCTTTCAGCCCTTTCCACTCAACTTAAAATCCAGACCAACAAAACATTCCCCACAATACTCAGATATGTGTAACCTAGTCCTCTATAACCTCCACCCCTAAAATGACAACAAAATAGTCCTCCTCCCTCCAAAAAGATACAGCTAAAGTAAACACTAGTCCTCTTTATGTCTTCAATCAGTATTTCGAAGGTCAACACATTGATGTCTCTGTTCTATGAAGTGCCTATGCCAGTTCAAGAAATCTCAGATTACTTAAATTGATAAACACTATTTGTTCAAATTTTTTTCAGATGCAATTATATCTTGACATTCCTGTGATATCAGGTGCAACATCCTGTCACACCCAACACACATATTCATGGACAGAAAGGGCACCAACTGAAATTGTTTTAAATGGTAAAGACACCATTCCTCTGATATCTTCCAGTTTCCAGTAACTTTGCAATATAAGGTTAGTATGCCAAGATTTAAGAAAGCCATGTAGTGCTCACACAATCCTTCAAGCAAAGTAGATTACTGCTTGCCAAAATCTATCTCCAAAGAACTATTAAAACAAGAACTCAGGTCCCAGAACTCTTTAAAATATTCAGAAGAACCTTCAACGTGGGTAATTGAAAAAACATCCCCTATCCAAACAGAATCCTCCTTTCCTTTCTAAATGAAACAGATTCTGAAGCCAACTCAGCATATGGCAATGTCTGAAGAAAGATTTTAATTAGAAAAGTAAAAGAGAAATGGAATCCACAAATCTTTCCTTATCCTAACTCTCCCTGCTCAAGAAAGGCCCAGACAAAGGTAATTCAGGAAACCTTGTATATGCAAAGGACTTATATCATGGCATCCTTATAAGATAAAGATCAGTGACAATGGGCAAGCAACTTAACCTCTCGGAGAGGATATGTGCTATCTTTCTAGAGCTAAGAAACACTCTGAAAAGTTAACATTGAGATAAATCACACAGTTTCAGCCGTGGAGTGTGACATTTTAGATTCAAATCTCAATTCATAGAAGGAAGCCCTTCCCTACTCCAGGAATGAGGCATTTCTTCACTTACCAAGCCACCCCGGCCCCACCCGATGCCCATTTGGAGTACTGCAAGAGTTGATGACAAGACTAAAGACTGGAGGCCTGGATTCTTTTATTTTCTCCAGGCAGAGACTGTAAAACACATAAGGACAGTCTCCTGTAAACTAAGGAACATGTAAACTGATGCTTGGAAGGCAATTAGGCGAAAGCTACCAATTGGTAGCTTGGCCTACCAATTGCACTTCCTGGTATATCAACTAAGAACACGTGCAAAGATTTAACTTTTTAAAAAGTGCTTCATGCTTTTATTTATAATAATGAAAAGTTGGAAATAACCTTAATGACCACTGGAAACACTGGTTTAGTAAACTGTGGTAATCTACTAGATACAATATTATACAGTCATTAAAAATGCTGTTGTAGAAATATATTTATTGACAATGAAAGATTCACAATACACTTTTCAGTAAAAAAAAAAAAAAGCAAGTTATACAACAGCATGTGCATTGTGAATCCACCATTGTTAACGGCAATAGAGATATGCATAAGAAAAAATTCTGGAAAGCATACACAAGAAAATGTTTAACAGTGGTGGGGAAATGAGTGGTTGTTCTTTTTTAAATTGCCTGTATTTTCTGATTTTTGCTTCGATGAATATGTAGTTAGAAATACTAGTATACTTAGAGCTGATTTTTTAAAATAAGCAACCAAACAGTAAACTGCCTTATGTTCCGAGGGGTTTCCACATCTGTACTCGGGGGCTCGTATCCCCTAAGCAGTTATTCTCAATAGAGTGACCACCTGTCAGAGCCTCAGAAGATGTCTAGAGACAACAGCCTTCTTCACTTCCAAAGCACTTCAGCCCTGGTGCCACCAAATGATACATCAGGTTCAGCACAAGAGCAGACTCAGAAGAAATTCCGAGCCAGTCCCTGGGTTTCTGCCCAGAATTCAAGCCCATCCTTCAGTTCGCTCAGTGGTCAAGCATCTCTGGTCACTTACCTCCTCCGAGGGCGCCGCCCCTCGTGTGACCTCCTCATAGGCGCCCACCTGCTCCCAGGTGGCCAGGAAGACGTGGGTGGGGGTAAAGCGCGCGGCGGAGCGCTGGAAGCCTGCGCGCACATAGCGGGCAGCCAGGCCCAGCACTGGCAGGGAGGTGTCCTCGCGGTACAGGACTCGGCCCCTGCCGTGGCTCGTGTCAATGTCGGCCAGGAATGGGGCGATGGCTGGGAAGTCTGTGGGGAAATCATCGTCCACATACTGAGTCTCCCTAGGGAAGTCCTGGGTGGAGATGATGCCGTTGGTGCTCACCTAGGAGAGGGACAAAAAAGTGACGCTAGCTCAAGCCTAAGGGCAGCCACCCTGTCGCGCAAGGAAGGAAGGGGACTGCCCAGGATAAGAAGCTTCCCCTCTCTCACCGACTAGGGAGTCAAGGTTCAGGTGACCAAAGCAACTTCAGCGACAGTTCCATCCCCTACCACTACCCCCGCAGCGTGATACAATAGGTCCAGGCGCCCTAAAACTCCTTCACCCATCTTCTCACCCCCCGAACACCCCGGGAGCCCCATGTCCCTGGACGGGAAAGCCTTCTGGTCCGAGGAGGGAACACCCCATATCTACAGACTTGCACAGCCTTCTCGCGGTCCTAACTGCAAACCCCAGTGGCCACCTTAGCAATGCCACCACCTTTTCTGCCTGGGACGCGTACGTGGCTGCGAACAATTCTTGCTCTCCCCCTCGAGGTAATTCTTGCTCCTCACAGCTGCCGGTCAGGCAGCAGCATCTCTTCTTAGTTGAGTCCCACTATAGGGGCGCTGGAGGACAACCGGGAGTGGGGACTAATTCCTCCCCCCCCCCTCCGAGGGCAAGGCTTCGGTGAGACTGACCCTGTATCAACCCCTGGGAAGAAGATGGGAGCGAAGTGCCCAGTCGCGCAGCAGGAGGGGGCTGAACTTACGTAGAGGTTGCTGAACTGGGCTTCGTAGAAGCGCAAGGGAATCGCCAATTTCACCGCGGCTGAGCTTTCGTCGTCGCCTTCCTGCAGGAGCTGGTCCCCCAACAACTCCCCGTGGGGGAAGAGCTCGCCCGGGTGCAGCGCCGCGACCCGCGACAGCAGCAGCAGCAGCAGCAGCAGAGGTGGCGATGGCAGCGCCGGCCGCCCGGCCGCCCGGTCCCCCCGCATGCTCGCTCGGCCCGTGGGCTGCCCCGCCGCAGAGCGCGTCCCGGCCCGGCCCGCCTGCCCGCCTGCCCGCCTGCCCACTGGCCGCGCCGCCCCAGCCTCGAACCTGAAACCCCGGGCGCCCAGGCGGGGCGGGATTCCAGGCCCGCCCAGCGCGCTGGTTGGCTGTGGCCCTCGGCCGGCGACCAATCACCGGCTCTGAGAAAGTTCGGCAGCTGCCACCACATCTGGTTCTCGTTAAGTTTTCTAAGGCAGCGGTCGCGGGAGCGGCGGGGCTGGCGAGGTAGAAGCCCGTGGCCCGGGCTGCTCGGAGTCGCTCCTCCTCCACTCCGCTCCTGAGAGCTGTGGGTCGGCCTCCCGTACCCGCTGCCCCGCAAGCCACCCCCCCCAACCCCTGGGAGTTGACGGCCCGCGAGGTCGGAGGGCAGCGGCGTTGCAGGAGGTGACCTCAGCGCGCAGGGACCCCGCGGCGGCTTGTGCGGCGCTGGCTGCGCGGTGCGGCCCCGACGGGCTGGCGCGGGGGGCTGCAGTTAAGGTACGAGGTTTGCACCCTGCCCTGGGGTCCCGGGAGACCCTGGCCCCCAAGGCCAGGCCCTCGGTCCGAGTAGCGAAGGGGCGTTGTCGCAGTCTCCTTGGCCGCTTCGCTCCACCCAGAGTCGCCCTGAGAAGAAGCGCGCCTTTGTACGAAGCGGGAGGGACTGACGCCTGAGTTCCGACCCCCTCCCGGAGGCTGGCCGCAGGGGAGGACCGGGCCTCCCTCCGAAAATGCCTTCCCCGGGGAAAACCGCGGCAGGGACGAGCATGAAACGCGCCTGTGTGCGATCCGCTCTGTTTGGGGCGTAGGGTGAGGCGTTCGTTAGGGCACCGAGCAGACGTGGGCGAGCCGCCGGGGTGGGGGAGCCCTGGGCTCTCGCCCGCTGCCCGCGCCGTCGGGGCTGCGCTCGCCGGCGGCCACGGGGTGGTAACCCGAGCCGCGCCGCAGGACTGGAAACCGCGCGACCGCTAAGCCAGCTGCGCAGGAGAGGGGGAACCCCATCCACCATAAACATCCCCTCTGCGAAGCCTCAGGAGCCGGACGAGATTTTATTACAATTTTTATTATCAAGAGATTGAAGTTTCCCAGTCTGTTTTCTCTCTCAGGCCCCCCGTAGGGTCCTTAGAAGCAATGGTATTTAAAAAGAAAGGAAAAAAGCGAACCCTTGAAAATTCCTTAAGGAACACTGGAAAGACAGATTTGTCTTTGTAGGTGTTTATTCCAATTTTACAAACTCTATGGGCCCACAGGATCCTGACCAAGCACTAAAAACCTTGATATCAGACTGTGAGACTCACAAGCATGAACACAAAATGGAAAACTGGCCCAAAGCAGTTTGCTCCCTCAGACTGTGGAGAGTTGTGTATTTGCTGTTATAAAAATATCTTTATGCTTGCACATATATTTTCTCATTCTTTCTGGGGTCAGGTATTTTGATTTTACTGAGGATGAAATGAAGGTTCAAACACATTAGGTGACTTGACTTGCCCAGGGTCACCTAAAGTTACTCCCTGATATAAAATCCTTCACTGGCCCCCTGTAGTTTTTCCTAAATCAGCTAATAATAATTGTAATTTACATTTGTTCAGTGCTACTTAGCCAGAAGATATTGGGGCAGGCAGACTCTAAGATGGTCACCAATGATCCCAGTTTCCTGGTGTTCCCTCCCCTGCATAATCCCTATCCCAGGAGTGCGGACTGACATGTGACTTCTAACAGAGAGTGGCAGCAGTAAAAAGACGTCACTTCAATGGTATCAGGCTAAATAAGATTGTGACTCTCTTGCTAACAGACACTCTGTCATTGACTTTGATGAACAAGGTGCCATGTTGGCTGATACCTCAGCCTGTGTTATTAATATTTTATTACTAATATTTTAAGCCATTATGTTTTGGGAGAATTTGTTATGCAGCAATAGATAGCTGATACAGCCAGACACTGTTTTAAGGAAACTAAGACTTAGAGGAGTTTTTTAAAAATCAGTTATTTTCACATTGCTGGTAAGTATCAGAGGTGACATGTGAACCTAGTTCTTTCTGATCTCTAAACCTCTACTCCTAACCACTAAATTATATTGTGGCAAGGCCATTTGAAAAGTAGCTTTAGCCTAAGTCTCTAACCTTGTCTTCTGCCACAGCCACCTTTCAGCTGAGACTTTAGTTCTCAAATGCAACATCCTATTTTATGATTTAGTACATCTTCACATGCAAGTTCTTTTATCTACAGTGAGATTTCCCAGTCAGTCTCAAGCCAACACTTACTCATCCTTCAAGACTTGAACCCAAACCCCCCTCTTTCAGGAGGGTTTCTGGAAACCACGGTTTGATTTAGAAGCCTGTTCTCCTTGCTTCCCTGTGCCCATGATCATATCGTCTATGACACATATCTCCTATAATCCTGATCTCCACATGTCCCCCTCACCACCACTATGGTGTTTTGAGGGCAGGGATTTTGTCTTATTCAGTGGCTGCCACAATGCCTGCCTGGCTCATTAGAAGTGTAAGAAATGTTTGTTGAATGAGTGAAGACAAGCAACCCAGCTTGGGACTAGGACCTGTGTCTGCTGGCTCAAAATGCAACATTCTTTCCCCTATACCACCTTTCCTGCTAATCAGACCTGACTCTTGTAATCCTCTTTGCCAGGCTGCCTAGCAACTCACCTACCACTGCTCTCCAGTTTTTGTCATTCTTTCATTCATTCATCCATTCAACAATGATTTCCTACAAGTTTACCATGACAGACACTACTCTGCAAGAAATAAAGGAGTACAAGATGTGGCCCCTGACCTCAAAGAGCTTATGATCTGATTGGGAATACAGCGCATAAATATGAAAAGAGAAGCAGTGTTACAGTGTAGCATGCATTTAATAGCAACACAGGCAAAAAGAGCCCTTGAACTAAGAGAGTGTCACTAGTTTTGAATCTGATGCTATCTGAATACAAAGAAATAGATCCAAGGAACTAAAATGAGCAGTCTTGTTTCCCTGTCTGCATAAGGTGGCTGAATTCTCCTTGAAATAGAGGCTTTGGACAGCTGTTCCTAAGGAGACATTCCTTTGAGCCTTTATTCTAATATTATTTTTAAAAGACTGCATGGCACCAAGAGTAGTTTCTCCTTTAAAATGTCACTTTGTGTCTTGGGGAAAAGAAAAAAATCTGTCATAGCTATTTCACTGGTCAAAGTAAATACTGAAGAAATACTTCTCTTGTATCCACAGCTCCCTTTGCAAGAGTAGAATTTCCATGACTTGCTAGACTGGCTGAAGAGGCAGAGGCCCCTTTCAGGCTAGATGTCACAGAGGACTTCTGTACCAGTTTTTAGCCCTCTTGGGTTGGGTCCTCACAGCTGGGTCCTCAAAGATCTGAGCATTGCTTGAGAAGTACAGTTATTTAGTTGCAACACTTTTCATCAGAAACCAGGGATGGTACCAGATGTTTTGCCAATAGACCTCAGACTCTCCATAGTTATATTTGTTTGTGGCTATATTTCTGTTATAAATACCAGGACTTCTAGAATGATGACACTTCCTGTTATTTTAATCAAGAGAATGAAAACACATTTGCTCCACAGTGTGGCAAATAGATGTTGGTATTCAAGAGCAAATTCTATGTATAGCACGGACTGGTGTGTGTATATGTTTGTATTGGAGGTGGTCTTGGCAGAAAATGTCCCAGTTCTTGTTGCACAGTGATTCTTTGCATAACTTTACTATCCATTAAATTCCAGGGTGGGTGTGCTAGCATGTAGAAAAAAAAATAGATTTGAGCAAATTAGCATGTCTTCACAGACTCAGGCTTAATTAAAGTTAGGTTAAGCCTAAGAAAAACCACGGAGTAAGTATTTAAATGTACAATATGAGCCTTTCAATCTTTTGATAATGAATCACTGCAGATGCAATTTTGCCACACCATATTTAAACAGAGAGAAGGTTGGTGTAGCAGACACTATGGGGTTTCCCAACAGCATTACCCTTTTATTCCTTGGTTTCTGAAACCCCATATTGTTCAGGTAAAAGGTACAGCAAGCCCAGGAGTGCTGTGCTCCTCTCTTAGCCCCGGTAGATGAACTAAGATTGGTGGAAGCCAATCACGATTATGCCTTTCTCCTTGCAGTGATGTCTCCTGTATCTTCAACCCTTCCCTTTGGCCCTTTCCCCTATGCCTCTAAATACATCCCAGTCTTACCTGTAAAAATCCTACTTCCTTGTTGGCTTAGTTTTATTTCTCTTACTTTCAAGCACCTCCACTGGAAAGGAATTTATTCTTGCTGCCTGCTTCACTCCACAACAAAAATAATCGTTCCACCTCCTAACTGAACTGCCCAGGCAAAGACCAATAGTGAAATCATTCTAATCACACTACCAAACCTGACAGGTACCTTTTAGTCTTTATCTTATTGGACCTTTTTGGTGCTTCTGATCCTACTGGCCACTCACTTCTAGACATCCTCTACTCCTTTCACTTCTCTGGCCATTTCTTTGTGGTATCTTCTATGAGGTTCTTGTCTTCTGCCTCCAGTATCTAAAAATATGGCGTTACTATGGCCTACTGCTCTTTTCTCTCCTTGCTGTACTTGGGTGTCTTGATTCCTCTAATGGCCTCACCTCCCACAACCTTCAAATAAATCCTCAGCCCTCAACCTTCACTTGAGTTTTGAACTTATAGCCAGTTCCCTGCTGAACATCTCCCTAAGATAACACCTCAAGCCCACGTCTAGGAGAACTAGATCCATTACTCAGAATTTCTGAGTTTTCAGTTTCATTTAATGGCAACAATATCCACTCCTTCTTTATCACTGTTAACCTGTCTCAGGTCTTCATCGTCTCTCAGCTACTAGCTTTTGTGGCAGAAATAATAGGTTAGCTTCCTGAGGATGTACTTCCAACCTCCTTCTCCTTTGCCCACATTTTTCTCTGCTTCTCTTGCAGCCAAAGGTGGTCATCTGGTATAGTCCTGACCTAACTACCAGAAATCTGATGGAAGTCTGGTGGTTTCTGTAAAGGCTCTTGTGTTGATAATTAAAGGGAGTAGTAGCATCTTTCCCCATTGTTACTGCCTTAAACGTGGATGTGATGTTTTGAACGTGGCCAGCCATCTTCTGACTGTAAAGTGGCAACTATGAGGACAAAAGCATGGCAAAGCAAAAACGCAGAAAGTGGGTAAGTATCTGAGCTAGTCAGTCACCAGACTCCTTGTCATGTGAGAAAACAAACCCCTAATTGCTTAAGCCACGGTTACATGTAGCAGTACCAAGTCCTAACTGATACAGTCTTTCCCTAAATTCTTTCTCTATGTATACTAAAACCACTTCTGACCATCACACATCCCTGCCTAACACGGTTAGTGGATCTCCTTTCCCTTTGGGTAAAGCTACAAGCCATCTGGCCAGGGTGGGAAGCCCCTCGTGGCTTGGCTTCCGTCTGTCGTCTCCTGCCTTACATCTTTATCGATGCTGAACTGTTTCTAGGTTCCCAACTACACCAGCAGCCGGCCCCTGTTGTGCCTCCGTGTATGCTGTTCCTTGCCTGGAACACCCTTCCCATCTCTGAAGATCTCTCGTTCCCTTCAGTACTCAGTTCAGATGTTGCATCCAGCGGCAGCCTCGCTCAGGTCCAGCTTCCACGGAGAAGCTCTCCCCTGTGCATCCCCAGCACCTGGGCACATCCTTGTCTTAGCTCCTCACCTGAAATGGACCATTTATGTCTGTCCCTTCAACTGGCTAAAGGGCCTCAAGAGTAGTTTTCAGGTAATGATACACTACTGTGTATGTTTATTTCTTGTGTCTTCTTATCTACTTAGTATCTCTGTTTCAGCCTGTTTCTTATCATGAGCATATGAAAGAGTCAGGCCTTAGAAATGTATTCTTAGACAGTCCCACATGGACACTGGAATGTGAACCAACACTTGAGGACTGGACTGTCTCTTCCTCATTCTGTGTCTCGTGGGTCTAGCACAGTACCTACTTGTCACAGAAGGGCTATTCAGCAAACCCTTGTTGATTTGAGTTGAAAAAAAGTGCTGTAAAGAAATCTTTCATAACTCCTGGACTTTTTTTTTAGTAATCCACTCCCTGATTCTTCACATATTTGTTACATTCTGCATTCTTGCTGGAAAAAATAGGAATTAAAAGGTTTGGTGTTTATGTTAGCAGATGAGATACATTCACTGCTAATTATATTTGAAGATATTATTGCTAATGGCATTATTTTCCTCTAGAAAGAATAGTGCAGAAAAGCCAATACTGCTCTCCCCTCCTGTAACTTCTACTGAAAGCACAGGCTGAACCACACAATTTAGCACTTAATTTTATATTTATAACATCAGTATCTATCTTTTTCACAAAGACTTCTCTCCCCACCCATACTGTAAGTTCCTCAAAGGTTCTACTTTTCACTTCCTTTAAGACTCCTACTGCTGCCTAACACAATGTTGAATAAATAAAGGCTGGTCAACTTCTAATGAGTTGGGTGACACCCAAGAGTGACGCCAGTGTGTGCTGTCTCCATTGGGTAGTGGCTGCGGCTGTGTTTCCAGAGGCTGTTGACCTTGGCTTCTTCTTTCCTAGACATGCTGTGCTTCTTACAAAATTGAGTCACCTCATTTCTGTTGCATGTGACCTGCTGGCCACTGTCACTTCCTCTAGAAGTTGGTGCATGAGTCAGAACAATGCTAATAAAGCTAATAATAATAATAATAAAGGAAGCCTTAACTGAAACTTTATAATGTATACCAGCGGTCCCCAACCTTTTTGGCACCAGGGACCATTTTCATGGAAGACAATTTTTCCACAGACCAGGGAGGGAGGTATGGTTTGGGGATGATTCAAGGGCATTATATGTATTGTGCACTTTATTTCTATTACTATTACATTGTAATATATCATGAAATAATTATACAACTCACTATAGGTTGGGGACCCCTGATGTACAAGGCTCTGGCTAAGGACCATATATGCATTATTTCATTCACCCAATGAACATGCCAGTTTGTAGATAAAGAAACTGAGCTGAGAGGGAGTAAGTAACTTGATCAAGAACCCAGCCAGCAAGGGTTGAAAGTAGAATTTAAGGTCTGACTCTATGACCCAAACTTTTTACCACCTAAGACTTGCCTTGCTCAGGAACATGGCCATAGACTGTACCTCTAATTCTACCAACCTGATGAAAGAATTCTAATATTCCCTGTCATTTATAAAGTTGGAATTGTATTATCTTTATCAATACCATTTATTAATGCTTAGAAAACTATAAATATCTAAACTTTGTAGAAGAAACATGACCCCATACCCTTAATGAGTTTGCAATCTAGATTTGAAGATAATAACTATAATTTATTATTTGTTATGCAGCAGACACTGTACTATATTATTTGCAATCCTTATGACAACCTACAAGAGAAGTAAAATGAGATTCTGAGGATTTAAGTGACTTGTTCAGGCTACAACAGCTAGTAGTAGCTGCACTGGGATATGAATGCCCCCAAGGGGCCACATCACACATAAACATAGTTATGCTTCATTAATCTGGTAACAGGAACCTGGTTCATAAGCCATCCAGAATAACTGTGAACTCCAGAACGAATCAGAAATCCTCTGAGCATGAACATCAGAAATCACAACAATAAGGAATGAAAAAAGAGAAACGTGAAGGCTACAAGTCTCCTTGGTCTTAGATTCCATTGAGAGAGATACATCCCCAAGCAGTAGAATGTCCACATCAGACACTATCTATTCCTGTTTCTTCATACTGTAATACCACTGCCAAAATTAGCATGGGGATGAACAAGCTCTCACATCTTAAATAATGTAAAGTGGGCTACATTCCAAGGCTGCTCTTTTTTTTTCTTTTTTACCATGGACACACGGCCTGATAGATAGCCCGCGAGTTCCATAGGGTGCATTCCCACTGCCAAAGTCACGTGGGAAAGGAGCCCCTTCCTCTGTGCGGGTTTGGTTACCAAGGAGCCGGAGCAGACCTCAAAAACATCTGTGGTTCTCAACAAGAGCTGCACATCAGAATCACCTGGGGAACTTTTTAAACTCTCAAAGCCCAAACCACATCCCAAACCAATTAAATCAGAATTCCCTGGGTCAGACTCAGGAATCAGAACTAAGATTGAGTCCCACTGTTGTACAGACACCTTATTCATACATTTTTCTTTGGTCAAAGTACTGATTGGTTGAATCTACTTTCAATATTTTTTCAAGATAAAATGGTCTCTTTTCTAGTTTATGGTGCAGAGCAGTAAGATTTAAGCACATTCTTCAAGAGTCTGCACAGATTCAATACTTTTGTTGGGGGTGGGTGGAGATATGATCTTATCTCTGTGGCCAATTTTTGTAGGAAAGTAGAAGAAAAATGCAAGGCTCCCGAATTGTCCCGATTATATGTCAATTCTGTTAACGTACATCTGTGGCTTACAGAGCTTCCTTTGATGAACCACACTAAATATTGCTATGTCAGGCAGCAGGCAGAGAATTTGGTCAGGAATTAACCACAATCCAGCCCTTGGCAGTAGTTTCCAGGACACACCTGATATTTGAGACACAGCGTAAGGGACATATCATTTCTCTATATTCCCTCCTTGTAGTAAGTTAGATCATCAGAAAATAATGTATTTGGATTGTATTTTACCACTTGCAAAAAAAAAAAAAAAACTTGACTAAGATTTAATTTATGCTTTTGACTTTTATAGGTCTTTATGAGAAAAATCAACTTGATAAACTTTTCAGTATCTTTCTGTAAAACTATATTCAAAGACATTGTCTACTATTTTAATGAATTTTCTCATACAAGGTTTACAAGAAAAATGTCTCCTAAAATTTGGGACCAGGAATAAGTGAGTATCTAGTCAAATTGGGTGCCTCTTAATTACACTTTGAGAAACTCTGCGTAGATCACTTGGCGCCAGCCACAAAACCCAAGAGTTTAATCCAGATCTCATTTCATTTTAGAAAAGCATTTGAGTTCGATAACAATTCTTCAAATTTGTTGTGTTGAACACTGAACAAGTCGCCCTTCATGCCAACACAGTCGTCCTCACCTTCCATTGCTGTCCATGGCACCACTATTTCCTCTGACACTAAAGCTGGACACGACCATCTGACTTCCCACTTTCCCTCTCACTGACACCCAGTCACTTGACAAGTGCCACAGATCATAAATCCATGGAGATCAAATTTCATCTATTTTACCCCTGCTGCATTCCCAGCCTCTACTGCAATACCCGACACCCGGTAAATGTGCAATAAACATTTATCGAAAGAATGATGTGGTGACTCACGCCTATAATCTCAGCTACTTGGGAGGCTGAGACAGGAGGATCGCTTGAGGCCAGGAGTTTGAGACCAGCCTGGGCAACATATCAAGACCCCATCTCTAAAAAAATAAATAAAAATAAATAAAAATTTTTAAAAATATAAAGAATGAAGTTTGTAGATATACTTCCTGCAAAGTGTCCTGCCTCCTTCTCATTCTCACTGTCATCATGCAGGCACAAGTCTCGGCACCTTTTCTGTGACAGTTACATCACATGACAGGTTATATCCTGTCATGATATAACGCTCACTGGTCCCTCTTGTTCTAATCCATCCCTGCTTCAGTCCACGCGCTCCAGTCTATTGGAGTTCAGCTGCTGCTGATTAAGTGCCCTAAAATACCGTAATATGCCCCATTCTTAGCTCAAAGGCGCCCCTTGACCTAGCATTCAAGATGAGTGTTTGATATTATTCTTATGTCTGCTTCCAATAATAACTACATGGAAACAGAAGAGAGAGCGGAGGCTCGACCACAGCAGCTATGAAGGAAGAACTGGGACAGGGTGAGGGGGAGACAAAGAGCCGATGCCCCTTTCAGGTCGTGGGAATGAAAGAAGGGCATGGACCTGAAAGCAGGTGGAATCAGTGAATCACCACAGAGAGGGCGTTTTATTTGTCAGTAATAGATGTCCATGAAGATAACCTCGAGTAGAAAAAAATTTTAAAAATTAAAAAAAAGAAAAAGAAAAAAAGAACCACAAGTCAGAAAGAAAGAAAGAAAGAAAGAAAGAAAGAAAGAAAGAAAGAAAGAAAGAAAGAAAGAATGAATTTCAGCCTGTTGGAGAAACAGCCGTCTCATTTTAGAAAGACTTCTGTTATAGATTTTGGTTCATAATCTTACTAGATTAGAACAATCCTTACATTTACAGAGGAGTCTGTGGTTTACAATGTGTGGTTCACATGCGTCATCTCTTGTAAGTCATACCAACGTCCTTGAGAGATGAGCATTAGTATCCTCGTGGAGAGGGTGGGTGACATGCCCTAGTAAGGGGCAGTACCTGATGTAATCTGCACTGTGGAATTTTGTTTGTTTGTTTATGGACACGTTATTTTCCTCTGTGTTATCTTGAACTAAAACCGTGGAGTTGGATGTGAAGTTGGGTTCATTAGACACTCCACCACGCTGTCTAGCACCCTCCATTGCTATAAGTAGCTCTGGAGTAATCATGCATAGTAAGTAGTAGTAATAATAATAACATATCTTTTATCAAATGTTTCATGGTCCAGGCATGCATTATTTCATTTAATCCTCCTAGCAACTCTTTAAAGAGAATACTATTATTATCACCTTTTATATCTATGAAGTTAAGCTCAGCGAAAAAAACTTAGGTAACACAGCTACTAAGTGTTGCGGCTGAGATTTGAACCTGAGTAGGCTGACTCAAAACCCTGAGTATTTATCATCATTATACCATATTCCCTAGAACCTTAGGAACATCTCTGCCTTTCTAAATTGTCCTTTAATAGTGTCATTTGGCCAGGCATGGTAGCTCATGCCTGTAATCCTAACTTTGCTTGAGGCCAGGAGTTTGAGACCAGCCTGAGCAACACAGTGAGACCCTGTCTCTACAAAAAATAGAAAAATAAGTCAGGCATGGTGGCATGCACCTGTGGTCACAGCCACTCCATAGACTGGGGCAGGAGGATTGCTTGAGCCCAGGAATTCCAGGTTACAGTGAGCTATGATGACGCCACTGCACTCTAGCTGGTACAACAGAGTGAGACTCTGTCTCAAAAAAAAAAAAAAAAAGTGTTATTTGTCTCCCA
The DNA here is from genome assembly GCA_008086735.1 of Cheirogaleus medius. Lineage (NCBI taxonomy): Eukaryota > Metazoa > Chordata > Mammalia > Primates > Cheirogaleidae > Cheirogaleus > Cheirogaleus medius. The sequence goes on along the minus strand of VBSM01002121.1, from coordinate 14,464,213 downwards.
TTGCCATTTCTTTAACTTTTATTCTGTATATGAACATACAGTGTACTGATAAACAGGGACCTATATCAATTAATGATTCAGGAAAAATCCTAAGCATTATATATCCTTGAGCTCCATTATGGATTTGATCTACTTGGGTTTCACACATGATCTCCCTTATTTCATAGACTTGTCGTCTTTTAAGACTGAAAGAAGCCTGAGAAATCCTGTAATCTAACCCCCTCATTGTGGTGTGACAGAACTCTGACTCAGAATGATTCAGTCACTCGTTCAAGTGTCACAGCACAAGCAGTAACAGAGCAGACGTTCAATTTCCCAGTCTAGTGGTCAGTGAGCCAAAGTTCCAGCCCCTTCTGTCCTACGTCAAGCCAGAGATAAAAAGAGACAGAAGAGAACCCTCTCTCAGATCAGCGCAGAGCACCAGTGATGTGCTCTTTCTGAGCTTTCTGGCTACTATCTCTTCAAACACAAAGTACATAGGAAGCTCTTAAGAGCCCCTTGTCCACTTACCTAGATATCAGAGCATTAACTTGGTAGTGGGGATTGAAAAGACCTTCTTTAGCCCCTACTCGAAGCATCTGGCAGCCACAGTAAACAGAGTAACAGGTAGAATGAAATACACAGAAAGCTAGCTTCCTGCTGCTCCCTCTTTTCTGGCAGGAGAGGGAAGATGGTCTATTACAAGAAAGAGAATAAAAATAAAACAACAGAAAGGCACTTGGAGGAAGGCCCCTCCATTAGCTTAGACCCTTGGGTGGGCTGCTATGTGAAGTGGTCACCTCATTAAGAACATCTGGTGTAACACAGCCATTACTTACAGTGCCATTTTAAAGACTTATTTACACAGAACAGTCTGGTTCAGCCTCTATTTACAAACCCAAATTTGTCAGGCCTGAATCATTAATAAGCTACGTGAATAGGGTCAGCCTCTTTTTTAGGCTGAGCTCGGATGAGGACAGCTTAGCCTTCCAGCCTTGGGCTCGACAGATTCTGTTATGTTATTTTTGGGTTTTTTCTCATTCTCCTCCTCCTTCTTTTCCTCTTGTTTTTGTTTTGTTTTAATTGCCCCTCCATATGACAAACTTAAAGGAAAAATCTAATTGGGAACAGTGCAGTTATTTTGCCAAATAGTATGCTAATTGCTGAAGAGATATAATCTCATGCCGCCCATAAATGCTACAGTTTACATTTTGGAGCCTCAGCAGATACACACAGTGACAATCTACAAAGCTGTCAGAAGAGAGGGAACCTGGCTCTAGCCCTCAAGTGCCTTTTTCGTACGTTGTTTTGATAGAAGAAAGACAGAGATTGAGAAATTTAAGACATACATGATCAAACAATCTTTTGTATCTGTCTAATTGAGGGGTAGGGAATCGTCACCCTCGTGCATGAAAGGGGCGTTGCCTGGTGTTAAAGCCTTCGTGGACATCACCAGCAATCTGTGTAGCTCATTCATGAATAACTGAGTGTTGACCTCCACTTCACACAGTTGGCAGTTACATGGAGAATTTCCAAGCTATGGTTCTGAACTCCCAATCTTCCCTCAAGTAGCAAGAATATCACAGTTAATTTATACTTGGCAACCACCTTTGTCAATCCAAAAGCAATTTCTCTTTACCCAGAAAATTTACAGAATGAATCAAGACTTATTGAGAGATTAAAAGAAATAAACAAAACATTAATTAGGTATTTTTTTGTTTGTTTTTTTTTTTTTGAGACAGAGTCTCACTCTGTTGCCCGGGCTAGAGTGCCATGGCGTCAGCCTAGCTCACAGCAACCTCAAACTCCTGGGCTAAAGCAATCCTTCTGCCTCAGCTTCTCGAGTAGCTGGGACTGCAGGCATGCACCACCATGCCCAGCTAATTTTTTTAGTTGGCTAATGTATTTTTAGTTGGCCAATTAATTTCTTTCTATTTTTAGTAGAGACGGGGTCTCGCTCTTGCTCAGGCTGGTTTTGAACTCCTGACCTTGAGTGATCCGCCTGCCTCGGCTTCCCAGAGTGCTAGGATTACAGGTGTGAGCCACCACACCCAGCCTAGATCTTTTTAAATAGCATGCTTCTTTTTAAAAAGTTATTTAAAAATTTATATCCAGTAAAACTTACTTTTTTGTTGTACACTTCTACGAGTTTTGACAAATGCTTAGAGATGTGTAACCACCACCGCAATCCAGATACAGAATGGTTCCATCACCCTAAAACATTCCTGAGTGCTCCACTTTGCTCACTCCACCTCTAATCCCTGGCTGCCACTATCTATTGGTTCTCTAACCCTATAAAGGCGCCTGTAAGTGGAGTCTTTTCCATAGTGTCATATAAATGGAACCTAGCCTTTTGAGTCTGGTTTCTTTCACTTAGCATAATGCATTTGAGATCGACTGTGTTGTTGCATAAATCAACAGTATGTCCCTTTTTATTGCTAAGTAGTATTCTATTTTATGGATGTACCACAGTTTGTTTATTCATTCACCAGTTGAAGGACATTGAGCTGCTTTCCAGATATTGGTGCTTATGAATAAATCAGCTACAAACATTTATGTTCAGATTTTTGTGTGAAGATAAGTTTTTCTTTCTCTTTTTCTAGGAGTGGAATTCCTGGGTCATATGCTAAGTGTATGCTTAACTTTATAAGAAACTACCAAACTTTTTTCCAGAGGGGCTGTACCATTTTACATCCACACAAGCAATGTATAAATGTTCTAGCTTCTCCACATCCTCGCCAGCATTTGGTGTTATCACTATTTTTTAGTTTAGCCATTATGATAAGTGTGTAGTAGTACCTCATTATAGTTTTAATTTGTGTTTCTCTAATTATTAAGGGTATTGAGCATCTTTTCATATAATTATTTGATATCTGTATATCCACATTTTTAAAGTTTTTATTTTATTTCAAACATGATACATCATGCTTGTTATTAAAAAATTAAAATATTATACAAATATGTTATATAGAATACAAAAGTTTTCTATAATAATTTTCCTTTCTAGATATAGCTACTGTTAACAATGTATATTCCTTCCCTTTTTCTCCATGTATATGCTAACATATATTATTTATATAAGTTTTTTGTAAAAATAATGGCATTTTATACATACCACTTGAGAAAGTGCTTTTATCACTTAACAATAATCTTGTATAGTCTTCCACATCAGTATATTATATAAATCTACCCCCATTTTCTCTGATGACTCTGTGGTAGTCAGATGTCTGCTTTATTTATCTGTCTATTATATTTTCTAATAGAATATAAATTAGGTTTTTGAGGTCAAAAAAGTCACATTTTGACATCTATATGTTTGAACATAATAGCAATTGTATTTCTAGTATAGTCTAGTAAAATTTTTGAAGCTGCACAAACTTCGTGATGAAATTATACATTGTACATTGCTCAGCTTTGAACTGAAAATTATGTTGCAGCAATAAGGACAATTTTAGAAAGATGTGACCAGTTAAATTATGTTGAAATATGAAACAAGTTCCAGTTAATTCCATGTTAATATCTTAAGAGACTTGGAACATGGATAACTGCTGTATCATAAGGAATAGCAAGACTAGCAAGGAATTTATTACAGTGTGTTATTGCTCTCCAGGGTTTTCCATAGTAAACAAACTGATTTTGGTATGAACTTTCAATTATTCTAATTAAAGGCAATTCCTTTCTGCATCAATCACACCTATTAACTCATAATATTCTTAGGGGGTTAAAGTACTATCAGTGTCCTCTTATTTATTTATTTATTTCTAGTGGCTTAACCTTAGGCCCCTATGCTTGCTTAAATTTAGAACGATAAACGGAAAATACTAACAACATGTTCATTCTTATGTAGAAGATTCTTTTGGTCTTGGTCTTTTTAGCCATAGATAGGCATATTTAATCCTAGAAGGCTATACAGAAGTAAGAAAGAAAAAGGAAATATCAGAGACCTTAGTGGGTATTTCCTGTCTCGCTCTCCTCTCTTAAGAGTATTTAATCTTTTGATTTTCTAAGCAAATCTTTTGCAGCTGCTTAGTTCTTTCTTCGTGCCAAGGACCCTTTGTTTATACTAACTGCACCCAAAGAATTCTTACACAAGTTGTACTACTTAAGGTCTTTTGCAAGTCTCAGACTTTATCACATCATTGGAGAAACAGAACCATACTTTTCTTTCTCAACATTCCTTCTGATCAAAGGAGAATGTAAAGGATTTAATTCTTTAAATATCAAGTCTTAACCCAATAGTGTTTGTGATTTGCATGTATCAATGTATCAGAAAACTTTACTAAGCCTGTGGCTGGATGCACCTACCACTTCCATGCAGAGTGAATTTAGGGCGTCCCAAGAAGGGACCTGGAGCAATACTTTAGTCCATCTGGATTCAGATGGTTGTCTTTCTTCACCTTAAAACCTGCAAGAATGAAGCAGTCTAAGAAACAGAATAAAACCACCAGACTAAGCTCTTCTGGAAAAGACTAGTTCCAGATATTCATCTGTCAGTTCACAACTTCTCAGTTCCATGAAAAATAATTATTTTGAACATATTTTTAAAGGCCTTGAAGATTTAAAAAATTAGGTATTATTTTTAAAAACCCCTCAACCACCAAATTACACAGTAAATTGAGCTAATTCTTAACTCAACATTTTTCCTAAAAAGCTCAATGGCTGTGACCAAAGAAGTTCCTTTTGTTCAGCTGTGTCTTTTCAACCCCCAAACCTAATATTATACAAACATCTGGATCATAAATGCCATTTTATGTTGAACAGTTGACATTCGTTGAACCATTTTAGGGATGAGATAGCCAAAGCCAGGAGGGGTCTGGTGACATATCCCAGACCATGTAGCTCTCCAGCAGTTGAGGACAGACTCAAGTCCAGACCCTTTGATCCCTCCATGTTATTCCCACTGTACCACAGTAATTTTACCCAAAATATTCAGATTTAAAATATTAGAGCCAATCATTGTGATATTCACTATCATCCAGATACAGGTCACTGTATCCTGTTCAGTCGTTACTCTAAATCTGAGTGTTATAGAGAATCATTCAAAATCAAAGCAGTTAGATAATTTATTTGCATGTTTCAAAGGAGGAAAGAGATTGATGATCCAATAGGTACAAAATAGTCAATATATACTTTTTGGTGTTAACAGTATTGGAGATTTTCTGAAGCACAAATATGGATGTAATTCAATTCTCAAGTCACTTGATGCTATGCATTTATTCCTAGTGTTTACGTGAAAGCAGGTGGTCAGTTGTTGCTCCCTCAGAGAGAAGAGAGCCTTTTCTGTATTAGGTAGGCATCATTCATATCAACTTTTCCGTAGAAGATTAAGGCACTGAAATGTAGGATATATTAAACTAAATGGAGATGGTTTTTGTGACTGACTTAGTGTTCTAAGTCATGCATGAGGTAGTTGTTCAGGGTATCATTCTTCCACAGTCTCTGAATTTTAGAAATGTATTGTTTAACCAGTTGTACATTAAAGAGAACTATATAGCTAGTCCCTTAATATCCTGATGTAATAGAAACAATTGTTAGAAACTCTGCATATTAGTTAATCTGGTAGCAATAAAGAAATCTTTACAGATATTAAAGAAAAGTACAAATAACTCCTCTCTAAAAGGACATAAACTCACTGTAAATCCAATTTCACTAAATAATTGGCCCCAGTTTTGAAAACTGGAAAAAATATCTTTCCCAATAGATCATAGTATCAGAAGAACGTTTCTTGAGTGTTTGTAATCTGTATTTTCACCAGTGTACATACAGTGGATTTTGAAATGCTTTATTCAGATTACATATGAACTTGATTTGTTTTAATAAATAAAGCTGAATGGTTCTTAATGTAGGTATTAGGTCACTGATATATATATTTTTTGGCATTATGTAGATAAAAACTTCATCTATGTCCAGTCTTACTCAACTAACATTACTTCTCTCCAGTCCCAATTTATTTCTCAGTTCCTCCCAAAAAACTTTTCATCTACATGGTTCATACACTTAGGTCCAGCCTTAGTCTAGCCATACCACTCCCTCATTTGTGCGCTGTGTGACTTTCACCAAATCACTTAAACTCTTTGAGCCTGTGTTTCCTTATTTTGTGAAATAGGAAAATAATATAATGGCAGTCCCCTCAAAATGGCTGTAGGGAAAATCAAGTGAGAAATCACCCAGGAAGCCTTTAGGGCAGTGCCTGGCTGGATTAAGTCTCCATAGCCATGTTCTGAGAAGCCACCCTGTAGGAACAAGTTATGGGGATACAAAGAGTAGAATGACGATGGATTTGCCACCAAACTACGGAGTGACACAAATTTGCTCCAGGCCCCAAAATGTATTTGATGACAATATAATACACAAGGTAATGTGTAGTGTGCTGGGGGCGGCTGGTACCAGCAAGAGTCAATTTTGTACATTTCTTCCTAACTCTGTGTTCAAGTTTCTTCCCAACTCTGAAGTCAAGTGGGTAGCTTGAAATCAATCATGGCGAGAATATTTATATCATGCTAAACCAGCAAACACTATAAAGCAGGCCTCCCCTTCCCTACCAGAGAGCTGGTGGTTAAACATTCGCCAGAACACCACTGATACAGATTAGGTTTGAAGTCAAACAAATCTAGGTTTGCATCCAAGCTCTGACACCAGTATCCCCTGAAGGGGACCCTTCAGCCCCTGAGGGTCTAGTTCCTCGCCTGGAAAATGGGGATAATAGTATCATATTTAGTTTAAAGGACTATTAGAAAGATCCAGTGATGGAAGGCATGTGAAACACTTAGACCAGACCTAGAAAACTGTAACATCAAAGAGTAGATGACAATAGTTACTACTATTGTTGTTAGAAAGCCTGGAGTATTTTAAATATCAGGCGGGTCCTATATATTTCACTTCCTTTGAGTGATACTTAATAAAGACATGAATATGATTTCAGAGTGAACTCGTTGGCCTATATTGGGAAAGAATTTGTTTTGTGGGGGGAAAAGATTCTATTCAAGTTCCTTTATTGTTTCTGTTTCAGAAAATATTTAAACAAATGTGAACGTCTAAACAAAGACAGTTTTAAAGCAAAAACCCCAAGTGCTCTGAGTCTTCTCTGAGCGTTTTTCAACAATGTTGGGCCCAAAGCCAGAACATGTCAGAAACTTTTTGAACCTACCCCACCCTGCCTCCACAGCAGTCCTCCCCCATAGGAAAGAATCTGATACAATGCCAAGAAGAGAATCTTCCTCCCTGAGAATATCTTAAGGCCTTCATCCTTTTTGTTTGGAAAAGAAAAAATAAAAAAGAAGTAGCTAAAAACTTGTGATAGTACAGACTTCAAAATACCCAAGGGCACAGAACACAGAGAAGAAACACTACTCAAATACACAAATCTGTAGCTCAGAGGCATGCGAATGGAGGGCTTAGGCCCCCTGTCACTCTTCACTGTAGGACAGGGATAGCCCAGACAACCACCGGGCTGGACTCTGTCCACACCCAAGTTCCCCTTCAGCTCCTGTATCACTAAGGGAGTATCTGGTCAGCCCCCTGTTGCTGCCCTTGGCCCCCTGCAGCTGGGGGAAGGGCTGTCCATTCATTCTTTGCTCTGCCGCCAAGGCATGCAGAAGGTGCGGCAGGAAAAGGAGAGAGCAGACGTGGCGGAGCCCGGAAGCCACACCCCATTAGCTGGTGAAAGAAGGATGTGGAAGGGATGGCCCCTGGAAGGTCCTCCGGAGTTGGGGAAGTTCTCCCACTTCCTCTTTATCCCCACCATCTGCCTCCTCCTTTTGCTGGAGGGACTGCCAACATAACGCGTTCACCGCACCCTCGCCAGAGCAGGGCAAAATACAAGCTGCTCTATGGGCAGCTGCCTCTTTATTCTTATGCAGAATTTCCCTGGCACATCCATATACGAGCTGCGCCACTCCCCCAAAAAGGACCTTACAATTACGCTTGGTTCTACTGATAGGACTCAAAGAGGTGAAATCCTTTTTCTGAGGTTACACAGCTTGTTGATTAACTGTGTGTGTAGAGTTTAGATTTTTATATATTTTTTTAACTTCCTTCCAAGAGCAACTTTTCTCAGTCCACACAGTGACTGGAATTTTTCACTTCCAAGATCTTAAATTTCAAGTCTCCTTCTCTGAATTGACTTTGTGAGTTCTACTCCTTCAGGCTAACCCTGAACCAAACAAGGACACTTCTGCTTTCCATCAACACCAACCTCATCTGGATTCACTTCTCCCCACACAGAGGCTAGACCCCAGGGCCTGGCTCCACAGGTCCCAGTTCTAATCTGCCTTATCTGGGTCTCCCCAGCCTTGGAATTTTCCCACTTGTAATCTCAGGCTGCTGGGCCTGGCTGGGCTCAGGCCACCCTAGCTTCGCACTCACTGCTGCTCGGAACCCTGTCGATCGCCCTTCCTGTGCTCACCCCAACACTCACCACGGAAACCTACTGGCTTTTCCCACTCACCCGGTCCTCTTTGCCTCCCTCCTTCTCCAAAAAGCCTGGAGAACTCCCGAATCACACAATGTTAAGAACTAGTAGCCCTTAAATGGATCTCCTCCTACAGAGAAAGAATCAAGATCACTGATCTTCAGAAATTAATGAATATTTCAAGGCAGTGACAATGTCATTTATTCAAGATCACAGAGCCAGCCAGGCAATGCCGTCTTCCTCTTGTCTCCCGCCTTTAACTGCTCTCTAACCATACATCATCGTCTCCACTTCAAAATGTCCATTATTCTTCTTTTCGCTCAGCAAGTATATTTTGAGCATCTACTGTACATTCAGCATGAAGGAGGTGCTAGTCCTAAAAAGATGAATAAATCACACCCCTCACCTCCCACATCTACACCTCCCTCTTAGGAGTACCAAGTTTAGCCTATCCTATTTTAAATAAGGAATTCTTCTCATCCCCCCCAAATTACATTTATTTGTTAAAAATATCTATTACTGTCTACTGTAAACTCTGTGTCAGTTTCCTCCTTTATAAATTATGAACCTCAACTTCTTAAACTTCTATTTTATAAAAGGAGCCAGTAGATTTTAGAGATTTTAGGTTGAGCTACTCTACTGCCATAGCAGAGAAAGCAGAGGCTGAAGCTGCATGTACCTCACTGCTCTGGCAGGGGCTGTAATCTCAGGAAGCAGGAGTGAAGGGCAAGAAGAGGAAGGCAAGGAAGGAAGGAGACTCAATGTATGGATACTCTACAGAGTCTTCTGCCATTGCATTCAACTGATGCCTTGATCTTGTAGGACCATCCTTTTAAAAAGCCATGATATTTCACGCCTGTAATCCAAGCACTCTGGGGGGCCGAGGTGGGAGGATCTCTTAAGGCCAGGAGTTCAGGACCAGCCTGAGCAACATAGCAAGACCCTGTCTCTACCAAAAATAGAAAAATTAGCTGGGCTTGTTGGCATGCACTTATAGTCCCAGCTACTCAGGAGGCTGAGGCAAGAGGATTGCTGGAGCCCGGGAGTTTGAGGTTGCTGTGAGCTATGACGATGCTACTGTACTCTAGCCTGGGCAATAGAGTGAGATTCTGTCTCAAGAAAAAAAAAAAGCCATGTTATAAACTGTGTCTAGGGTGAGGACAAAGGGTGAAGAATTTATCTATCAGTTCCCATCTTCCACTGGCTGAAAGTCTGCCCCGTGGGACATTACTGCCTTCTGCACTTCCAGGCTGCACATATTTGAGGACTGAGTAGGGGTCTGTCCATGCCTCAGCATCAATCGGGAAGCCATTGGAGACAAGAGGGGTACTTCGTGTGAGAAGGTGAGGCCCTGGTTCCCACAGTCGGACTTGAACAAGACCAGGTGAGGCCTGATGAAGTTGTCTATTAATAACACACCTACCATCCACTTCCCTCTGCTCTGTTTCCTTATGAAGACAAGAATGAAAAAAGTTCTTTGTAGCTCTTATTGAGCTTTCTTCAGCCTATGATTCTATGGTCATGAGCCAGAAAGGGCTCCATTGGATGAGTTTAATACTGACCACCCCAACCAGCCAATCATATTCATATAAAACTCACATCTTAGTATTCTTGAGGATCAGGGTTGATAGGACTGATCTTCTAATTGATCAGATGACCACTCAAAATACTGCAAAATAGAAATGTTTTAAGCCTTCTTCTTTTGAACTTGAATTTTTAAATTTTTATTTATTTTTTATTTTCATTTCAGTGAACTTGAATTTTAATAACTAAATGCCTCCTATTAAGAATTGAAACACATAGTCTCCAGGCAAAGGATATGGTTTTACTGCAATGTACTAAGAGTGGTTTTTTTGTTTTTTTTTTTTTGAGACAGAGTCTCACTGTGTTGCCTGGGCTAGAGTGCTGTGGCGTCAGCTTAGCTCACAGCAACCTCAAACTCCTGGACTCAAGCGATCCTCCTGCCTCAGTTTCTCAAGTAGCTGGGACTACAGGCATGCGCCACCATGCCCAGCTAACTTTTTCTATATATTTTTAGTTGTCCAATTAATTTCTTTCTATTTTTTAATAAAGACAGGGTCTCGCTCTCGCTCAGGCTGGTTTCAAACTCCTGATCTTGAGCGATCCACCCGCCTCGGCCTCCCAGAGTGCTAGGATTACAGGGGTGAGCCACCACGCCCAGCCTAGGAATGGTCTTTATAGATTATTAGTCCCAATAAGTTTTCACCAGAAAGAATGGCTTAAGAATGAATCTGAATGAAAATCATCATCTATGGCATATGTTTTCAATAGCCAATCTGATTATATCATAATTCTGTATGGCAGATGTGGTTACTCGCCCCATTATCTTTATTGGCAGAATCCTGACTTTCTTTCAATAGCCACCTGCCCTGCAGCAGCCCAGTATTAGGCCCTAATTAGTCTAAGTCTGTCATGGTGCTCTCATTCATCTTGCTAGCAATTCGTTTGGGCCTGGACACATGATACCAGCTGGCCAGTGAGATATGAAGGAGAGCCAGCTGAGGAACTTTTGGGAAAGATTATACCTAATAAAAGGTAAACAAGAATGAGGAATGACACTGGATGTTGTTGAGGGAGAATGGGATGCTTGGAGTTTCTGCAGCCACCTTGTGACTAGGAGGAGAGCCAGTCTGAAAATGAGGCTGACATCCTGAGGAGGTATGGCAGAAAGCTGGACAGATACTGGATTCTTGAGGACGTCTTTTAGCCACTAAACTAACCAAACCTGGAGATGCCCAAGCTGTGTATTTGCTACTAGGGTTAATAGATCCTTCGTTGTTTGGGCTAGTTGAGTTAGGGTCTCTGTTACTTGCAGTTGAAAGCAACTTGATATAGCAGGTCAAATTAAGTGCTTTATAAAGGGATACAACTTATAATTAATTTATGTTGACAAGATCACCAGAAAGGCACACTGCTTAAAATTAGAAGTTTTATGAGAATTTTATTTAGATTTTTCTATGACTTTGGTGGGAAATTAATATTATCTTCTTTAAAATTTTCCAATCTAAAATGATCTATTCTGTGCCACAGAACTTTGGAGTCCTGGAGTCTTCATTGCTCACATATCTGTAAGTTAGAGTAGACCCGGAAATGTTTTCTGAGGATGATTTTGATTCTTCCATGCAGAGTGAAGTAGACACTTATTAAGATGACGATCCCAGTCAGGTTTCTCAATTCCAATAAGAGGATCGTAATCCTACCCTTGGCTCTATTGATTGCCAGAACATTTGGATGTGGCTTTAATTAGCAACCCAGGATATCCCACTCCAAGTTTTTGCTAAATACTACAGCTTTCAACTCTCTGTAGTCCAAGACTTTTCCAGAGCTCAGCTGCAAGAATGGAGTGTGCCAAAAGGCATATAATCCATCATTCTACTGGAGATTAGCAACTTTGCCCTTGGCTGAAGCAAACTGTCTAGAAACCATGGCTGTAATGAAACGCCTCCTTCTCCCTCTCAAGCCATCCATCAACCATAAAATTACATTTTGAGGTTATATTTTCAACTGAAGAATGTTAAAGAAACAGCCATCTAAATTTTGTACTATACGGTAACTCTACTGAAGCAATGGGCCAGAATCTGAGTCCTGTCCTAGTCAAAGGAACATAGTTCAGCAACCAAAAAGTAATTTTAAAATAATTCAGACTCTTAACTTGTGTTTCTTAAACACAGTGAATGTGATACTCACTTCACAGCAATATTTCTTAAAATCCCATCTATAAGTTCATCATCTTGATTATGGTAGTATTTTTATGAATGTACACCTATATCAAAACTTATCAAATAGTTTAAATATGTGTGGTTTATTGTATGTCAATTATACCTCAATAAAGTTATAAAAAGCAATAAATAAAACTACCAGAAAATAACACCACTTGTGTTCAAATATCACACAAGACCCCACGGTTCCTACAGAGTCTCTCAGCTCCCAAATCTTTGGAAAAAATTCCTGACTTGTCTTGACCTGCCTACCCATTGTCTTTCTCCACTGGTATTCGTCAGAGTTCTCCAGAAAAACAGAACCAATTGAATATAAATACGTATGTGAGATTTGTTATGGGAATTGGCTCACATGATTATGGAGACTGAAAAGTCTCACATCTGCTGTCTATAAACTGGAGACCCGGGAAAGCCAGTGATGTAATTCAGTCCAAATCTGAAGGCCTGAGAAACAGGAGCACTGATGCCCAAGGACAGGAGAGGATGTATGTCCCAGTCTAAACAGAGAGAGCAAATTCATCCTTCCTCTGCCTTTTGGTTCTAGTCAGGCCCTCGATGGGCTGGATGATGCCTGCTCACATTGGTGAGGGCATCTTGTTCACTCAGTTTACTGATTCGAATGCTGATCTCTTCCAGAAACACCCTCACAGACACACCCAGAAATGATGTATCACCAGCTATCTGGGCATCCCTTAGCCCAGTCAAGTTGACACATAAGATTAACCATCACACCACACCATCCCCTTTCCTATCAATTCTTCATCATGAAACCTCAGAAAAACTAGTCTACCAACCACAGACTCCTGCTCAGAAAACAAGAGAGGAGGAAAAAACTAAACAGCCAAAAACAGAGTCTTTTTGGGGACAGGTGAAAACAGAGAAACTAGAGGTAGGAACACTCATATTTTACAGCCCTCACAAAGAAATGTTCTCAAATTTTAAAAATGTCCTATAATTAAATGTGCCACTGGACAATCCCAACCATGTAGAGTGTGGATCTGGTTATATACCTTTACTTAGAGTTTTCTTAAGAAAGTGAGAATTCATATATATTAATACGGAAACAAATTTCAAGTTAAGCATTTTGTGTGAGTTCTTGTCTTGTTTTCTTTTGTTTTGTTTGTAATGAAACAATCTTTATTTAGTGACCATGCACCAGCATATCATCCTTTAATTTGCAACTCCAAGTAGATCAAGTCTTAAGTTTGATTGGCTCCTATTCCAAAGTTTCAAGACCAACTGTGGTCTTGGCCTAACAGTCAGAGGGAAGCTGTGCTCTCTGCTCATACCTGCAGTGATGATTTAAGTCTACCACACAGCTAGAGTGTGGCACCATAGGTCTACTCTCCCACCTGGCAGCCCTTTCATACATCCATAACAAAACTATGGCCTGCATCCTCCAGTCTCAGAGTGGTGCCCGCATTCAAGGAAAAAAACTCCAGCAACCAGCTAAGATTTCAAAATAAAGACATCCCTGACTAGTATTTTTCAAACACTATGAAAGGTATATAACCAATATTATAACTGTTTCTTAAAGTCGTTTTATTCTTGTATTTTTTTTAAAGCCTCATGGCTTTCTCAAGCCAACCTGTCCTCCTCCTAAAACACCTTAAAGGGCCCCTCTCCCAGTCCCAGTTCACGAATATCTTGGCTTCTCATTCCTCTCCCTTTCCTCTCAATTAGTCATCAACAAAATCCAGGGGAAAAAAGTCTGCAAAGGCAGAATTGTCTTCAAATGGTTAAGGAGCCAGAGGCAGGGGAAAGCTGGTGACATTCATCTAGTAATAAATTTTCTCCATCACAAATCCCTGCTGGGTTAGACAAGGGAGTACATCATCTGTTACATCACTGTGTCCTCTTTCTGTGAGCACAGGAAAACACACACGTTTCAGTATCATGAAAAACTGTGCTTCTCCTGAACAGCAGATTCATTTTTATGGATGCTGGCAATCTTCTACCGGTAGTGCTTTTGTGTCTGTGCAGGTCATTAAGAAGTCTACGCCAAATTTACACCATAACTCTAGTAACATGCAATATGGTATCTACAGTATGCAAACCCATGTGCTATTAATAATGTCACATCTGGATTGAATATTTCCTATGCTTATTTTTTTAATCTACTAATTCACTCATCTATTTATATTCTGTGTAATTTTATAAATGGTTTCAGATCCATTGCAGAATGAGGTGGCATATTAAATGAATGAATGAACAAGTAGAAACATTTATATCTTTCCCTCTATTTCTTCCTTTACAAGGTTGTACCTGCTTTCTCTGCTTGATTTTTCTACATCAGCTCTAACATACTATATCCCTATTTCTGTCCGGGGTTCCGCTGCTTCTTGCAGTAACCTGGGGTCATAACCTAAAAGTCATCTTTGGCTTCTCCTTTGCCTTCTCTCTCAGGTGGTCACTAAGTCCTGCCAGTCCTTACTTCAACAGCTGCTGTAAATCTGCCCCTTCCTTTCCATTCTCAATGCCAGATTCCTGCCCAGGCCCCCATCAAGTCATGCTTAGACCATTGCAATATTTTCCTAACTAATTTCCTTGGCTGCAGACCTTCTCCATTCCAAATCATCATACAGATGTGCATCATTATTCCTAAAGCACTACCCAATGCATATAAACTTCTTCTTCTTCCTTTTTTTTTTTGGTCTTTCCTAAATTTAAGCCCCCAATTTGTTTTTAATGTTAAGATTCTTATCCATCAAACTATCTTTGAGGCTTTCCAGATGATCCCCAGATAACCACAAAGATTTAGTTCCTTACCATATGAAAGGAGAGATACTAAAACAATAAGGTATGTTTCATGACCTTCAGATTTTAAAGAGCTCTCTCAACTACACAAATGACTGAAATAAGTATGTCAACACCTGCTTTTGGGATCCAGTCCAATTCAGGCTTTTTCTTTCTTAAGCGAAGACTAAACTGACCCTCCATTTGGACATTTCTAACTATTGCTAAAACCTTCTCACAATTTGTGCATAAAAGACAATGTTTATTTTAAGAGTACTTATTAAAAACTAGGAACTTACATCATAAACCCATTGCCTACCTTACTGTTTCTCTTGACCCTCATCTTGGGCTTACCCACCTTGTTTATCTGCAGTAGGCAGCCCAATTTATTTTTGACTAACACATCTAGGCCGGTTGATTGTCACTTATAAAATTCTTGTGTTGTCTGCTTCCTACACACTAGTTAAATGCTGCTCTGATCTAAATCCAGGAACCCTATCTTCTGTTCCTAATACAGACGATGCTCATGATGTCCAAGCACTGCTCTAAGCATGCCCTGTTCTGCTTTGACTGACTCTGATGACAACCCTAATATGATATTATTTGATGATTTCTCACATCTTTAGAATAATCAATATATACTTTGTACTGTTTGAATAATTTATTCTAAATATTCTGTTACCAATAGCTTTTCCTTTTCAGATAGCTCTTACATGATTTTACCACAATTAAGACACTTAGGTCTAAGTTAATGTTGTTTATGATTCTGACTTATTAGTAAAAAAAAAAAAAAACATGGCCATGGCTCATGCCTGTAATCCTAGCACTCTGGGAGCCGGGAGCCGAGGCGGTGGATCACTCAAGGTCAGGAGTTCGAAATCAGCCTGAGCAAGAGCGAGACCCCGCCTCTACTAAAAATAGAAAGAAATTAATTGGCCAATTAAAAATACATAGAAAAAATTAGCCAGGCATGGTGGCGCATGCCTGCAGTCCCAGCTACCAGAGAGGCTGAGGCAGAAGGATTGCTTGAGCCTAGGAGTTTGAGGTTGCTGTGAGCTAGGCTGACGCCACGGTACTCTGGCCTGGTCAACAGAGTGAGACTCTGTCTCAAACACACACACACAAACACACACACACACACACAAATGTTTTTCTCTTTAGGTACCTCAATCAAAAATTTTAAAAGGAAATCAATGTCCATTTATTAGAAACAATTCAACATCTAAAGAAAATGTCAGGCCGGGCGCGGTGGCTCACGCCTGTAGTCCTAGCACTCTGGGAGGCCGAGG
>VBSM01002121.1:14433212-14447959 GCA_008086735.1 Cheirogaleus medius | reverse complement strand
AAAAAAAAAAAAAGAAAGAAAAAGTAAAGAAAATGTCAATAATTAAGACTAAAGCCCATTCTAAAAGAAAGTATGTTAGTCAATTACAGTTGATCCTTGATCAACAAAAGTTTGAGTTGCATGATTTCCCTTATATGTGGATTTTCATCTGCCTCTGTCATCCTTGAGACAGCAAGACCAACCCCTGCTCCTTCTCCTTCTCAGCCTGCTCAATGTGAAAAAAATGAGGATGAGGGCGTTTATGATGATCTACTTCCACTTGGTGAATACTAAATATATTTCCTTCTCCTTATGATTTTCTTAATACCATTTTCTTTTTGTTAGCTTACTTTATTGTAAGAATACAGTATATAATACATATAACATACAAAATATGTGTTAATCAACTAACTGTTTATGTTATTGGCAAGACTTCCAGTCAACAGTAGGCTATTACTAGCTAAATTTTGGGGGAGTCAAAAGTTATACATGGATTTTTGACTGCACTCGGAGTTGGCACCTCAACCCCCATGTTGCTCAAGGGTCAACTGTATTATACAAAACGAGCAGTTGCTACTAGTGTTACTGTCATTAAAAGACAGTTGTTCAATCTGATTTCCTAACAAAATAGACTTATTCAAGTATAACAATTTACCCCACTAGAAAGAAAACATATTGACCATTTTAAAATTTTCTCACACCACTTGATGTCTTTCCAAGCCACATCTTCCAGGCCTTTAAGCCTATCTACTAAAAAATATCCTCAGCAAAAAAGCCAAGGTCGAACTGGTTCAGACTTTACAAAACTATCGGTGGGAAATAAATTTACCTGGGAGAGTCAATACATGACCAAATCTTGCCTTATCTATTGTAATCATAATCCAGGGAAAACTAAATAATTTTTTAAAAAATAATTCACTTTACATTATTATAATATTTACAGAGATGCTGAGGCAAGAGGATTACTTGAAGCCAGG
This sequence comes from Cheirogaleus medius, assembly GCA_008086735.1. Lineage (NCBI taxonomy): Eukaryota > Metazoa > Chordata > Mammalia > Primates > Cheirogaleidae > Cheirogaleus > Cheirogaleus medius. The sequence goes on along the minus strand of VBSM01002121.1, from coordinate 14,447,003 downwards.
AGGAGTTCGAGACCAGCCTGAGCAAAAGCAAGACCCTATCTCTACAAAAAGTAGAAAAATTAGCTAGGCCTGGTGGCATGTGTCTGTAAGTCCCAGCTACTGGGGAGGCTGAGGCAGGAGGATCTCTTGAGCCCAGGAGTTTGAGGCTGCAGTGAGCTATGATGATGTCACTGCACTCTAGCCCAGGCAATAGGGTGAGATTCTGTCTCAAAAAAAAAAAAAAATTTACACACATGTTTTATGTTACCAACATATTATTCCTGAAGCTCTAAGAATATAAAATGAGCTAATGGAATTTTATAATCAAAACTTTCCCAGTTTTCCACTTTAATGGGATGTGTTAAAATCTCTATAAATTTTCACTGTATAAAATTGTTACATAAAGCCCTGTGAGATCTGACTTGACTCTTCCTCTGACAGATTCCATTTGGAACATTCTGGTCTTGTCAGATATGATCAGGTGGATATGCACTCATAAATTCAACAAAGGCGAGCTCCAGTTGCAAAAGGTACATTGCTGGATTTACCATGTGATATAGATTTAGGAGACCAAATATATTCAAATAGATTCCAGTAAAAGTTAGCCTTAAAACTATGCTGGAAAAGGCCATTTCAGGTACTGTTGACCACAAATACTGTTCTTTAAGTTCCAAGACATACATGCTTCCCAGTAAACATACTTAGGATCCTCAATCTGGATCCTACAATCTGCACCACTGTTCTTCTGACCCACAGGTTCACTATAAACCCTCCAGAAGCAGACAACCTCTGGAAATCCTCAGCTTCCTTCCCAATCCTCTTTAGATGGAAAAGGTGACTTACTTTAGGTGTAGACAGTTTCCTTTTAGTACCTTTGAATCAACATCTATGATTGGGTTAAATGACTTATAATTGAACTTAAGTTTTATTGTTTGTCTCTTTCTTCTTTCCTTTTGTGTTAATTCTTTTTGCTCTCTTGCTTTTTTTTTTTTTTTTTTTTTGAGACAAGGTCTTGCTCTGTTGCCCAGGCTGGAGTGCAGTGGTCTGATCTGATCATAGCTCACTGAAACCTCAAACTCCTGGGCTCCAGCAATCCTCCTGCCTCAGCCTCCTGAGTAGCTGAGACTACAGGCACATGCCACCACATCTGGCTACTTTTTAAATTTTTTGTGGAGATAGGATCTGACTCTATTGCCCAAGCTGGTCTTGAACTCCTAACTTCAAGCAATCCTCCTACCTCAGCCTCTCAAAGTTTAGGATCACAGTCATGAGCTAACATGTCTGGTCACTCTCTTCTTAACTGCTTCTTTTCTTATAAAATACTCTAAGCTAAATTTGTCTTTCTCAAAGAATTGCAGTGACCACTAATTTTGCTAAATATTAAAATTGATATATAGCCTCAAAACTCACTAACATATATATTTTAACTTTTAACACATCTATATGCTTTAATAGGATCATTGGCCCCCGCCAATTAGCTGCTATTACTGACATTTCTCAGGGCCTCAAAGGAATTCAAGGACATCAGAAAATAAGGAAACATGAGACTAATTATGTAAACTGTGGTCCAATTATTTTCCTGTAAAGCTCTGAAGGAATCATTGCATGATTTTTTTAAACTCTCCCAGGGATTTTGTCCTCTAAAATTAGACCAATTAAGATCAGATTGTTATCAGTATCTACTGCCATTAAACAATACCTCAATGGATACCCCTAAGTCTACTCTCCTTGAATAATGACACAGCCTTCATGTCCTGAACATATTAAAATGTCTTCTGTTTTTTGGACATGGTAATCTAGTTTTTCCAAGTATTCAAAGCCATTCTTCCATTGTTCATATGTTATTGAGAACTTGACATAGTAACTCATCAAGAGTAGTCCAATATAGTGGATTTCATTGGTTTACACAAGGATTCCTGAACTATAATGTATAATACACAATTTATCTCTGACAATGGCCCCAATATTAAAAACAAAACACAAACTTGAGTTGATCAAAAGTCTGGTATAACTTTGGTAGCTAAAATAGTCCTAAATAATAAAATTGCTCAAAACTATTTATTGGCCAGTTAAGATGAAGTCTGATAATATTTAATGCATTTTCTTGTACCTGAGTAAACACATCAAAAATAATCAATCAATAAATGGAATAAAAGTCATTTGCTTAATTAAAACTGATCAAACCAATCCTGAGACTTATTCTCCTGATCAGGCCTAGGATAACTAAAAATTCAATGCAAAATAGGAGGCCGGGTACAATGGCTCACATTTCTAATCCTAGCACTTTGGGAGGCCAAAGCCAAAGGATCCCTTGAGGCCAAGAGTTTGCAACCAGACTAGGCAACATAACAAGACCTCTGTCTCCACAAAAAAGTAAAAAAATTATCTAGGCATACTGGTGCACACTGGTAGGGCCAGCTACTTGGGAGGTGAGGTTGGAGGATTGCTTGAGCCCAGGAGTTCAAGGTTACAGTGAGCTATGATTGTGCCACTGTACTCTAGCCTAGGTGACATAGCAAGACTCTAACCCTTAAAAATATAATAATTAAAAAAGTATGTTCTACTACAACTATGATGTATCCATAAAAATTAAAAACAAACAAATATGTGCTCGCTTCGGCAGTACATATACTAAAATTGGAAGGATACAGAGAAGATTAGCCTGGCCCTTGCACAAGGATGACACACAAACTCATGAAGTGTTCCATATTTTAAAAATAAATAAATAAGCCATAGAGAGAAAAAAATAGTTTCCAACGTTCCTTCGGTATATATAATTATCCTCATAAGTGTTTGTCTTCCTCTGAATTTTACTGATGACGTTGCACAAAAAGAGATTGAGGCCCTCATGGATACTCTGCTTCTTTAGGATTTTGTTTTGACAGACTTGCGTGCCTGTTGATTGTCTCTCTCCTCCACTAGAAATGTAAGTTCCATGAGAAGAGGAACTTTGCCTTGTGCACCACTGCACCCTTGGTCTGCCTAGATGTAAAAGTGCTTGGCATGTAATAGATGCTAATGAGAATTTGTTGAATAAATGGGTTTCCCTCTTTTGCCCAGTTAGAGGACAACGTAGAAGTATTCTCAGCACTTGGAAGGAACAGCCCAGCTGGGCTCTTGGTGGTGACCATGTGTGTGGCTGTGACAGTGGCCATGCAGGGGAGCAGTGCTTCAAAACAGAGAAGAGACACCTCTGTGAGGCTGTCAGAACCAGGAGCTCAGAACACTGGCTTTGTCACTCACTGTTGCTTCAGTAGCCAAGATTGGGCACAAGTGTGCGTCTTTGGGAATTCCAAAGATCTTTTTAGGAAGAGAGGCTTTGGGAGAGATTGGGCTTCTTGCAGTCAACTGCCATCAAGGCTTAGATATGTGTATTAATGGGACCACAGCTGTATTTGCCAGTTTTGGGCACTGGGATTACATTTATACTTTCCATTTTGAATATATATAATCAGCCTTCCTGACTTACTTGTAAATTTCTCAAGGGCAGGCACTCAGTATGTATGGGGGGTTTTATTTGGCTGATGATGAAATGAAAACAACCTCCAGAGGTTTAAATCCAGGGAAATGAAGAACAATTAAAAGTAGGTCAAGCTTTTCCTTTCTTATCCTATGCTCTACTCATGAGGCCCCTGAAAAATAATTTTCAAACCATGTGATATTAGAAAATGCAGCAGCAAGAAGGTTGACTAGATTAATATCATTGAGCATCTAATGTGATCTGATGATGGTATCTGCTTCTTTATTTTTCAGAATAGCCAAAAATAAGCTGCTGTTTTTTCTGTTTATTATTCAGAGAGAGGAGCCCAAAAAGAACCTGACTAAAAACAATGGGTCGAGCTCAATTTAGCTACTGATTGCTTGTGTGATCCTGAAACCATTATATACCTTCTTTCCAACTATATTTCCTCCTCTGTTAAACAGGGATCATATTTGTCTGTGTCTCACAGAGTTGTTACACAGGTTAATAAAAGGTTATGTAATATAGAAAGATACTTACGATGTAAACTATTCTATATTAAAAGTGTTGGAGTACCCCCATCAGTCATTGAATGCATTTGAAGCTGTATTTAGGTTGTGGGCTCTTTGCTATTACTGAAAAACCACGTGTTCCTCTATGGTGTAAAGTTATACAGGTAACAAGGTCATTGCTTTGCAAAAATATGTTGAAAGCAGAGTCCTCTCTCTGCATAAAGTATTTGTGAAGGAAGCCATTGTTTTCAGTCCAGAAATGTTCAACTACAATTTCCAAAGCATTTCCAAAAGCGGAAGGGAAATTTTACATGCTGGACCATTGAAAGTTACATCTGGCTCAAGCCAGTAACTCACCCGTTTGCTTTTATTTCAACTCCTGGCTCGGAACAAGCAGCGTGATCCCTGCTCATCCCTACAGACTCTGTCACTCACTGTGAACCTCAGCCTCTTGCTAATGCCAGGAAGCATCATCAAACAGGAAACATATCTTACAGACTAGGCTAAAAAGCTGAATAGATTAATCAATAAATGCTAGAAAAAAATTGTAAATAAGACCTATGCACAGGACATAAGATATTTGTAAAGACTCCAAAAATTTCAAAATTTTCTGTTTTTCTTCTTACTTATCATCACCATCACATCAGCAACACGGTACAGTTTGATGTTCGATACATACAAATTTAAAAGAAAGAAACAATTTTATTTCCTTGTGAGTGTAGGACAGGGAAGCCACTTAGAAGACTCTGTGTCTTTTATGTCAGGATAAATGGCAGAATCAGAGAACAGGAAGGAATATCAGGTAGATGTTTAAATGGCAGACACCAAGGAGGTTTTCCATTTTGTCTTAAAAGATTTTGCAAAGATGGATATTCTATTATCCTTTTAAGTGGCCTAATGCTTGAACTCTCTTAGGTCAACAGAAAGCTTCTCTTCTTTTCTATGAGTTTAGCATATATTCCATCTCCTCTGAAGAGACAGAAAACAAATATCTAGCATTAACTTCTTGATTACCATTGAAATATATAATGCTGCTGTGTATTTATATATAAACATGTAAAACCTATATAGCACCTTTATAAGGATGAATGAGGAAAGATACGTACTCTGGGTGGATGCATGTTCTGACAAGCAGATGGTGCCTTAGTATGAGAAAAATGTGCTCCTGCTTCTGACAAATTCAGCCTGAGCCATTGGCCTTGTGCAGTGCACAAACTCCACAACTGTATAGAGTAATTCTTTGGTGCTCCAGATAGACACTGTCACAGCAGGGCTTTCCAGCAATAAAGGTATCTCAAATCTGCATGGTTCTTTAGAGTTTACAAAACTCTTTCCGTATTATCTCCTTTAATTCCTTCAAGAATCATTTAAGGAGATATTATCTCTGTTTCATAGATAAGGAAGTCTTAGAGAGGTTAAAGTTTGTGGCTGGGGAGTGGCAAGGCCAGGCAGTGGAAACCAAGCCTTCTTTTTCACACCCAGTCCTTGCTCCACAGTGTCAAAGCTGCTCCTTCCTTCTTCCCCAGTTTAAACACACCAGCTGTTTAGAGCATGGGGCTCCAAAATCCAGACACTATCATAGAGGTCGACTGAAGAGTCAACAAGAACCAAGAAGTGCAGCCCTTGAGGCTGAGTGAAGTGTGGCTCTCAAGTTGATAGGAGTGTCCTTGCTACTACAGCTTGCCCACGTTTCCTTCTCTCAAGGCTGTGACGTTACTACCTAACACTACAATGTGACAATGTTCATCAGAACGCCATGCTTACCCTCGGGCTTTCCTCATTTTGTATAATACCTGTAGCATTTCATTTTAGATCCCAAATGCCCACTGCAACCTAATCGTTTCACACATCCATTTTTAATCCATTTTCGGACACTCCCTCTTCGTCCTGCCTGATTTAGTGGCATCTACAAATTTAACCAACATAATCTTAATACTTGACTGATTTCAAGTCATGTGGACGTCTCTCTCTTAGATCTTCCAGTCTTGATAGGACCCTTGGCAAGGGTGTTAAATTATGTAAGGCCATGTCTCTAAATGCATTAGAGCAAGGGTCAGCAAACTTTTTCTGTAATAGGCCAAAGAGTAACTATTTCAGGTTCTGCGGGACATACGGTCTCTATCACAACTGCTCAACCATTGTAGCCCAAAAGCAGCTATAGACAGTTTATAAGCAGACGGGCATGGCTGTGTTCCTATACAGCTCTATTTATGGGCACTAAAATTTGAATTTCATGTAATTTTCACATATCATAAAATATTATTTTCCTTTTGATTTTTTCTGCTCTTTTAAATATCTAACAACAATTCTTAGTTCACAGACTATATAAAAACAGGCTAGGATTTGGCTGGGTTTGCGAACCCTGACATAGAGATCAATGCCTACATTAAGATACCGTGAGCTAGAGACAGCTATAACTTTTATCCTCCCCTTCACGGTTTTCCAGGCAGTAAAATCACTAGTATCAAACCTAAAAGCCCAGAGGTAGAAAATAATAAAATTGCCTTTAATGAAATAGATTTCATATTCAATCTAGAAACAACTACTGCCTTCTAGTTTGATTACACATGGCTGTGGCTAAGGATACTCATTTATTCACATGAGGTTTCAGATTTTCATACTTCCCCTTTCCCTTCAAACTTTGGCTTCATGAAGTGCTCACAGAGAAAACGTATGAAAAGCTTTTTTACTCCATGTTAGTAATAAATAGCTCCGGGCAGGGAGCACTGGCCACTCTCCGTGTTGCTCTTGGCTCTGGAGTCGGGTGGCCACGTTGACTTCTTCTTCCTGCCCTGGGTGATTTTCCAGGTCTGCGGTACTCGGTTTCTAGATTGGTTGCATGCTTCTGTGAGTTGAATAATTGATTCAGATTCAGGATGGTGGGTTCTGGACAAATTCTTTTTCAAGAGGAATTTCAAGCGGATGGAATGAACTGGGGAGAAAGAGCTGATAGAGAAATAGAGAAATTGCCTGTGGCAGAAAATTTAAAGTGACCTCTCAGACTATGGGCCTTGTTAGGACTCTGCACCTGAAACACTACACACTAGGAGATGAAAAATCCGTATCCTGTGGATTTAGCTATTTGCGGCTTTAGCTACGATGTCGGGATCCTAGACTGATGTCTGAACCTTTGCTTTCACTCCTTTGCCTCATCCTGTACTCAGGTATCTCTGCTTCTGGCACCTTCTTCTGGTTCTGCCCCTAACTCTTGCCTCCAACTCTGGCCTCCACTTTCATTGGTGTGGCTATCCTTCTGAATTAGTGATTCTCTTTCCCTGCTGTTCTGCTCTTGTCAAAGGACAAAGTTGGGTTCTTGGGGAGGAGAAGAATGCAAATTAAAACGAGAAAGTATCATGTTTCTGTATCAAATCAATAATGCACAGAAATATATATTTTCATTATACATAATTATAACTACATATATAGTTAATTCTCTTAAGTGTGTCATGAAACATTTGCACACCTACCTTGCACCATGCAGGTAGGTGTGCAAATCAGGACACTGGATAACCCTGTTAGAACACAATTTGATACCATATATCAAAAGCCTTAAAATTGTTTGTATCCTTCAATTGCATAGCCCGTTTCTAGGAATATATCCTAAAAGAATCCTTAATATAGGAAAAAATCTTTCAGCACAGATATCTTCACCATAACATAATTATGATAGAAAAAGGAAAACCTAAATATCCAACCATGGGGAAAAGACTTAGCTGTATTGTATATACTTGATGAGTAGCATATTTATAATACAATAAAAAGTGAAAAGAGCTGGATACAAGATTGCGTGTACAGTATGACTGCCACGATATAAGAGGGTATTTGCACAGAAAAGAGTGGAAGAAAATATTCCAAATTCTAGTTACTTTCCTGTTTGTACTTGTATTTGCTTCCCATGTACTACTATACACACACTGGTACAGTTAGAGGGAAACACATGGAAAGGTCGGTACCATAATATATTGTCTCTACAAAGCATCTGAACATAGAGTTGCATACACAAAATAAGTGCAATGATTTAAAAAAAAATCCAAACTCTACATCAGGGGCATCAAACTTAAATACCTACAGGAGCCAAACCAGCAGCATAACAAATAAAAGAAACCACAATGGGACGATGGCAAACCGGTGAACATGTGCCCCTTCTGAGGGTGGCCACCTTTCCTCAACTCCTGCCCTTTGGAAACGAAGGCTCAGTTTTTCAAGAAGAACCCTATATCTGTATTAAATGTGATATCTTTTAATTTTTGCATGCTAAGGTCATCAAATTTAAACTAAAAATATATTGCATAGGCCAAATAAACCATGCCAGCTTTTTTTTCTTTTTCCAAAAATTGCCTGTTTACCCCTTCTGCTCTGCATCCGAGTAAAGATATGCAGGCATAGAGTCGTTAGAGAAAATCAGATCAAAATGAAAGCAGCCACCATGGCTGGATGATGGGGTCCTGGAGATGTCTGTTATTTTTTATGCTTCCACATATTCTTTCTTGAATAGGCATGGATACTTTCATAAAGGAAACATGAAAGTATTGTTTTTCACCAAATCGCAGTTTCTTTCTTTCTTTTTTTTTTCTTAAGATTTCTCAGAACCTGGAGCTTCTTTTTCTTCTTTTGCTCTACATATGATGGCCACTAAATTAAACATTTAATTTTTCTTAAAGGTAAATGTTATACAGACAGCACCAACAGAACCATACAGAGGTACAAGACTTGCAGACACCAGCATAAAACATGGCAACTGTGTGCAATGGACAGTGAGACAGCTGTCCCTCTCTCTCTGCTCCTGCTCCCTTGCCCTCTTCCTACCAACACCCAATCAAAAGAAGGGATCACATCCCTTGAGCCTACTTTATTACAAGAGTGCAGCCGAGGAAGGCAGGGAAGTAGGTAAAGTTACAGAATTTATGATATTACAGGAAGAGTTATGGTCTTGGAAAAAGTGAAAGATTTTACATTCTACCCAGAATTATTTTAATAATTCTACTTTGAAAACTGAGCTATTTCTCCAGATATTAAATAGAGGAAAAAAAGTAACAAAAGACCATCTGCAATTCTACTTAAGACAGAGCCACAGATGTTAGAGAAAAAGTATAAAGGAAGTCAGGTTTGCTCTTCTACAAGTTCAAGAGCCACTAAGAGCCCTTTTAATTTCCTTTACCTTTTCCTTGTAAATTCAAATGAATAGTTGAAGTTCTACTTTGTGCTCAGGGTTTGCATGGCCTGTGCATGGTGGGAGGCATATTTTCATTCTTCTCTTTGCTTCTCCTTGTACTCTATTTTCAGGCCTGACTCAGAGCCCCTGGGAAACTTCCTGCTTGGGCCTAAGGACCCCGATCCCAGGTTGGGGAGGTGGGCTTGCTTGGAGTCCTAGGGCACTATGTCGGGAAGGGGGTAGTGAGGGGAAGTGGTTGGGGAAGGGGTTTGTATGACTTTGAATTTCTGCCAAGATTTCTAATGGTCCCTGGATTTTTCCCTGAAAGGTTATATGTTTGTCTCAGGGCTGATATATGTTTAATGATCAATTCTCCTGATCTGAGAAGAGCCCTGATTTACAGCATTTCCTGATTTTTGCAGGGTCAATATTCTCATCATAAATGATTTTAAGCTACCAACCTGATGTCCCCAAAAGCAGAGCCAGAAAGAGATGGGTACAGTTGGTTCCTCCAGCACACTGCTCCGTGATGGTTCAGCCAAAGGGTCTGTTGCTTTGCAGTAGGGCTGCTAAGCCCTCTTAAGTTTTTGTTATGAAGAAGTCCAGCTCAAGTCTCCATTGCTTCTTTCACTTCGTTTGTTTAGACAAAAAAGCACAGTCTTACTCTGTGATCTTTTAAAACTTAGATTGTTTAAACTTAAAATATTTTAACCGGTGTTGCTCTTTTCCTGTGGTTTATCTTTTAATTTTATTGATTTTATTTTTTTTACCATTGTTTATTTCAGATGGAGAACACGGGATTTGGAATCACCACTTCCCTAAAAGAGGTAGATAGTTCACGCCATGGTCCATAACAAGAGGGCCTCATTATTCACCTAAAACACTCATGAGCCTCAAAAATAAACAACACATTTTATTATTTACTTTTATTACAAAAGTTAAACACATTCTCTGTGGTATACTAGAAAATATGATTTAAAAAGGAGAGAAAAGCCATAAGCAAAATGAAATAAAAATTACCCATCATTCTAACAACCAGATATAACAACTATACATAATTAGCATATGTCCTTCTGTAAATATGTGTGTATATGTGTATGCTTGTTTTTGTTCACAAAATGAAATCATACTGTGCAGTCAGCTTGGTAACTCTCTCCATGGAAAGAAGAACACATTTTTACTGTGTCCTTTTTAATGTTGTAGTGTGAGTATTCCATTGTACTGAGATACCTTAATCTAAATCTAAAATCCTATAGCTGGGCATTTAGGTTGTTTCTTATGTTGTGTATCCTTGTATGTATACTTTTATATATTTGCATGAGTATTCCTTTAGGCTAAATTTCTGAAAGTGTAACTGCTTGATCAAAGAGTCTCCAGCTCTTCTTTTTTAGACCTTTGGTTGGATTGCCAAACTGAAGCTAGAGATGAGAGGCCTGGGGAAGTGTAATGGGCTGCACCTGGAAGGAGTTTAATTGCAGTGATAAAAATGCTATTATAGACAGTGGAAACAGTGAAATACCTTGTACTTAAAATTATAGCTGAAGGGAGGGAAGGAGGGTGAGGAGATAGGACCTTTATCCAGAATGGATTTCACTGAAAGGTGGAAGCATGCTGAAGAAGGAACCTGGGAAGGTGATGTACTGGGATCTGCTGTCAGAGATTTTGGAAATTCGAGCTTTGGGTCCAAGCCCAGCTGCCGCCTGGGACATAAATGACATTAGCTCTGCTGTTTAGGTTAGGAAAGTGTAACTGTAGTAGTCACCTCCTGCTGCAATTCTACTATGTTTGAGACAAGCCCTGGATCTTGATGACTCCGAATAACAAATGTTTATTTCTTACTCACTGTCTGCAGGTCAGCGGCAGGGACTCCCCTTCATGCTGAATATCAGATTCAAGACATATGTCTCTCCTGCACACCTTCTTCCAGGACCCACAGGGAAGGTTCACTGGCTACTGGAGCACGAGCTCCCAATAAGGCAGACACATGAAGACCTTGAAGCCAGTGCTCAAAACTGTCACTGTGGTCTTCTCTTCCATTGGCCAAAGTGAGTCATGTGGCCAAGCCAGGTCGGGATGAGGAAGCTGATTCTGCTCCAAAGAGAAAGGGAGTAGAGAGAGGTAGTTTTTGCTAAACAATATTCAAACAATCACAGCAATTCTGTGAGATTTTGCACATCTAATGAAGGTGTTGTATGAGTTAGTTTCTCCTGAAAGTGCTCCCAAGCTGAGAAAGAAAAGGGTACACAATAAAAGGGTGGAAAACAATGAAATGAGCAGCTTTCTATGTAATTCCCTAGGAGGAAATCCCTCTCACAAGTTCCTAACCACCTCTAAATTGTACCAGAAAGAAAGTGGGTTGAAATGATTGCCCGAAAGCAAGGTGGATTCTGATTTGGAGGGGCTTTTATATGTTTCAGGGGGCACTCTTAAAAGAAATGCAAAATCACATTTTGAAAAAACCGAGCAAAGGCATTATATGTAACCAAAATGTTTGTACCCCCATCATATTCTGAAATAAAATAATATATCAAAATCCAGAATTGATAGATTTAGTCATTCTTCTGGCATGGTAGTTTCTGACTCCAAGTATTTCAAATTTGTTTCTTCTCCATAATTTTCACACTTCACACTGGACATCAGGCACCCTGGACCCTGTTCATAGTATTACACCACCTCTGGCCCTAGGGCTTCATAGTGAATGAATTAATAGAGAGAATATTCTGGGAACAAACTAAGTGTCCCTCAACTGATGAATGAATGAACAAAATGGAATACTATTCAGCCACAAAAGGGAATGAAGTACTGATTCATGGTATAACATGAATGAATCTTGAAAATATGCTAAGTGAAAGAAGCCACACACAAAAGGGCGCATATTGTATGATTCTATTTATATGAGAAGTCTAGAATAGGCAAATCCATACAGATAATAAATTAGGAGTGGATTAAGAGATTGGGGCTAGCAGTGATGGAGGAGAGAATGGGAAGTGACTATTAGTGGGATTTTTTTGGAGGGGGTGATGACAATGTTCTAGAATTAGCGATGATAATTGCTCAACCTTGTGAATATACTGAAACCATTGGATTGTATACTTTAAAAGATCAATTTTATGGTATGTAAGTTATATCTCAATTTTTTAAAAAAGAAAGCATTCCTGGAAGCCATTCCTACATGCAAACAGCTAGAGATAACTATATCCAGAAGTGCCTGAAAACTATATAAATATTATAAAAATAGAAAAAAACCAAAGTATTTTTCCTACTCTTATGTATCACTGAATACACTTCTAAAACCATATGTATGACATTTCTTTACATGCACCAAGCAATTCTCCAGCAGACACAAGCTGGGTGTCCTCTAATTTAATTCAATTCTGACACTATCTGCCTGGAGATAGCATCAGATCCCACAGGTTCAGGGCTCAGTCCCACAAGACTCCCCTCCCCCACTCCAGATGCCAGTCGCAAGCCCCATGTTGCTAAACCAGTGCTTCTGACCGACTAGCTATAAATCAGGATCCCTGGACCCCTTCTTCGGGTCCGATTAATTTGCTAACACAGCTCACAGAACTCAGGGAAAATTTACACTTACCAGTTTATTACAAAGGACGTTACAAAGGATGCAGATGAATAGCCACACAGGAGAGCTGCATAGGTTGAGGTATGGCAGAAGGGGCTATCTAGTAGCCACCAGTCACCAGTCATCTCATTAACATACAAAAGACACTCTCATCACTCCAGAGATTCCAATGATGACAGGAGCCGTGAGCCAGGAATCAGAGGCAGAGCCCAAATATATACAGTCATGAACTGCATAACAACATTTTGGTCAAGGAGGGACTGCGTATATGACGGTGGTCCCATAAGATTACGATGGAGCTGAAAAATTCCTGTTGACGTCATAGCTGTCGCAACATTGTAGAGCAATGCAGTACTCACACGTTTGTGGTGATGCTGGTGTAAACCTACTAGTCGTATAAACATATAGTACATACAATTATGTACAGTACATAATACTTGATAATGACTATAGGTGACTATGTTACTAGTTTATGTATTTACTATATTATACTTTTTATCATTATTTTAGAGTATATTCCTTCTACTTATTAAAAAAAAAGGTTAACTGTAAAACAGCCTCAGGCAGGTCCTTCAGGAGGTATTGCAGAGAAGGCATTGTTATCATAGGAGATGACAGTTCCATTTATGTCACTGCCCCTGAAGACCTTCCAGTGGGACGAGATGTGGAGGTGGAAGACAGTGACATTGATGATCTTGACCCTGTGTCAGCCTAGGCTAATGTGTTTGTGTCTTTATTTTTAACAAAAAAGTTTAAAAAGTAAAAATTAAATAAATACAAAATCTTTAAAGTAGAGAAAAGCTTATAGAATAAGGATATAAAGAAAGAAAATAGTTTTGCACAGCTATATAAGGTATGTTTTAAGCTGTGTTCTTACAAAAGAGTCCAAAAGTTAAAAAAATTTAAAAGTTTATAAAGCAAAAAAGTTATAGTCAGTTCAGGTTAATTTATTATTGAAGAAAAATTTTTTAATAAATTTAGCGTACCCTAAGTATACAGTGTTTATGAAGTCTACAGTAGTGTACAGTGATGTCCTAGGCCCTCACATTCACTCACCACTCACTGACTCACCCAGAACAATTTCTAGTCCCATAAGCTCCATTCATGG
>VBSM01002121.1:14415379-14429843 GCA_008086735.1 Cheirogaleus medius | reverse complement strand
ACACAGGAAGCATGGGAAGCACACAATGACAACCTTTAGAATAGATGAGCTGCCCGATGCCTTTATCAGTACATTTGCTGCACACTGTGAACAAATTTAGAGACCAACAGAAATGTGGCCTTTTTTCTCTTTTCCTATAGCATGGATTTGCAAGCTGTTCTGAGACCTACCTTGCCTTGTAGATCATCTGTGCATTCAATGACTTCATTCGACAAATACTATGGAGGGCCAGGAATATTTCACATGCTGGGTACGGCAATAAACACAACAGACACAAATCCTCACCCTTGTGGAGTCAATTTTACGGGAAATTACGTAGCCACAAGCCTCCTTTTTCCCACCAACCCACACAAGACCAACTTGCCTTTCTGCTGGAATCCTCCCCAACTGTGGAAGAGTCCTGCTGGGATAGGACATCATGTTTCATAACCATACTTCTAGCTTTTTAAATTTCATTTCTATTTTTAAACTTTTTATTGTGGATGATTTCAAACATAATACGAATGTAGCAATAATAGGAAAATGAGCCCCCATATATTTAATATATCAATACACAGCCAAGATTGTCTCATTTATACCTCCCACATACTTTCCCACTGCCCACCAGATGAGTTTAAAGCAAAGCCAGACATCTAATCATTTCATTCATAAATCCCTCTAAAGGAAGAGGGTTCTCATATGGACTTGGAGAATGGATAGGTCATTGATAGGTGAAAGGGAGGCAGAGTGGCATCCTACATGGAAATAAAAGCACAAGGAAAGGTTCAGACAGGAAATGAAAACTGTATACACAGAGTGAGGAAGAAACTATCCCGGATGGAGAGAAAGTTGGACAGATCAGGTGGAAATGATTACGGACATTTCCAAGTGCCAGCCTGAGGACTGAGTTCCTGCAGAGAAAGTGTAGTTCGATATTCATAGAAAGTTTTAGGTGTGACCTGAGTCAAGCAGTGAAATCATCTGGGGTGAAAGCCGGCCCAGGGGCACCCAAGAGAAAAATGAATAGAGGGCAGAAACATAAAGGGCCCATCATCACAATTCAGCATAACAAGGGCCCAGACCACTTGGTGATGGCAGGAATGGAGAGGAGGGAGGAGCTAGGGTGATTTTAAAGGTTGAAGGGACAGAATTCATTGCCTGGCCCAACAGAGCGGTAGGGAAAGAATAGGAGATGACTACAAGGCTTCAAGTCTGGACAGCTTGGAGATTGGGAATATCATTCACAAAGTCAAAGAAAATGGGAGAGGAATCTTTCTGGGAAGTTTTAAGTTTTGTTTTAGATTTCATAATGGAATGCAAATATAAATATTTCATAGTCTGTGGAAGGTGAAAGATTGGAACTTGGGTGAAAGTGATAGAGGTTCAAATTTATCTACCTAAAATTGATAGCTGAGGTCAAGTATCTCTATTTGTTCTATGCAGAGAGAATGGAAAGGGAAGGAGGGAGAGAGGAGCAGGAAGCAGAGGACAAGGGAAGGCAGGGGAAGAAAAAAAAGAAAAGGAGAGGAGGGGAGAGGAGAAGAGAGAAGAAAAAGGAGCAAGTGAGGAGGAAGAAGAATCATGGCTAAGAGAGAAAAGAAGGTAAAAGTATCAGGACAGCAAAATAATCTCCGAAGCTGAAGAGGAGCACCTTTCTAAAAAGACCTTGTGGCCGTTAGTCAAACTCTGGCCGTTGGTAAAGCCCACTGAATATGCATGATGTCATGTGCTGTACATTCACGGCACACACAAGGCCACATTCACTCTGCTGACCTCGAGGGCAGAGCACAAGGCTTGGTTGTTCCCCGAGCCCTTGCCTCTGAAGAGAAAAAGTCTGTACTGGGAGAATTTTAACTCTTGAATCAGGCTAGTTGTTAGCTATGTTGTGAAATGGACTCGTTTTCAGAAACTGAAAAATTCATTCTGCTTATAGTCACCATAGTAAGTAAATGGTGGGTAAAAGGCTTGGGAGAAAAATGGGCCCCCAATTTTGTGTCACGGATGGAGTGACACATCCAGGATCCACCAGTGGAGAAGAACCCACCCAGCTTGGAAGAAATGAGTCGTGCCCCAACCTGAACTGTGATTCAAATACCACTTGAGTGAGGTCAGGAAAAACGAAACAAACTGAAACCCTATAAATCATATTAATCATAGGGAAATTTCATCATGGCATGGATTAGGTGGTGATGATATTACAAATATAACAGAAGGAACATCTAAAAAAAGAATAAGAAAGATTGGAATTTGTCTGTGTCTTACCAGAGTTATGTGGAAGAAAGGATACTTGGGTTCTATAAAATTGGTAGTGACAATATAGAGAGAAATTGAGCTATAGAAAAGATAGTTAATCCATGAGGTTATTTTGCTCATTTAAATTTTCTTTGGGAATACCCAGTTTCCTTTTTTTTTCCTTATCGTGTGATTACCAAGATTTATTTTTTCTGTTGTTTTTAAAACTAGGTTTATTTAGAAATAATTTAGATTTTAATTATTTACCAAGAATTTATCTTTTTCTTTCTTTTTCAAAACCTTTAATGATAGACATTTTCAAACTTAGAAGTAGAAATAATAGCAAAATGAACTCACATGCACCTATAGTCCTGTTTCAATAATTTATCAGCATGCTGCCATTCTTAAAAAGCTATTTTTCTTCCCTTTTTTCTCCTCCTTTTCTTCTCCCCCCAGAGTATTTTAAGACAAATCCTGAACATCATATTAACTCACCAGTAAATACTGTAGTATTTACCTACATTTCACTGATGAGAGCTTTTTAAAAAATGGAATCATGCCATTATGACGGTAATACAACTCAAAATAACTTCTTTATATCTGAATACCAAGTCTATGTTCCAATTTATCTGATGATCTCAAAGATGTATTTTATAGTATGTTTGTTTAAATCAAGATGCAAACAAGGTTCACATGTTGGATTTAGTTATTACATCTCTGAAGTATCTTTTGTTCTCTAAAAATCCATCCCTCTATTTTTTATGCCATTATTTCTTAGAGAAACTGGATCTTTTGGCTTATACAATATCTTATTCAAAATTTTATTTATTGCACCTTCATGCTCTTGTTTAAAATGTCCGATTCTTCTTATTTCTTATAAACCATTAGTTAAACCTACTGGCTTGATGAGATTCAGATTTAATTTTTTTAGGCAAGAATACTTTCTAAGTAGTGTTATGTATTTTCTATTGTAGGACATCATTGTATGGTCCAGTTCTTGTATTTTTAATAATACCAAGATCGATAAGTGGGTTTAAATGATAACAGTCTAATAGTTCCATTGTGAAGTTCTTCACTGACTTTTAACTAATTGTTTTAGCAATGTCAGGTTTGGTAATCTTGTTCCATGTTCTTGGTGTGCTCTTGGCCAAAGAATGACTAGACACACCAAAGTAAGGTGAGCACAAGGTGAAATTTATTGAGAGGGAGCAAGATAGGATTATGGAGCAAGAGCAAGATATGGGTTTCCAGAGTGAGAGCAAGATACATTTGCCATAGACAACAAATGTTGATACAACACAGCCTTGGTTATGGTCTGGGCCTTGTTTTATATGTCTGGATTGGACCCTCCCTGTGGTTCAGACGTCATCGTGGAATCACTCTGATGGACACAGTTGGGAGTTATATGACCTGAGTCTTACTGCGCATGCAGATCTCCCATGAGCCTCTCTGAAAGCCCATTTTGTGGGGGTGAACCACAACAGCACCCACTTTCATCCCTAGGAGACCCGGAATCCCTTGCTATCTACCTAACACCCAGATTGTGGTCTTTAAATACCATTTCCTAAGTAAAAAGACCCAGGCTCCTTCAAAAAACACCACAAGAATGCAATAAGCCAAATCTAGAATATGGGAAATTCTACAGAACCTATGACCTAATTTCTTCTGTAAATGAATAGCAGGAAAAAAAGAGAAACTAATGTGTGTTTTGTGTAGATCTTATTTGGTTCCCAACTCAAACAAACTATCTTCAACGATGACATATTTTAGACAAGTAGAGAAATTGGAACACTGGGTGCTACATGATATGAAAAAATTAATAGTAGCATTGCTATGTTAAAAAAGTCACCTGCTAGCAATGTATTCTGAAGCTTTTACAGATGAAATGATATATTTGGCATTGGCTTTAATACACGTAGAAAAGAAATTGGAGGAGACAAAAATGAAACAAATTTGGCAAACTATTGATAAAGTTAGGTGGTATGAGTTCATCATCCTGTCCTCTGGAAATTTTTTTTTTTTTTTTTTTGAGACAGAGTCTCATTCTTTTAAATGGAGAGATAGAAAGATGCTAAAACAAGTAATTAATTAATTAATTGAATTAATTTTAAAGCACAAGAAAGCAAGAAAGAATCCAGCTCAAATCCTAGGTGCCAGAGTCCAGCAACCAGCATGGTGTGCCTAAAATTCCCCTGTAGCTCTGCCACAGATATACCCCAGGCTCCGGCCTCAGGCCTAGGGCAATGTGAGAGCTTCTGGGCTGCTGGTTGGAGGCTCTTTGTGTCAGTGGGCTGCACATGCAGCCTCATAATTCACAGAGCCCTTTTGGACCCGGAGTCAATAGCTGGTCACATTCTCTACATTTTTATGCAGATGACGTTGCACATGGTGGATACTGGGGGCTGGGGTAGCTGATGAGGAAATGACCACAGGCAGCTCAGGAAAAAACCTCCCTAAGGGACATCACAGGAAACCAGCCTCAAAGTGATCTCTTTTGAAACTCGGGTCAACAGAAAGCTCATGTCCCTTTTGGTTTGTTCCATCGCTGCAGTTGCGAGCCTCAGTCATGCTGGAGTGTCCCTTTCTCCAGCATCCGTCTCCCACACTTGTCTTTTCACCCACCCAAGGAAGAGGAGGACTCTTTTCCATTTAGAGAACTCCTGGTGTTTCCTGTGGTGATGATTCATTTTTATTCCCCTGAATCTTCTCCATGGCCAGATCATTGTTTTCCGTATCCTTCCCACCCCCAGGAAAGAACAAAAGGCAATCTTTGGTCTTTTGGCCAGAGTCTATGCTGGACCATTGCATCCCACACACGGCTTGAGCTGAGAGCTCTTCCAGCTCCCCTAGATTTCCCAAAGCATTTTGAGATAAATTCTAATAGTAGGATACATTTGCTTTCCGGTCGAAGTGATGGGTTATATGATTCATCTGTTCCCTAAGATTTCCAGATATAGTCATGAAATTTGGCCTCTGCCCCTGATGCAAAGCCCTTGTGTTTATAAGAAGTAACCTAAGTAACCTGCCACATGTTCAGAGTCAGAAACATGCTTCCTGTTCCCCAAGTTTGTAAACTCAGCAAGATAAATTTTCTCTTTTCAGCCACACTTGAGAAATTGATATAGTTGAAATAAGTTCTAAATGAGGCAGGTTTGAATAAGTTCTAACTCAAGAATTTTATCTTCTCAATCCTGCCCCAAGCCAGAGCAAGACCGCCCTTTCACATATCAGTGGGACCTTCAGTTGTGTTTGACTTCACCAAAAAAACCCCAAATTCATTTCAGCAAATTTGAAGGGTGAGAGAGTGGCCTCGGCCATCTAGAATTATATTTGTAGCAGATGTCAAATATCCTCAGAATCACAGAACGCTGGGGTAGGCTGGACTTCAGCCAACAGCGTCCCTCTCCTTTCTCAGGTGAAAAAACTGAAGTCCAAAGAGAGTCATATTTTAAAGCTTAAGGTTGCAGAGGTAGTAAGCAAAACCAGATTCAAAATCAGGTTTTCTACAGAAGACCCAAAGCCCATTCTCTCACTCCTGTCACCTTCTGAAGTGTCCTCCTTACTGGCTTCCACCTCTTCGCTAGTCTCTTCCTGTCCCTTCCACCTGTCAGCCATCCTGCTCCCTGCCACGGCCACCTTCTCTGCAGCACAGCTCGGGACATCTCTCTCCTGGCTCAGAACTGTTCAACAGCTCTTGGCCTGGGCTGCTCCCAAGGATATTTCAGCTGAATCTCACATTGCACTCGTGTGCCCTGCCCAGTGCATGTGGAAAAGTAGCTGCTCCTAAGCAAGCTCTGTGCTTACCTGAAGCTTTTCCCATGTGGTCTTCTCTGCCTGAGATATTCTTCCTCTTTAACAGACGGGATCCTCCTACACTTTAAAGGCCCAGTGCAGATACCACTTCCTCCATATATTCCTCATTCATTCTCCCAAATGAAAACGGATTTCTTGCCTCCTTTCACTGCACACGGTGGATCTCTATTTTAGCAGGTATCACATTCTATCTGGTGTAATACTGTAGTTAATAATGAACATTCTGCTTCTTCCCACTATGCTATAAATTCCTTTAAGTCAGAAACCAGATTTTACTTACAGCTCTAGCAGAGTTATTTTCTCAGAGTAAACATCAAAAATAATTTTTTTTATTAAACTGGGTTGAAATCCACTATCTTTGGAAACCCAACGGCATTTAGACATATAATTCTAAAGACCTGAAATTTAGTATTTTATGTGTTTCTATCCTTGACCATCTTGGGTATACTGGAAGACATTTTTATCTTCTAAAATGTGCCACGGATAAAAATAGGATTCTTTTTTCTTTGCTATTTCCTTAGATCATGTTCAGCAAAAAGTTCAACTAAACAGGTATTTATTGAATACTTAGTATGTAGAAAACACTGGGCTAGGTTGCTGCAGGAGTAAAGAGATGAGTAAAACCTGGGACCCTGACCATAAAATAGTCGTGATAGGATAATTTTCACAGTTACAGACTCAAGCGCCAACCGAGGCATTAACTCTTAGGCATTTCCCAAATATGTAACAGTTGCCAACCATCCCTGCCTGCTTTTAAAGAAAGTTATAAAAGACCAACAGCCTTAGGAACTACCCTTGATTAGGAATCAGAAGACCCTGGGTCTACTTCAGACTACACCAAGTTTCTATCAGTGTGACCTTGGACAAGTCACTATCTCTGTTCGTTGTCCCCACTGGTAAAGCAGGCTCTTCATTAAAGAGGAAGAGCTCTTCATGGGTTGCTTCAAGGGCGTGGTGTCTCCTATCTAGAAACGTGAGCCAATTCTGCAAACTTATGGTATGAGTTAAGGCAGTGGTACACTTAAAGGGTAGTTCCCAGACAAGTAGCACCTGTTGAGAACCTGAGAGAAATGCACATTCTCAGGCCCTACCCTAAACCAACCGAATCAGAAACTCTGGTACCTTTGTCTGGGGAACGTCAGGTTCCAGTGCTTCCTTTTCTCCAGGTGGAAGGTGATGCTGTCTCTGTGGGAGGCTGAGCCAGGGTAGTTTCTCCCCAGCCTCCCAGCGCATGGTCCAGGCAGTTCCGTATCGCCTATAAACTATTCCACCTGCCAAAGGCACCGTGAGGCAAGAGCACCTACTCAGGCTCCATCTGAGGCTCAATGGACATAATGATTGGGAAAATACTTTGCAAACTGAGAGAAGCCATCCAAATGTAAATATTGCTAAAGTTGCCAACTCTTTAGGGAGGAGGTGTGTGAAGGGGGAACACAGAATAAAAGACACACTGATGACAGATTCTATAAATTATTCTCAACTCATGAAGAATCATCTTTTTTGACTATATACATAGCTTCCTTCCCTCAATTTTGTCCTGCTTGTCTGTTTATGCTTGAAACAAATATATAACATGGATTGAGTGAACACACAGCGACATCAAAGGAAGCCCAGTAGCCCCAGAACAGTAGCCGGCTACTTCACGTGCTCTGGCAGCGGGATTAAGAACTGTAGCGCCCTCTGGAGGGCCCAACTGGAAAGATTCCATAGCACATCGTTTCCCCCCTTCCAACAACTCTCCCATCACCTGAATAAAGAATCTGAATTGTACGCATGTAGTTCAGACCCATAACCTACCGCACACAAGAATCCCAGCCTCTTCAGTCCTGCCTAAGAAATACGCATTTGGTCTTTATCAAATGTAAAATTATTTGGCCTCTTTAACTTCTGCCTTTCCGCTTCTAACAAACTGCCTGTGGGGAGCTACTTTCCAGAGCAAATGGTGTAATGAGGCAGCAAATGACTTTGAATCACAGAGCCAGAGTTTCAGTCAGACTTCTGCTGTTTACTACACAACTGTGGGCAAATCCCACCTTGACCTTGTTTCCCTCAGGGAATTCGAGTGGACTGTATGGACAGTGTTTGTAAACTACAAGACATTTAATATGAAGAGACATTATCACATTGCTGTTAGCAAAGCATGGGTAGCCTAGTAAAACTATCCTAGCCAAGATCTTTTCTTTTTTCTTCTTTTTTTTCTCCCCTAAGGACAAGTTCTCACTCTGTCACCTTGGTTGCCCTGCAGTGGTGGGATCATAACTCACTGCAGCCTCCAACTCCTGGGCTCAAGCCATCCTCCTGCCTCAGCCTCCCAAGTAGCTGGGACTAGAATCATGTGCCACTGCACCCTGATAATTTTTGTATTTTTTTTTATAGATGGGGTCTTGCTATGTTGCCCAGGTTGGTCTCCAACTCTTGGGTTCAGGCAATCTTCTGGTCTTGGCCTCCCAAAGTGCTGGGATTACAGGCACGAGTCACTGCACCTGGCAAGATTTTTTATTTCCAAAGGAAGATAGTTTATAGACAGTCTCAGATCTGCTGCTGTACTCAGCCTGCTGTGATACATTGTTTGGTTGAAGTAAATGAAGAAATTCAACCTCACACAGATAAGTAGTTGGAAAAGGGAGGGGTATTTCAATAGCTCTTCAGATATTCTTGTGGGTTTTATTTTTTTGAGACAGAGTCTCTGTCACTGCAGGTATAGTGCAGTGGCGTGATCATTGCTCACTGCAACCTCCAATTTCTTGGCTCAAGTGATCCTCCTACCTCAACCTCCTGAGTAGCTGGGACTACAGGCGTGAATGCCACCACACCATCTACTTTTTTCTATTTTTGGTAGAGACAGGGGTCTCACTCTTGCTCAGGGTGGTCTCAAACTCCTGACCTCAAGCATTCCTCCTGTCTCAGCCTCCCAGAGTGCTAGGATTACTGCGCCCAGCTTATTCTTGTGATTAATTATCTTTTATACTATACCAAACTACCAAAATATTAGTTTCTTACACATTCATAGTAATATGGAATCTGAAACCATATCAATGAACTTTTCGTACTCTGTCATATTAAAATCCACTGATTATCTCGCACTTTGAAAAGATCTTTTACTCTTACATAGGGTAAAATAGTGATTCAGAGTTAGGCAAATCTTTAAAACTTTTACACATTTCATTAACAATATAAAAAACATCAAATTCATTAATATCACCACCAAATTCATCAGAAAAGTCTTCAAATATGAAGAACTTGTGGATCTCGCTGTGGTAGATATAAGTTTTCCAGATTTCTAATTTTCACTTGAAAGCTCAAGTTTTATCACAGGCACATATCCTGTTAGTTGTTTTCCTTAAAGGGCTAAGCTCACTTTATCTTTGAGAAAATATCGGCCACATACTGAAGTCTGAAAAACCATAATTTGTCTGCCAGTAATTTTTTAAGTAAAAATGGCGTTCCAAAAAAAAGGGGGATCCTGTTTAAGTTGCATGAGTGTTTTTCTTCAGAATGACCATCCTACTTCAGTGTGCAGCAAACTGGTCTGTGTTTACTCCCATTCTGCCACACTGAATATAAAAAGGATGTGAATTCAAGGGTTGAGATTTAATAAAATTAAAAACTTTTACTGCTTGATCAAGGACATTCATTCTTAAGTGAAACTGGCTTTTTTTTTTTTTAACTGCAAGTGTATGATAGTGAAGAATACAACAACCACTAGAAAAGTTTTGTGCCAGTGCCTTGGTTTGTGCTAAGCTGCCAGCAATTTTAACCACTATCACTGTTGCACCATTGATGAAGATATCAACCCAGGGAAAAATGACAAATATCTTAGCATTAGTCTGAAAATAGTTTGACTTCCTGGACCGCTGGGTCTCAGTGACCACCCCCCCCCCCAGGAGTCTGGGGACCACACTTTGAGGACCACTGCACTAGACACGCTTTCTGCCCCAAAGATCAAACTGTAATTCCCTCTAAAACCTCTCAGGAGAGTTTGCCTGACAGATCATAGAGAGAGAACTGGAAAAGAGGAAGGGAGGAGCCTTCTGAGGAAATCTTTTATCCTCTTCCGCCCCCTGGGGGTCAACCGTCAATACTACAGCTGGTCACAAGGCAGGACTGTTCTCTGATGAGCTGGGGAAAAGAAGGAAAATGGTTTCCTTGTTGAAGTGGCAGTCGTGTTATTTTACAGCCACACTTCCTGCATTCACTTCTAGCTCTAAAGTGTGTTTGATCCTTTAGTAATTAACACCAGGAAGAATACACTGTCATCATGAGAAAGGCTGAGGATGGAGTCTCTGGTGAAAATGTTAGGTTTCAGTCTGAAACCCCTGGTTCTTGGCACGCCCATGGTGGAAGAATGACCAGACACGCCAAAGTTAGGCAAGCACGAAAATGAGGTTCATTGAGGAGAGAAAGATAGGACTGTAGCGCAAGAGCAAGACATAAGTTTACAGAGCATGGTACATATACCACGGATGACGACCGGATATCACAGCAGGGCAGGCAAAAGGAAGGGCAAAGAGAGCTTGGCTATGGTCTGCATTTTATTTTATAGTGTCCAGATAGGCCCCCCCTTGTTGGTTCAGAGGTCACCATGGAGCCACTTTGATTCGACAGTTGGGAGTCACATGGCCTGAGCCTTAATTATACATGTGGGTACCAGTTCACTTTCCAGACTTTATGGTACCCATGTGGGTTTGGCCCATGGGCTAAACAGTCCCCTGCATTTTCTGCAGCTGGCCCTCCAAGTTCTGATTGGCAGATTCATAGAGTATTCCCTCCTCCCCCAGGTATGGAGAATTAGGGTTGGGCAGGACCAAGATGGGGGCAACAGCACCCACTTTCGTCCCTAGTAGACCCGGAATACCTCACTATCTATCTAACAAAAAGATCAGGTCCCTGCTTAACTCTTGGTGTCTTGGAAGACCCCTCTTCCAAGGGTCTTCACGTATAAGAATAAAATGGAGGCCGACCTGGGATTAAAATGGCTGTCCTCTGCACCTCATTCTGTTCTCACTGAGATCTCACGGAGACAGATCAATCCACACACAGATGTTCCAGTAATGGCCTTCTTCATACTTCATGATGCAGTGACAGAGCTGGATGTTTGAGAGAAACCTAAAGACCAAGGTTACCAGACGTGGGGAGAGAGGAAAGGGAAGAAATGCTGTGGGAGCTGGGGTTGGGGGGAAGCCACTGGCCTGGTGGTCTCCAGGGACTGTTCCTGCGAGGTTATTCATGTGCAAGGAATCGTGGTGCAAAGCTGAACATAAGTTGGGGACTGTGCATAACCAATAATGTAGAAGAAGATGGAAACTCAGAATGCGTTGTGAGGCTGAGCTGAGGGAGGAGGGATTGGGTGATGACTGAGAACTGGAAGAGAGAGATAATTGGGCTCCTTTGTCACAAGCCTCTAATCTCTCTTAACAAACAGGAATTCTTCACAGTTACATTAATGTCGAAGGCAAGGATGAGGTTCAAGACAATCCCAATTCCTCACTATGCTCTTCAAGGCTCGTCTCCAGCTGGTTGCTACATATTCTCCCACTTCTGGCTCCAGCCCACCTTGAAATGTTCTAGTGAACAACTTGGAGTTTCCTAAATAAGTCACATCATCACTAGTCTTCAGGATTGGCATCTACTGCCTCCAATGCCTCTAAGTAATGCCCCTTTCTTCCTAGCTCGTTCCCACTCTGCCTTCAGATCCATCTTCGACATCCTTAACTGCCCAAGACAGGGGCCACCGCACCCCACCCTGCACTTAGCCCCACCTTTATACTCAGCCCTCTATGTTGCAAACCCTTGTTTCCATCTCTCCTAAACCACAAGTGCTGCAAGGACAGGAACTCTGTTGCATCCCTGCTGTATTCTGGGCACTCAGCCCAGTGTCTTGCATCTCCAGGCCAACAAAGAATCCTTACGGTGTTCTAGGATCCAGCTTTGACTGTGAGCTCTTAGATCACTTGCATATACATGCTTCTCTGAGAAATGCTTCACATGCTTCAAGACATAGCTCAACACTTCCTTCCCACCTTGAAGCCTTCCTTCCCTGCTGTACCCATCCCCACCAATACTTGGTCCTTCCTCTCTGGCCACAGCCCATTATCTGTACTGATTTTAGCATATATCTAACTCTGGCATGCAAGAGATTTGGTTCATTGTATGTGCATCTCCGCCACTAGAGTTTAAGCAACTCGAAGGCAAATGGTACTCTCGGCCCTATTCCCTCTTATTAATAATTTACCTTGCATGGAAATCATTGTAAACTATGCATTAATTTCATGTTTCCCAGGAGAGAAAAACAAAAGGATTTTGGTGTGACTGGTAGGAGCGTGAAGTAGGCAGGTTGGACTCGGTGGTTAAATATTAAGCACCACCTTTATAGTCATTCTCAGAAAGGACTGGATCCACAAAAGACATTTAAAGTGAATTTTACTAAATTAACCTGTTTATTCACTGAATTACATCATAATACCAAAGATGCATTCAGATGGAAAACATTTTTTACCTCGAGTTGGAGAAGAAGCTTGGTATAGTAGAAAACCCATGATTTGCAATCAAATGAACTTGAGCTTGAATCTCACCTCTGCTGCGTATTACCTTGAACAAATTACTTAACCTAATAATTGTTGTTGGGCAGGCAGACAGAGTAGGTATAGGTAGAAATTTTCTTAAAGCAATGAGCAGACAAAAATATTCTGTAAATATTAAAACATGAAATTGGAATATACCCAGAACTTAGGGACGTAGTCAAATAACATTTACAACTATATCGGGAGGACTCTTTCAATTAGAAAAATGGAAACAAATAGGTTAAACCAACAAACAAACAAAAAGTAGAACTATTAAATCACAAGTTTCAAACATCCAGGAGTGCTTCAGATTTCAGACACATCTGTATCCAGAGGGTCCAGTGATCTCCTTGGAGCTCTGACTCACTTTCCATGCCTTGGGCAGGCTCCGTGGCATGGGTAAGAAGATGGCAACCCCAGCCCTTCATCCCACGAGTTTAGAAAATATACAGGGAAACAGAACCCAATTCCTACAGCCTAGGATGAGGAGGGATCAGGTCAGAACCCAGTAGAATAGAATGATAAAATGGGGAAGGACCATTTTCTAAAGCAAAGGTGGGTAGTTTTATCAGAAGAGACAGCATATATTACCCAGGCAAAAACAATAAATGCACACTCCAGTGAATCTGAATTCAATTATTTTTTGTTATCAATGCATGCCCAGAATGATCTACCTTCTTATCCCTGCTCTCTCAAGACCTTGGGGATCACCAACCCCTGATGCTCTGCTAACAAATACAAATAATGAATTATGGTCATAATGACTAACATGTATTTACCTGAGCTAAATACATGTTTGGGGTAGAGAATTTTTTAATGTTGGAAGGCTGCATATAGCTATAATCAAATAAGCCCACATTCAAGACATCTCAATTAGATATACTTTAAAATGTACATTATTTTGTAAAAATCTAACTACTAGGTACTTAATAATTTCAAAAAATGAAAACTGTCTGTTAATTTTATTTATTTTTTAACTTTATTGAGACAGTCTTGCTCTGTCACCCCGGGTAGAGTGCAGTGGTGTAAAAGTATCATCATAGTTCACTGCAACCTTAAACTCCTGGGCTCAAGAGATCTTCCTGCCTCAGCCTCCTGAGTAGCTGGGACTACAGGCATGCACCATGATGCCTGGTGAATTTTTCTATTTTTAGTAGAGACAGATCTTATTCTTGCTCAGGCTGGTTTTAAATTCCTGAGCTCAAGCAATCCTCCCACCTGGGCCTCCCAGAGTGCTAGGATTATAGGCGTGAGCCACCACGCCTGGCCCTATTTGTTAATTTTAAAGTTAACTAACCTTTTAATGACTTTGTTCTCTCTGCTTTTTGTTGAAAAGCATTTGAGTATTTGGTTGCAACATGGAGGTCCACAGTTTCAGTTGATCCACTAGATGGGTATCAGTCATTTGTGATCTTAAGGGGGTCTTGACTCAGGTTAGGTAGGCAGATGTAGATTCACAGCAATAACTGGTTGAAAAGCAAGAAAGAGCTTTTCAGGCATGTTGCAAAAGGCATGGGTATTCTACTGTATTTTTTCAGATTTCAATTGGATCTTTCTTAGCATCAAGCAATGACTTTAAATGTCATCTATTGAGAGCTCAATCAGTTCCATCTGTAGTTCTTTAGGTGCCTTGGTGATATCACCTAGGTGGGGCTAAATGCTAATTTAAGTGTGATGTCATGGTTCTCAAAGTCAGTGAACCTTTCATTATATTCTCCAATTAATAGGTCTGTAACAGCTGCGTATTCTTCAAATGATTTGCATATATCATCCTGCTCATCAATGACCTTTGCCAACTGGGGAAAGTGTTCATCTGAAATTTCCTTTTGAAGGAGAAGTATTTTGAAAAAGATAGCTTTTTTTGAAATGCTTGGATTTTT